>JAGIQG010000001.1:105578170-106033170 GCA_024679065.1 Sphyrna mokarran | reverse complement strand
CTCCTTTCCTTCCTCCCTTCCCCTGCCCACCCAACTGAACCTCAGAACTGCTGCCTCAAGTCCCATCTTAAGTTAAATTCAGTTTGAATTAAAAAAAATACTGCTTTTATTATTTTATTACCTGGTAGATGTGTTTTTGTGTCCAACCGCTTTTGTTTTTTTGTACATTTTCTCCCCCATATGAATTGTTGCATTGGATGCGTATGTGTTCAGTTCATTGTGATGACATTTAGATATGGTACAAGTACTCTATCGGATTGTTGGTTTTTTAATAAAAAAACACTTTTTGTATAATAAAATACATCTGTGCATTTTCTCTGGTTGAAAGTGGTGCCAACATGTATAATAAAGCAATAGGTAATATAGTACAGACCAGTGATCAACCTATGACTCCTCATGTTCCATCATGTGAATCTTAGCTACAGTTGCAACTCATTGAAACAATCATTGGATAAATTAAGTGTCAGAACTGCTTTTGGTACTTGTTTTAATCACACCGTGTAGGTCTAAAAATAGTTTTTTATATCTGGCAATTACGATTTTGAAAACAAAAATGTCGTTTGGAACTTTCACTGTGAACCTGACACTTCATATGTGGATCTTTGTAATTGATGTTGAGTATGGGTCGATGACAACGCAAGTAAAATTGATAGAATAGAAAATCTTACACCATTGAGCATGAAAGATTATGATGGAATGGCTAATTTTTTGCCTTCTGTTTTCTCTCTGCCTCAAGTTGAGTGCTACTCTTCAAATCATAACACTGCTCAGACTTTGGCCTCTTGGGCTCTTCACAGACAACCAAGTAATTCCTGGCATTACATATTTTCAATATTATTGGGTAACTGTTAAGGATGAGTTGCTGGCTGAGATTCTCAAATCAATATACATTATAGACCTTGCTGTGAAGCCTGATTTTTAGCCATATGAAGGATAAGCCTGTCTTGAGTCACCAGCTAAACTGAGTCATTGAAAAAGGCTCTTTTAATGCCTTTCTTTAGCTGATTATTCATTTGTGTTAATATTTCTTGGGTAGTTATGTTTGGATATATCTCTACGATTCGTCACCCTTGGTTTTGAGTGAAATGTAACTTGAATTTCAATTGTACAGGTTGGT
Source organism: Sphyrna mokarran (assembly GCA_024679065.1). Lineage (NCBI taxonomy): Eukaryota > Metazoa > Chordata > Chondrichthyes > Carcharhiniformes > Carcharhinidae > Sphyrna > Sphyrna mokarran. The sequence continues at coordinate 106,032,053 of JAGIQG010000001.1, read as the reverse complement.
GTATCCCTCTAATGAAAGACTATACTTAAGGAATCACCCCTTTGTGGCTAGGCTTAGTCTTGTTTAATGGGTAATGATTTTTAATTAAAAATCATAATGACTTAAGATAGTTCTGGACATAAGAATTATATAGCCACCTGTTTCCATAGGTTGATCCTTTGTCCTATTACCCCCATCCAACCCAATTAGGAGCCAGTGAACAGATGTTGGTTTTTGTCCTGGTTTGCAATTACAACATGGTATTCAACAATAATCCTAAGTTAGGTGACAGTGACACTTAAGTAAATTTATATCTATGGGGGCTTGTTAGTATAGGGATCAAATCATCTTTGTTTCAATTGCACATGCAGATAGTTGGCCTTTATAAAGGAGTTTTTCTGTAGTTGTATCTTGTAGATACAAAAAGCCCCCAGATTCTAAGCTCACAACAATGCCAAGTCCAGAGAGGGTTTCTGCAGTGGGAAAAGGGAAGCAGACTGTGCAAGGCATAATAACTCCTCTCAAACACAAAATATGGCTGCATTATTCTTGCAAAGAGCCAATGAAGATTTCATGAGTTAAATTCTTTCTACATTGCCAAAGTGAATTACCTCACACTTTTCCCCATTAAACTCCATTTGCCACCTCTCGGCAATTGGTTCTCAATACTCTGGTTTCACATACCCAATGCAGCCAAATCTCCATTTGTAGCAGTGAGACCAGAGAATCCCAGCTGTGGGTGAGTGCAGAGAATTCTGGCTTCCCACCATTGCAATTTTACATTTTCATCCTCACTGCTTACATTCTTTGTCATGGGCAAATATGGACAGCTTCACTTTCTATTATATTTGTCATTAATAAATATGGTGTCCTGACCTGCTGGGACACCACTAATTGCATCCTGCAACTGGAGTACTTGGTCAATAAATTGCTTTTGATCCCATGAGCTTCAATTTGACTGACTTACAAAGAACAAAAACAGCACGGGAAACAGGCCCTTTAGCCCAATGAACCTGCCCCGCCACCCCTATGTTCCTACCTGTACCTGCGATCCCTGTCCATGTTTATAAATCTATGGATTAAAAACCAAATTTGAGACAAATTAGGGAGAATTTGTTTTGCCAATTTAGCCTAAGAGCACATCTTTGGGATGTGGGAGGAACCAGAGCTCCTGGAGAAAACCCGTGCAAGCACAGGGAGAATGCGCAAACTCCCACAGACACAGGCCCAAATCCATGTATCTGCACAGCACAGCGATAGTCACTGAGCTGTCGTGTTGCCCATCAGATGGTACAGGTCAAGCATACACTAACAACGTGAAGCACTAGGATACTCTCGAAAAAGATCCAAGAGCAGTCCTCTCACGACCCATCGCGTGTATGCTCCTCGTTAGACAACAAGGTGGACCAAAGCACCTGTAGGATAAAAACAAGTACATCAATATCATCATCTATTTACACACTTCCCAGGACTCCCAAGGCTCATGATCCCTATTTTAAATCAGTTTTCTATACCCCTCCATTCCCATTCTGTTCATGTGCCCATCTAAGTATTTCTTAAATAACCCCAGAGTACCTGCCTCCACCACTTAGTTAAGATAAAAATATGCATAAATATATACCGTCTGCTACCTTACCCCTTTTTTCAATCAGCCTTGTTAGGTATGACCTACTTTAGAAATCATGCTGCTGCTTTTGATCAGCTGAAAATTTTCAAGTTACTTTGGTAATTTTTCATTGTTATAATCTAGCAGTTTCCCAACAACAGCCTGACTGCTGTATGAATTATTTGCTTCCTCCTTAAATAGGGTGTTGTAGATACAATCTTTGGACTGAAAGCAAAACTTTGGAAGATTATAGTTTAGGTCTAGTATTTCCCCTTTTTTAAAACCTTGGGATAAATTCATCTGGATGGATGAGTACACTATCAAAGGTAGGAGTCTTAGCTGTGTGGAAGAGCAGAGGGATCTTGGGGTCCGGGTCCGTAAGACTCTCAAATCGGCCTCCCAGGTGGAGGATGTGGTTAAGAAAGCTTACGGTGTACTGGCCTTCATTCATCGAGGGATTGAGTTCAGGAGTCAGGAGGTAATGCTGCAGCTTTATAGGACCCTGTCAGACCACACTTGGAGTACTGTGCGCAGTTCTGGTCGCCTCACTATAGGAAGGACGTGGAAGCTATTGAAAGGGTGCAGAGGATATTTACAAGGATGTTGCCTGGATTGGGAGGCATGCCTTATGAAGACAGGTTGAGGGAGCTGGGACTGTTCTCCCTGGAGAGACGAAGGTTGAGAGGCGACCTGATAGAGGTTTACAAGAGGTTGAGAGGAATAGATAGGGTGGACTCTCAGAGACTATTTCCCAGGGCTGAAATGGTCGCGACGAGAGGGCACAGATTTAAGGTGCAGGGAAGCAAGTACAGAGGGGATGCTAGGGAAAGTTTTTCACTCAGAGGGTGGTGAGTGAATGGAATCGGCTGCCATCGGTGGTGGTCAAGGCGAACTCGCTGGGGTCTTTTAAAAGACTTCTGGATGAGTATATGGGATCCAATGGAATTGGGGGTTATAGATAGGTCTGTGGCTGGGTAGGTTTTGATGTGTTCGGCACAACTTGTGGGCCGAAGGGCCTGTTTGTGCTGTAGTGTTCTGTGTTCTATGTTCTGGGAGTTCACTGCTCTTCAGCACCGTTATTTATTCCATTATTATTTTGTTGAGTTCCTGTCTGATTCAATAGTGGTTAACATAAGATCTCTGGTATACTGACCGTCTCTACTGTAAAGTCTGATGTAAGGCTTCAGTATGTTTGCCATTTTATTTTCAGCAGCAACATTAATAAAAGGATCCAGGGTCAAGATGTAGAATTAATTTGGATGAAGTAAGGGTCAAACATTGAGTTTGTAGGTATGAATTAGAAATGCATATAACATGGGTAATGGCAGCTTCAATTTGGACAGACTGGGTTAACCAGATAGGGCAATGTTTTGGAGGAGGAATTCCTGGAGTGTTTGAGATGGGTTACTGGAAGAGTATATTGAGCCAAATGAGGGAGGGGCTATTTTGGATTAATGTGTAATGAGGGCTAAGTAATCTTGCCATAAAGAAGCTTTTGGGAAACAGTGACCATAATATGATGGGTTTGAATATAATATATATTCTGAAATTAGGTTTTTAAGTCTGAAGATATTCTAGGCCCAAACTGTAATATGTTGTGGAAGGCTAGAGAAATTGCAAGTCCCCTAGCAGAGAGATTTGAATCATCAATAGCCACAGATGAGGTGCCTGAAGATTGGAGGGTGGCAAATGTGCCTTGTTTAAGATGGGTTGCAGGGAAAACCCTGGGAACTTATGGTGACCCCAGTGTCTAGTGCAAGTTAAGTGTTGAGGGATAGTATCTACAGACATTTAGAGATGCAAGGACTGATTAGAGAAAGTCAGCGTAGCTTTGGAAAATCATGTCTCAAATTGGAGTTTTTCGAAGGAGTAGCCAAAAAGGTAAATGAGGACAGAACAGTTGAAATTGTCTATGTGGACTTTAGCAAGGCCTTTGGTACTGCATGGTAAGTTGTTGCATAAGGTTAAATCTCTTGGGATCCTGGGTGAGTAGCCAATTGGATACAAAATTGGCTTGGAGATGGAGGTTTTTTGAGGCCTGTGAGCAATGTGCCTCAGGGTTTGGTGCTGGGGCCACTTATTTATATTAATGATTGAGAATTTAGGAGGCGTAGTAAGTTTGCAGGTGACACCAAGATTGGTAGCATAGTGGACAGTGAAAGTAGTTCAGGATTTAGGATCTTGATCAATTGGGCCCATGGGCTGATGAATGGTAGATGGAGTTTAATTTAGATAAATGCAAGATGTGATGCATTTTGGTAGATCAAACCAGGGCACAAGTTACTCAGTTAATGGCAGGGTGCTGGGGCGAGTTAGAACAGAGATCTAGGGGTAAATGTTTATAGCTCCTTGAAATTGAAAGCATTCGGCTGAACATTGAATATGGGAGTTGAGATGTCTTGTTGAAGTTATACAAGACATTGGTAAGGCCATACTTGGAAAACTTTACGGTTCTGATCACACTGTTATAGGTGTTAGTAAATCTTTTCTGCACTCTAGTTTAATAGGATGCTACTGGGACTTGGTAGTTTTGAGTCATAAGGAGAAGCTTGATAGACTGGGACTTTTTTCCCTGGAGTATAGGAGGCTTAATGGTGATCTTATAGAGGTTTATAAAATAACGAGGGGCATAGATAAGATAAATGGTCAGTGTCATTTCCCAGAGGTAGGGGAGTCTAAAATTAGAGAGCATAGATTTAAGGTGAGAGCAGAGAGATACAAAAGGATCCAAAGGGCAAATTTTCTTCAGTGGGTGAGTATCTGGAATAAGCTGCGACAGGTGGTAGTAGAGGTATATACAATTGGTCTTAAAAAGTATTTAGACCAATTACATGGGTATGATTGGTATAGTGGGATATGGGACAAATGTGGACAATTGGCCCTATCTTAATGGTTAAATTAGGTAGCATGGACAAATTGAGCCAAAGGGCCTGTTTTCATGCTGTATGAGGGGCAGATTGATTATGTTGCATTGGTAAAACACATGGGTAAAGTCACCAGTCCCATAAGCTGCTCTCCACTTTTTGGGGTGGTGAGAGAGAAGAGAACTGACAAGTAGTTTCAACAGGAGAGTCAGCTCACCATAGGGTGAGGGACAAGGTTGAGAAGCAAGGGCCCTCATGAATAACTTGCATAGAAACTAGAAGCAGGAATAGGCTATTTGGCCTTTTGAACCAACTCCACCATTCATTTTGATCATGGCTGATCATCCAATTCATTATCCTGATATCCTCCCACCCCCAAACTCCTTGATCCCTTTAGCTGCAACTGTTGTATTAATTTCTTGAAATTAGACAACATTTTGGTCTCAACTATGTTCTGTGATGGTGAATTCCACACATTCACTATCCTCTGGGAGAACAACTTTCTCTTCACCTCGCTTCTAAAAGATTTATTCCTTATCCTCAATCTGTCACTATTTTTGGGAACATTCTTTCTGAATCTACCCTGTCTAATACCGATGAATTTTGTTTCACTCTTGTAAAGTGTAATAAATATAATATAACTGATTTAGTCTCAAACTGCACACAATTCAGATGTGGCCTCACCAATGCCCGTTTACAACTGCAGCAAAACATCTGCTTCGACTAATTCTGAAGTCTAACCTATCATTTGCTTTCTTTTAGCAAGTGATGCACAAGGGCTTGAATGTCTGAGTATCTACCCCTTTCAATTTACACCCATTCAAATAATCTTGTCTTCCTATTATTGCAACCAAAGTGGCTAAATGCACATTTATCCACATTATACTGCATCTACCATTCAGATGCCCATAAGTTCAACCTGTCCAAATCATGCTGACGCATCTCTGCATCCTCCTCACAGCCCACCCTCCTACCCAACTTTGTATTTCAAATTTGGAGATAATACATTCAGTTCCTCCTTCCAAATCATTAATGTATAATGTGAACAGGTGGGGTTCTAGCATAGATCCCTGCAGAACCTCACCAGTCATTGACTGCAAATCAAAAAGATTTATTTATGCCAACTCATTACTTCCGAGTTGCCAACTAGCTGTTGATCCACCTCAAGACATTACCTGAGTCTCGTGCTTTTACCTAGAAGTTTTACCTAGAAAACCTTGTCAAAAGCCTTCTGAAAGTCTAAATAAATCCATTCATTCTTCTCAGTAAACTCTTCATCCTCAAAGAATTCCAATCGATTTGTCAGCATTATCTCCCTTTTGTAAATCCATGCTGATTTTATCTGATTATAACCGCTGCCTTCCAAATGTTGAGTTTTGAAATCCTTGATAATAGAATTCTAGCAACTCCCACAGTGTTGATGTTAGGCTCATTAGTTCATAGTTCCTTGCTTTCACTCTAACTTAGTTTTTGAATAGCAGGCTTACATTAATTACCCTCTATCTTTAGGAGATATTCCAGAGTCTAAAGAATTTTGGAAAATAGCCACCCTATCCATTGGTGGCTACTTTCCAGGATCATTTTCTTAAATGCTGTGAGATGAAGATTATCAGGACCCTGAGATTTATCCACCTTGAGTCCCATTTATTTCCCCAAAATAGTTTCTCTCGTGATGATTTCCTGCAGCTCCTCACTAAAATATGTTTCCTTCAGTGCTTTTGGTACGTTATTTATACCTCCTATGAAATGAAGAAAATTACATATTTAATTCCTTAGCCATTTCTTTATTCTTATGAATTTTTTTCTGACTGTAAGGGTCCTACATTCATTTTTGTTTTCTTTCTCTTAACTGACTGATGTAAAAGTTTAAGGTTTGTAATGTTCCCTGTTAGCTTACTTTCATCCACCTTTTCCCTTCTTAATCCATCCCTTGGTCTACCTTTGCTTAATTTTGACTACTCCCAATCCTCATGCCTATTGCTTTTTCATGTCAATTTGTGTGCTTCTATCTCCGATTTCCCTTATTAAACCATGGTCTGCCCACTTTAGTCAATTTGGGAATTAATCACATCCAGCCATCCAACCAACTGAGCTACATCAATTTTGATGGTAAGTGATGGTTGGTATTTAAAATAATGCTACATAGTATACAATATACATTACTGTGAACACCCAAAAGGAAAGGTAAATTATCCATGGTTAATGAAAGAAATTAGATCAAAAAAAGTTGCTTATAATGCCAGGATAGATGGGAGCATTTTAGAACTCAGCAAAAAAAAGACCAAGGAATTGATCAATATGAATATATATGAGGAACATAAAAATAGATTGTGAAAGCTTTTAAGTATGTGGAAAGATTGGAGGACAAATGTGGGTCTGTTGCAGCTGGTGACAGATTTATAGTGGAAAATGGCAATGGCAGAGAAACTGAACAGCTTTGCTTGTCTTCATAGAAGAAGATACAGAAAAGTCCATGGAGTTTGCTCCAGAAATACTAGGCTGACCAATGGACTTATGAAGCTGAGGAACTGAAATAAATAGATCATAGTATTTGAAAAGGTAACCGGTTGAAGGTTGATAAATGCTCTGGATCAGATGAACTTCATTCCAGAGTGCTACTGTAGGTGACTGGAGGGATAGAAAGTGATGCATTGATGGTTATCTTTCAAAATTCTATAAATTCTGGAAAAGTTCCTGTAGACTGGAAAGTAGCAAATGTAAGCCCACTATGTAAAGGACGAAGAATGACAGACCTGTTTAATATTAGTAGTGGGGAAATTGTTAGAATCTATTATAAAGGATGTGATAGCTGGACATTTAGAAAATAATGTTGCAATGGAAAGAGTTAACATGAATTTTGATGTGTGATAGGGAAGAATTATAAAGTTCCCAAATTTGCTGATGAAACCATAGAGGGTGGGAATGCAAGTTGAGGAGGAAAATGCAAGAGGACTTGAACATGCTAGGTGAATGGACTCAAATGGCAGAAGGAATATGATGTGAATAAATGTGAAGTTATTCACTGTGGTAGAGAAAACAAAGGGAGAGTATTTCTTAAGGATGAGGTGTTGGGAAATGTTGATGTCTAAAGGAACCTGTTTGCCCTTGTTCCTATGGCATCTGCATGTCAACTTTGTGACCCAAGCAATTAAGAAAGTAAGTAGTATGTTGGGGTTAGGACAAGAATAAAGATGTCCTGCTGCAATTGTATAGAGCTTTGATGAGATCTCACCTGGAGTACATGGCTAATCCATCTAATCTACGCATCTGGACTGTGGGAGGGGCCATTGTCCACAAATTCTATCCTTACTTACTTCAGCAATATAGCATTCTGAAGAGAAATGGGTTGGCTTAAGGTTGGCTCATTGGAGTTTAGAAGAATGAAATCTTATTGAGACATAAGGTTTCTCAGAAGCTTGATAGAGTAGATGCTGAGTAGTTGTTTTCCCCCTGTCAATAAGTCTAAGACAAGATGAGAAGAAATTTATCAAAAGGTAATAAATCTGTGGCATTTTTTACAGCAGAGGGCTGTGGTGGCTGGATCGTGAAGTATATTCAATGTTGGATTGTTAAATATATTCAAGGCTGAGATCAACAGGTTTTTAATTAATAAGGGAATCCAGAGCTATGGGATAGGGCAGGAAAGTGGAGTTGAGAATGATCATATCTGATTAATCATGATCATGTTGAATTGTGGAGCAGATTTCATGGGTCAAATGGCCTACTTTTGCTTCTCCATCTTATGGTCTTAAGGCTCAAGTCAGTGGAGCTCTTTGCTGAAGGGAGGTGGATATGGAATTACCATGTGTTGTCTGGTATATGGCAGTTTCATTAAGCAATGATGCAATATTGCACGTGTGATAATTGGATTCCACAGTTACTGCTAAACCTGTATTGTATTTTGCATTTCCTCAATTGCTGAACACTGAATAAAGCATTGAAACACAGATCTTAAATGTAGATCCTGTGGGCAGCAGGATGGCACAGCGGTTAACACTCGCAGTACCAGGAATCTGGATTAGATTCCCATCTTGAGTCACTATCTGTGTGGAGTTTGCACATTCTCTGAATGTCTACGTACGTTTCCTTACAGAAGTGTGTTGTTCTGTTATCCTTGGATAAGAAGAAGGCTAACATACTGAGTTGTCATGATGCTTCTGCTGTTGCAGCAGAAATCAGTTCATAGAAAATAGTGCCTTAATATCTCACTGGTGCCTTTGTCTCAGGCATTGTTACACATGGGTAAGTTGTTATGGATCTTTCATGCCTCACTGACATAGTGCTGCCAACGTTACCTATGAGAATTTGAACCCCAATTTGATTCTGATAGTTCTTCCATGTTACCTTTAATGTGAGTTGAGAGTTTTGTTTGATTTGGTATAACTACGTAAAAACAAACATGCTGCAATGCAGTTTAGAAGCGGTGATTATGCAATCTGACTATGTTTCTCTTTGGTGGCATGCTGTCTTGTATTGCTGGAGATGACTAGAGGGATAGGAAATGATGCATTGATAGTTACAATAAACAAATGACAAAACAACTTAAAAAGGCACAAAACGTAGCAATTTATTGAAGACATCTGAGTCACAGTATGTATTCCCATCTACAATTCCCACTTTCCTTTAGATTGTTACACATGGAATAAATTTAATGACTAACAGAATATGTTGTTGTAATGCTTTACACAATCCTAATCCAGATCTTTTTAGTTTACCAATAATAAATGGATTGATAAGTCCTTCTTTGTTGGTGAATTAAGAAAATGAAAAGATTTGCATTGATATAATGCACTTAATGACTGCTGGACATCACAAAGTACTTTCCAGCCAATGAAACAGTTTGAATTGTAACAACCGTAAGGTAGAAAACACTGAAGCCAATTTCTAAGGCTTTCAACGTTACATTCATTGATTAGGTCTCCAAAAATTCCCTTTAAATAGTCTCAGTGGATTATAAATGTGCATAGCTGTTCACCTGAGTGGGTAGATGGGACCTTGATTTAACATCTCATTTGAAAAATGCTACAGAGTCCTCTAAGCATAGTACTAAACTGATATAATGGCATGTATTAGCAGGAAATAAACAAACAGTGACATTGCCTAATAATGTAACTGTTTGAAATAAAATATGTCCAGATCATTTTTCTGTTCTTCCTGTTTACCATCATCCTTATTCTCCATTGCTTACACCAAGAAAACTATAGAAACAATGAAGCCATTTTCATACTTTTCTTGGTTTGTTCCTACTTCTGTACACAAAGTTTGGTTTGTAGTTATAATGTAACCTTGCTTGCTATTTCCTTCTTTTGCTACTCTTGTTTTTCTTTGCTTCCCTCTCTCTTGCCCTGTCAACCTGTGTTACAACACTAGCAACCTGCAGTTGTATATCTGGAAGGGTAAAGAGATGGAAACTATGATGTTACTTTAGAGAAACAGGCAGTACATTCATCAAGTTAGGTATGCTTTTTGCCCAGTCCAGGAAGATATCCTATCTGAGTGCGGGGACAATAGAGCTGGGAATTAGTCTTGACACCTTAGGATGTGTGGTCTTGATGACTTTGTAGTGATGCCTGCTAAAAAGTATAAAGGGCATTGAGATTGGAGGTGATCACAACTGAACAAACAGCTATAGAGTTATGGAGATTTACAGCATGGAAACAGGTTCTTCGACCCAACTTGTCCATGCTGCCTTGTTTCCTAATGACTGAACCAGTCCCAATTGCCAGTATTTGGCCCATATCCCTTGATAGCCATCTTACTCATTTAACTGTCTAAATACTTTTTAAAAGATAAAGTTGTACCCACCTCTACTACTACGCCTGGCAGCTTGTTCCAGACACTCACTACCCTCTGTGTGAAAAAATTGTCCCTCTGGACCTTTTTGTATCTCTCCCCTCTCACATTAAACCTATGCCTTCTAGTTTTAGACTCCCCTACCTTTGGGAAAAGATATTGACTGTCTAGCTGATCTACGCCCATCATTATTTTGTAGACCTCTTAAGCCTTCTACGCTCTAGGGGAGAAAAGTCCCAGTCTATTCAGCCTTTCCTTATAACTCAAACCATCAAGTCCTGATAGCATCCTAGTAAATCTTTTCAGCACTCTTTCTAGTTCACTAATATCCTTTCTATAATAGGATGACCAGAATGCCCTATTATTAACTGAGTATCGAACTCACTATTTCAGTTCACTTGGAGGTTTGCAGAATTCATCTACCCGGACTTCAACTATATTTCCAGCACCTTGGGAAACAACTGTTTTTGTAAAGGGTGAGGTGGAAATATGTTTTACATACAGTTTAAACAAAATCAGTATAACCATTTGCAACTGGAGGAAGAAATAAAATTCAAATATAAATTTCTTTACTATTCATTTGTTTTTTAAAATTTATTGCACATAAAATGTACATCTTTACATATGATTGTAATGTCATTTATTTATAGTATTTAATACATATTTCTGTAGAAGAACTGCATTATATACAAGGAAGTGAAATTGCTCCAGTAACTGTTGCATCAGCGCAAGGTAGAACGGCCTTATGTTGGGATAATACCTGTAGCAATGAGAATGATGAGGATGATGATCACAACCACAATTACCACAATGATAATGATCATTTTTGTGTTTTTCCACCACATTTTCCTTGCAATCTTTGTGGATGTCTTCTGAAAAGAATCAGCCTGAAATCAAACAGGATAGGGGTGATGTTTGTGTACAATGATCCAATCAAATTCTCATCCTCTTTAAAACAAGTAATTTGGAAGGTCACATTCCAACAAAAATATCGGGATACAGAAATCTTCCCCATTACACTTTATTTGTAGTCCACTTCGTTGCTGGTGCACTGCAGGGTCTTGCTCACAAATAATCCATATCACTGTTATAAATTCTTATCTAATGTGGACACTTTCTGGGATTCTGTGGCACCATTGCTTTCAGAAGCGCTCTTACTTAGATCTACTTGTATGATAGTTGGACTCAGAGGTGCAATAATTGTGTACTTTTTGGATTAGATATTCACACAATCAGATGCATTTCTTAAATCTATCCAGTGCATGTGCTTAAGATAAGATATGGTGAAATTTGGTTTGAATCGTAAACTGCTACGTTCCACAGTAAATGTAAAGCAGAGAGCTGATCAAAGTCACTTATTTCAAAGAGTACAACACATATTTTCATAAGGCCGTTGAGTCCTTCTTTGGTGGTTTGCCTTATTTAGCTTAAACAAAAACTTTTCTAATTAATCCACCCGTATTTCTAACTTTAGCCTTTGTGACTTTTCCCTTTAGAAAGACAGACCACTCTTGCAGACTTACTGTTTCAAACCTCCCCTCAACAGGGAGTTAGGTCCTTTTTCACCTGAACGTTTCAGATGTGGGCTGGCCAATAGAGCTACTAATCAAACCTGCCTGGATGGAAGCCCTTTGAAATTAGCTTCCCACAAAACCCAAAGGGACAATGCATTCAAATCCCTTGAGTATGAATGTTGGAAAGTATTGAGGCAATCTGACTTCTGATTTACATCTCAATTTGGCATTGTCTCAAAAGAAACTAGTCTTTTTAAAGAAAAAGATTCAACTTAGAAGTACATTGTAAAAATAACAAATCTACCTCCCTGCCATGAAATAATTATAAAAACATTCCTATATTTAACAGTCAAATTGTGCTCTGCCACTCATTCATGCTATTCCATGTGGAACAGTCCAAACGGAAACCACTTTCATTTCCATTGAATTAAGTAGTTTAATTCAAAATGCCTTTGCTAATTTAAAAAATTGTTGGAGTATTTTCCCTTGGCATTTTCTGGCAATTTAATACCTTATTTCCTTCTGAATGAGGAAACACATTGCTATTATTTTCTACTAAGTATCTGACAGGATTATCTTACTTAAGGAGTCCTGAAATCCAAACCCAGTGGAATCAATTCTTTTCCTACTGTGCTGATTTTCAGGTCGATGGACAGAATTTTATCAGTGGCATGTTCACAGTGGCAGAACTGGGAGTTTGAGCCATTTCTGCTCTCTTCTTGCATTTTCCCATTTCTCACATGACTACAATTAAAGTTTAAAGTGTCAGCATTGTGCGGCAAGGTGGCACAGTAGTTAGCACTGCCAGGGACCTCAGTTCAATTCTGGCCTTGGATCTCTGTGTGAAGTTTGCATGTTCTCCCCATGTCTGCATGGGTTTCCTCCAGATACTCTAGTTTCTTTTCTTCCTATAGTCCAAAGATGTGTGGGTTAGATTCATTGGTTACTAAATTGTCTTTTAGTGTGGGGAATTAGCAAGGTAAATACATTGGGGTTATTGGGGATTGGGCCTGGGTGGGATTGTGGTCAATGCTGGCTCAATGGGCCGAATGGCTTCCTTTTGCACTGTAAGGAATCTGATTCTATGATTGTGCAGGAAAACAGGTGAGATTCTATGACAGGGATGCTTTTCAATGGTGAAACCTGTCTGCCATCAGTTGAGAACGCTGTAGCTGTAAAGGAGCCTCCTGGTCAAACAGGAACGCTGTGCATCAAGGCCACAACTTTCCTACCCAACTCCACTGACGCCAGCATAAGACCTATTGTGAGCACAAAGGTGGCACTGGTGTTTATTAAAACTTAAATTTCACTGGTAGGTAACTTACATTATTACTTCCCATTTCACTCCTCCATGCCCCCCACGCCTCCTCTCTCCTCCATCATTGATTCAATCTTGCTCCTCCCGAGTCTCCATGCAAGTTGCAATTCTTCTGTTCCCTTCCCTTGTGCTATAGAGTTCAACAAAGAAAACCCCTAACCTCAGAATCAAAGGCACCTTTAAAGAAACATGAACCAGATGCAGGAAGATTCTCATGTCGCACTAACTTTATTTTGAAGGTAGGACTTTATTTTAAGAAACTTTTACATTAAATGAGTAATTATGAACCCACCACAGGCAAGTGAGAGATCCGACATGCTATAAACACACCATTGATTTTCTCGCGATCTGCTGTTGGGAAATCGAAATTCAGTCACCCTCCACCTCCCCCAGGCCACATTTTCTGCTTGTGTTGGGTCTACAAATTCCCCCCTGAAATATGGAACCAAAGAGAATCAGTTGCAGCAAGATTTGGGCCTGCCCAGTTGCATCAGGGCAAGTTCTGAAACCAGCCTAACTTTCATTTTTTCAACAAGCCCTTGGCCTGCAGTGGAATTGGCAAAGGAAATGGTGGCAGAAAATCATGTGCCATCAAACCTTAAAAGGTGATGAGTAACTATAAAGGTCATTGGCTACTTTAAGTAAAAGTTGCATCTGGGATATAAATTGGGTTACATAGTTTCAAATTGTGTGTTTGCTTCAGTAAAGTAGTAGAGTTGTTGGATGAGGTTGTGTAAGGGGAACTGCCCTGTTTATTCCATAGCAACTCCCCAGGGGAGAACTGGGCAGCACACTTGACAGCAGGTGGTAGCCTGATAGACTCAATAATATATTCATTATGTACAGAGCTTGGGAGCAGATGCTGAAGAAGATGACATAGTTTAAAGCAAAACTGCCAATGTAAACCAACCCAACTGCCCCACTTCTCAGATATATAAAAGTCCTGGTTCATATGCATACTGCATATTCACTCTGTGACACCTCAGATGGACTGTAGCTTTGGCATGCCTGTCAGTGTGTGTCTGTGTGCTCCTTCAGCTTAGTAACTGATAATCCTTCTTTGCCTCTCCGGCTTAGATAGCAGCAAATATGAAGGAATAAACCCTAACAGGAAAGCTCAGAAATGATTTAAAGAAAAGCACTCTTCTTAAAAGAAGGTGAAGCCACAGGGTTCCACATAATAGTGACTTGTCCTCTTCTCATTCCCATTGTAGGCCTATACAGATAACCATACACGAGTGCCTTGTAATGTGAGATGACACTTGGAATGAGCATTATAATAGCATTGAACCTGCAGGTGATTGTGAGGGTACCTTATTATTTGGAAAATACAGCAGTCGTTTTGGTTTGGACACTCATGACCAGCTCTTTTGGCCACATGGCACAGTGGCACAATGGTTAGCACTCCTGCCTCACGGGGCCAGGTACTCAGGTCCAATTCCCAGCTTGGGTTACTGTGCGCGGAATCTGCACATTCTTCTTGTGTCTGTGTGGGCTTCCTCTGGGTGCTTCAATTTCCTCCCACAATCTGAAAGATGTGCAGCTTAGGTGCATTGGCCATGCTAAATTTTTCCTGTGTGCTTGAACAGGCGCCTGAATGCAGCAGCTGGAAGATTTTCATAGTAACTTCACTGCAGCATTAATGTAGTGTGACACTAACAAATAAACTTTAATCTTAAAATTTACTTAGTGCATAGTGCAACTGATGTCTCTACAAGACTTGGAGAAAGCGCTGGAAAAGAATAAAGAACTATTGAGGCAAAACTGAGTTTGATAAATTTTTGTCAGGCAGATGAATGAAGATATGGTAGAGATGAGACATCACCTAACTGAATGGTGGAACAGGCTCCAGGTACGGAATTGTTACTCCTGTTCCTTTGTGTCTAAAGCTGAGTGTGTGAGAAACCTTGCCTGAAAATGGCAGTGGCAAGCCAATAGGTAAAGACTGCCTGCAGCTATTTTTACAAAACTGGCACAAATCAGTATTTAATTCCATGCTGATCCACAATCTAGCTGTGGAACCACATTCCCTCTGTCAGCAGCAGGTAGGTGTGACAGAGACTGCCCATGACATTATAATTCAGCTGTGGTATCTTCGATCTGCCTGATGTATGTTCTTTCAAGCTGTGCCATTGAAAACATGAAACTGAGGTGCAAATACAAATCCTTTGGTTTTCTCTTCTATCATATCTGCTCTCCCTGAGTTAAAGTGAGGAATCTTCTCTCAGCCTCTATGAGCTTGTTGGCCTTGAGCTGATTTTGGAATTTTCACTTCGTTGGCACTCTCTTTGAGGCATAAAGGTGACGACGTAGTTGCATTGTATGTTTGAACCAAGATCCTGAGGTCAAACTGAATTTTTTATTTATTCATTCCTGGGACATGGTTGTCGCTGGTTGGCCAGCATTTATTGCCCATCCCTAATTGTCCAAGCACTGTTGCGAGTCAACCACATTGCTGTGCCTCTGGAGCCACATGTAGATCACACCAGGTAAAGACAGTAGATTTCCTTCTCTGAAGGATATTAGTAAACCAGAGAGTGGTTGTAGATGGGTCAAGGTAGAGAGTGATTGTAGATGGGTCAAGGCAGACAGTGGTTGTAGATGGGTCTTTTTCTGCATGGAGGTCGGTCACCAGTGGAGTGCCCCAGGAATCTGTTCTGGGACCCTTGCTGTTTGTAATTTTCATAAATGACCTGGATGAGGAAGTGGAGGGATGGGTTGGTAAGTTTGCCGATGACACAAAGGACGGTGGTGTTGTGGATAGTTTGGAGGGATGTTAGAAGTTGCAGTGTGACATAGATAGGATGCAAGACTGGGCAGAGAGGTGGCAGATGGACTTCAACCTGAATAAATGTGTAGTAGTACATTTTGGTAAGTCAAATGGGATGAAGGAGTATAAATAATATCAAGGGCAGTGTAAAGGATCAGAAGGACCTTGGGGTCCATGTCCATAGGACTTTTAAATCGGCCTCATAGGTAGAGCATGTGGTTGAGAAGGCATATGGTGTACTGGCCTTCATCAATAAAGGGATTGTTTTTAGAAGTTGGGAGATAATGCTGCAGCTTTATAAGACCCTAGTCAGATCCCACTTGGAATACTCCACTCAGTTCTGGTCACCTCATTACAGGAGGGATGTGGAAGCTATTGAAAGAGTGCAGAGGAGATTTACAAGGATGTTGCCTGGATTGGGTGGCAAGCCTTATGAAGATAGGTTGAGGGAGATCGATCTTTTCTTCTTGGAGAGACGAAGGATGAAAGGTGATAGAGGTGTAAAAGATGTTAAGAAGTATAGATCAAATGGATTCTCAGAGGCTTTTTCCCAGGGCTGAAATTATTGCTATGAGCGGACATAGGTTTAAGATGCTGGGGAGTAAATACAGAGGAGATGTCAGGAGTAAGTTTTTCACTCAGAGAGTGATGGATAAGTGGAATCGGCTGTCATCAGTTGTGGTGGACACAAATTCAATAGAGTCCTTTAAGAGAGTTCTGGATAAGTACATGAGACTTAATAAGATTGAGGGTTATAGGTAAACCTAGTAGGTAGGGATATGATTGGCGAACTTGTGGGCCGAAGGACCTGTTTGTGCTGTAGTTTTTCTAAACCAGATGGATTGTTCAGACAATCAGCTAACAGTAGATTCTTCATACCAGATATTTTTTATTGAATTTCACTATCTGCTGTGGTGGGATTTGAACCCAGGTCCCCAGAACATTAGCTGAGTTTCTAGATTAATAGTTTAGTGATAATACCACTAGGCCATTGCCTCCCCTCAAGTCTCATCTAAATAACTGGGGCTAACTCCCAACATCTTCACACTTCTAGAGGCAGTTTCCTCTTCTGTGTGAATGAATCTAGGGTGTCTGTCTGCCTCACTCAGATCAATGCTGTAAAGTGAAGGGTAGAGCTGTGGAACTGGATAGGGTAGGGCTGACTGCTACTGGCCAGAGTGTCTTGGGTTTCCATCTGTGGTTAGAAGTATTTCTGGTTGTTTGACTATGTGACCTTCGATCAAGTGATTTTTGATCATCTCTTGTTCAACAGAGCAATTCTGCATTTTGTGAGCCCTCTGAACAATGTAAGGAGAATTGCTGATCTGCGGAGTGCAGCAGGACAGAAGGGACATGTCTGCGCTGCTTCGCATCACATGAATTTAAAAAGAGTGACTAAAACTCAGTGCTTTGGTAGTGGCTATTTATCAGGCTGCATTTACCAGTGCACCATTTATTTGCATCAATTTTCCCGAAAAGTCCTAAACTGGCATGATGCCCCTCACTTACGTACTTAAGCAGTTGCTAGTGATACCTCAAAGTTATCCAATTCAATTTTTATAAAATGACTGGGTTCAATTTTTATCCCAGCTTCCCTCCACAGTAGCTCAGCTGAGAGCTGGAGATGGCAGAGCAAAATGGATGGGCTCAGTAAGGTATGGGGGATACCCAGAGCTTCAGTTGGTTGTTTTTTGTTGTCCATGGGAAAGTAATGAACATATTCATTCTGACAGACAGGTATCAGTTCATATTTGCTTAATGCAAATATGAACTGCAGTCTGGTTTTGATGTTGTCAATATTTTCTATGGCAGATGGGAAGGAGCTTAAGGTGAATTAGGATTTGCAATCATCTTCACTGCAACTATCAGAGCTGCAGACAAATGGATTATTGTGTAGGTCTTGACACATACATCTTCTCACACATGCTGCAATATGTGTCCCTGTGGACTTTTAGAACCTTCATATTTAATTCATTTCCACTGCTGGTCTAATGTTTTATCTGCCATTCACTGCAATTAATTAGTTTGGAATTGGTCCCTTTTCCTTTCATTTAAATTAGTTAATTTCAAGTCCAAAACTTATATTTGTATTCATTTTCAATGTCTACATAATTAAGTTATGAAGATGATATCCCATTATTCTTCATACACTGAAAGCAATCTAATATTTCACCTTTCTTGCTGAACATGCAACATGCTGATTAAGGAAATGATTTTGACAGTGTTTTAAAGACACTCTCCCTACTTTTTGTTATAAATGTATGATTTGCTCCTTCCAATAATGTCAGGAAATATCTACTACTAATTCAAAGTTTTAATTTGTTAAAAAGGTGAACAATTCAACTGTTTGAATTATAATAACAGTTCAGGAAGTGTTCTTTGCACAATTTCAATTCAAATTAATAGATCATTCAAATTAAAAAAGTAGACTGAAACAAATCTCTTCCAGAGTTTGTTTCTTTTCCTTTTTTATTTAATACCTTCTCAACCCCTTCAGTCATAATTCATACATACAGCTGACATATACACTGTCACTCAAAACTCAAGAAATGCATTGTTTTGGAAAATTAAAGAAAAACACATGCTTCACAATGGTGTCACAGGAAGGGCGGGTGGTAATTTGAGATCACAGAATGTCAGTGTTATATCTTTCAGGTTGTGATGTTGCAGTTGCTGACAGTTCCTACTTTGACAGTGTCCCAGTAACAATATTGGCAGTCATTCTAGCTGACTCTGAGGACCCATCATGCCTGTATTTCACCAGCAATGCATTTCCCTATAATTAGCTTGTTGGGATCTGCTCTACCTAAAAGTTGCACCATTACTGGCAAACTGGGCAGCCTCACTTCAAACAGGCACGCACATCGCTGGTGTAGAAAATGATAATGTCGTACACATGGGCTTGGGGCCAGAAACAGACAATAAGTCCACATGGAAGGAGTTTTACTCTGCATCCAACTGCACTACATCTGATTTGGGAATACTTATTGTGAACACTAAGTGTGACCCCTGGCCCTCATAATCTTGAGGAAAATATGAGGCGAAAAATGTGAAGAAATATTACGGAAACTATTTCCAAGACCAAATATATAAAAGTACCTTGTTTTTTTTCCCATTCATCTTTTAAAGGGGTGAAAATTTTCCTATCGCAGTGGGAAAAAATTATACTTACAGTTGCTTGGAGATCATCTGTTTTAATGATTAAGTCGTCAAGCCTTTCTCCTCTCTCCAGAACTTTTTCAATGTTCTGTGACATGATGCCCTTTACATCATCCACCTGACCCTGCAGGCTAGATAACTTTTCAGGGCCTGGATCAACTGTGTAGCTGGCCTGAAATGAGAAAGATTTACAATTCAGGATCTGCCACGTCTCAGAAAACTCCCTTCACCAACAACAAATTTCTTTGAATTGAAGTCATTTTTGCTATAAAGAAAAACAATCTAACTCTTTTGGGGTCAAATTTTCTGCTTAAGCCTACACTCGCCAATTAAGCTGACTGGATGATTCTAAAGCCAAAGTGCCAACTCTAATCCAGAGTGGAATTCTTATGATGATGCCATGACCAAAGTGACTCAGAAAGACTTACATGAACTCCTTGGGCCCCATTTTACCATCGCGTTGTGCCATTTTTGAGTGTGAAAACTTGGGAAAGTGACCTGCACCCATCTCCTCGCCGGTTCCCCCTTTACCAAGGCCCAAAAATGGCCACGATGGGGACAGTGGCCAAAACAGGTGTGATGCCAATTTAAACATATTTGCATGCATTTAAATTGACTTGATGGGCTGCGTGCCCAACCTTACCAGTACCTCCCCCTTTACACTGCATTTGCCCATCCCAGAATCAGCATATAACAGATATGCTCTACAAAAGTCTGATTTGAGCACTCCAGTTGGTGAAGATGTAAGTGCTGCCCTCTGCTTGAGATTGATGAGGGTGGCGGGGGAGTTGGGGGGCAGGGGGCGGTGAGGGAAGACAGGGCCCACTGCCGCTCTGTCTATGATCAATGAGAGAGAAGGGGGCATCTGCTGCCACTCAGTCTGTGATCAGTACGGGGAAAGACGG
The DNA here is from genome assembly GCA_024679065.1 of Sphyrna mokarran. Classification (NCBI taxonomy): domain Eukaryota; kingdom Metazoa; phylum Chordata; class Chondrichthyes; order Carcharhiniformes; family Carcharhinidae; genus Sphyrna; species Sphyrna mokarran. The sequence continues at coordinate 106,012,145 of JAGIQG010000001.1, read as the reverse complement.
GGTCCACTGTCACTTGACCTGAGATTGGTGGGGGGAGAAAAGGGGGAGAGTGGCCTGTGGGTGGCAGATGGAGTGGGGGGATAAGGGGATCAGTAATGTTGTGGGAGTAGAGCAATGTGTGTGGGGGCTGGGGGGGAGGCATCCGGCCTGGGAGCAATGTGGCAGAGGAGCCACATTCTATTATTTTTTTCTGCACATGCACATCGAGGCTCCGAGCGGAGCTGCAGGGTTTCAGATGCTTTAAGCCCCATCCACTGGCTTGTGCAGTGTGATTCAGAATTGCTGATATTTTTTCAGGCAGAATGTGTATCGGGCACCTCAGTACGGCTCTGAAAGTTGGATCTAAAACACTCCCAGTTTCAAGTCAGCCCAGCACTTAGAATTAAAATAACAAAATAGGGTCCTTTTTGTCAGGCACCAAACGCAGTGAATTTGACCGTTTTTAAAACATTTTGATTGTGGTTAAGGATATCCTTGTAAGATGAATTCAAGGAATAAAACGTTACACTGGCTTAAACTGAGTTTCAGGTACTTTTACTCATGTTTCAAAATGACAACTGTCCATGTCTACACCACCAGTGGTTCAAATTTTAAACTCGTCAACTAATATGGGTGAACATGAAATTGTTCATTTTGGCAGGAAAAACAAAAAAGTGGTGTATTATCTAAACAGTGAGAGCTCTGAGGTGCATGAATCACAAAAGGTACAGCATGTAATTAGGAAAGCTATTAGGATCTTATCATTTATTGTGAGGGGAATTGATTACGAAAGGAGAGAGCTTGTGCTTCAATTGTACAGGGGATCTGACCTCCCTACCCACCACTGCTGGCTCCTGAACATATCCGGGCCAGCCTCTAATTCCCCACCTACAAACTGCCCACCTTGATCCCCCTCTCCCCACTATCCCAGCAGTCATGACTTTCTGATCGCCCCAACCGCACCTCCCAGCAGTCTCAACAACCCCTGTGCCCATCCTCCCCCGGGCCTGATCGCTGTCCCTATGATCCCAAACTTACAGTGATCTCTCCTTAGAGGCCCCATCCCTACAGTTCCTGCCCTCTTTGGCCCTGTCCCCTTGGCACTGCCTGATGTCTGGTGGGCAGTGCCAAGGTACCCCTGGGCATTTCCACTTTCCACCTTCCACCTTGGGCAATGCTAGGGGGCTATGTTGGCAATGCCCAGAGAGCACACCCCTCCCACTCCCTATTTCCTAGGGGCTTCTATGATCTCCCTTCACCCCAGCGGTATTGGACTGCCAGCTCTCTGCTGGTACGCATCTATTGTAAACCCTGCAGGAGTGAACCATTCCTGGCAGTGGGGGAAGAGGTTAGCGACAACAGAGACTCCAGTCCCCTGCCCGCTAATCAGATGTAAATGGCCATTTATCTAATTTATTCAGCTCGTGCCAATTCCTGGCGCAGAGATGATGATGGAAATCCGGTGCTGGAGGCACACAAAGACCTTGGCACCCAGCGGGAAGCCCACTGTATGGTTTCTGCTGATGTCTTCTGGACTGTTGCACTGCTGGAATAACACAGCAGGCTGGGAGAATTCCGCCCCCCCCCACTCTCCACCTGGTATTAGTTGAGGGAGAATGCTGAAAAAGACATTGGTTGAATTCCCTACTCTTCTTCAAAGAGTGTAATGGGATCTTTAGCATCCAACTGAACCACTGAAGCATGTATATGGTTAACATCTCACCCAAAGGCTGGAACTTTTAACATTAATACTTCGTCAATTCCCTGCTCACACTCACTGTCTAGGCTAATGTACTAAGCAGTGAGGGTTTCCTATAAGCATCAGACTGTTCCCTGTCAAAGGAATATTTGGGAAACTTGGGAGAAAAAAGTGGACAAATTGCATTAGTCAGCAGATGGCAAGGAGGTGAAATCTTAACAGCTTTGCACAGCTTTATTGGAAAGTAAGGTCAATGAGATAACCTTGTGTACTTTCTTTGTAATCATTGTTTGCAGTTCACATAATTGGGAATCTGGTATACACGGAAAATAGTGCCACTATTGTCGTGTGAGTCTATGTGGGACAGCCCAGTTGTAAATACTCTTTACAAAGCAAATCATTGTGGATGTTTTAGTGATCTGTAATCCCAAAACAGATATGTTTTGCAGAATCAGAGCAGTATGACCCATTAATTTGAGGTGGTGATGCTGGGCTTGTCGCAGTGAATTTTGTGAAGAATAAACACAACAACTCAAAAGAGGAGTAGGCCATACAAGTCCTTTGAAACTACTCTACTATTCAATGTGATTGTGGCTGATCTTCTACACTTTCCTGGTTCTTCTTATTTCCTTTAGCGTGAATGAAACTGTCTTAATGCCCAAGAGATCCAGTCTGCATTTAGTTTTGTCATGCTGCTTATACACGAAAAGCATACTCAATGGGAGAGGCCTATCACATTTAAAAGGGAGTGGTCAATTTGTAAGTGAACCTGGGCTGCAGAAGGAATGTTGTTGCTTCGAAGAGGTGTTTATATTGTTAGGTTTGATAAATTAAGTAATGAAGATACTGGGGATCTCTCATTTCAAAAATGAGTGCTAAGATAAAAGCTCATATCAAAATTGCCAATAGCCATGTTAATATATACGAGATGGAGTACAGGAAAGAGATAAAGAATCTAGTGCAATGATAATAATCTCTCCCTTAATGTCAGTAAAATGAAGGAGATATCATTAACTTCAGGAAATGCAGTGTTCTGTCTAGATCAACGGAAACAAAGTGGAGATGGTCGATGAGTTTCCAGGTGTTTCGATCACCAAATCTCTCCCTTAATGCCAACAAAATGAAGGAGATTGTTCTCGACTTCAGGAAGCATACAAGAGAACATGGCCCTGTCTACATTATGATGTAGAGATGCCGGCGTTGGACTGGGGTAAACTCAGTAAAGTTTCACAACACCAATTTTAAATCCAACCAATTTATTTGATAGTAAATTCGGGAGCTTTCGACACTATGTGCCTTCGTCAGGCAAATGCAGTGTTCTGGTCTGCAATAGCACTCATACCAACACAGACAGTTATAGATTGCTGATTAGAATGCGAATCCTTACATCTAACCTGCTATTCAAGTGTTAAAGTGGCTAACAATGTGTGTGAAGGGAATCCTGAGCATTGGTTAGAGAATTGTGTATTTTCTCCAGACAGTACAGTAAATGAGATTTTTTGCTAACCTAGGCAAGTTAATGGGGTTACAGATAGTGTGTCATGAAGCCAAGATCCCTATTAAGACTGTCCTCATGTGTGTGGAACTAGGCTATCAGTCTCTGCTCAGCGACTCTGCGCTGTCGTATGTCCCAAAGGCCCCCTTGAAGAACATTTACCCGCAGGTCGGAGGCCGAATGCCCATGACTGCTGAAGTGTTCGCCTACAGGGAGGGAACTATTTTGCCTGGTGATTGTCGAGCGATGCTCATTCATCCGCTGTCATAGTGTCTGCATGGTCTCCCCAATGTACCATGCTTCGGGACATCCTTTCTTGCAATGTATTAGGTAGACAATGTTGGCCGAGTTGCAAGAGTATGTACCGTGTACCTGGTGAATGGTATCCTCATGTTTGATGATGTCGTCCATGTCTATGATCCGGCATGTCTTGCAGAGGTTGCTGTGGCAGGGTTGTGTGGTATTGTGGTCACTGTTCTCCTGAAGGTTGGGTAGTTTGCTGTGAACAATGATCTGTTTGAGGTTGTGCGGTTGTCTGAAAGCAAGAAGTGGGGGGGTGGGGATAGCCCTAGCCTGTCTACATTAATAGGGATGAAGTAGAAAGGGTCGAGAGCTTCAAATTTTTAGATGTCCAGATCATCAACAACCTGTCTTGGTCTGCCCCCCCTCCCACTGACATCATAGTTAAAAAACCTCACCAATGCCTCTACTTTCTCAGATGATTAAGGAAATTTGGCATGTTTGCTGCGATTTCCATTAACTTTTACAGATGCACCATAAAAACATTCTTTCTAGTTGTATCACAGCTTGGTATGCCTCCAACTCTGTCCGAGACTGCAAGAAACTACAAAAGATTGTGAATGTAGCCCAATCCATCATGCAAACCAGCCTCCCATCCACTGACTCTGTCTATACTTCCCATTGCCTTGCCAAAGCAGCCAGCATAATTAAGGACACCACACATTTGGACATTCTCTCTTCCACCTTTTTCTGTTGGGAAAATGGTACAATATTCTGAGGTCATGTACCAATCGACTCAAGAACAGCTTCTTCCCTGCTGCCGTCAGGCTTTTGGATAACTTAACTGGCATTGATCTTTCTCTATATCCTAGCTATGACTGTAACACTACATTCTGCACTCTCTTGTTTCCTTCTCCATGAGCAGTATGCTTTATCTGTATAACATGCAAAAAAAATACTTTTCACTGTATGCTAATACATGTGACAATAATAAATCAAACAAATCAACGATTGTGAATGAAGCCCAATCCATCAGGCAAACAAACCACTGACTCCATCCACAATTCCCACTGCCTGAGGAAAGCAGCCAGCATTATTAAGGACCACAGACACCTTGTACATATTTTCTTCCATCTTCTTCTGTCGAGTAAAAGATAAAATCTGAAAACACATACCTTCCAATTATTCTTCCCCACTGCCATCAGATTTTTGAATGGCCCTACCATATATTAAACTGATCTTTCTTTTCACCTTATCTGTAACTGCAGCACTATATTCTTCACCCTATTCCTTCCTATGTATTCTGTGAATGGTATGCTTTGTCTGTATAACATGCAAGGAACATTATTTTTCATATATCCCTCATATTTTCCCTTTTCCCTTCTCACCTGCAGGAAGTTTTACTCATCAATTGAAGACAAAGGGGTTGAATAACGAGAAGATCTCGGAAGAGATAGACAGGCTGGGACAATTAATCACGGAGAAAATTATGGATCTTGACAGATCAAAATGAGTCTAAAATCAATCAGCAGTGTAGTGTAGTGATAATGTGCAGTTATTAGTGTTTGTTCAGCAATAGGACTGATGCAGCTTTTACTGAAACATTTATTCTTGAGAGTCAAAGTCTGTCTTTTAATTATGTACAGCTTTCATTTTCTTACAAAAACATTTGCAAAGCTTTTATGCAACTTTTTATTCTTGAGCATCTTCATCCACACAAGTGCACGTTGAAAGAGGTCTATGTACTTCCAATTTTGAAATCTATTACTGCTCACTGAAAGTTCACTAGCAATAAAGAACGTTGGATAATCTGGAAAAATAACCAGTTTTGACCACTCTTAGTAACATCACCCATTTTACTGGCAGCTCCCAATGGTCCTATGATCAGTTTTACTGGCACTTTCCACTAGAATCCAGTTCTGAATTGTTTTTATTTCTCTTTTTAGAACAGGATCAAACTGGTGCCAGTATTACTGGAAGCTCTTTTTGGGAGCTAAATCACAGGCTCAACTGACATTGACAAACAAATGTGGAAAAGATTTACTGGCGTAAGGAAAGACGTCTGTAGTATGTCTGCAGAGGCAGAAGTTCCTTCACCAAAATCCCTTTATTTACAACTCTAATATCAGTGCTATCAGTCAGCAATCTACCTTTTGGGGTGTTGGGGGAACTGATACTCCCAGTTAAATATAAGGCAAAAACTCCCTGCTTGGCCCATCAATTAGTTTCTTAATCAGGGATATCTTTTCCTTATTACAAACAATTATTACAAAACAATTACAAAATACAAACACAAATACAAAAGCCACATTATTCAACATTGCCGCTACCAACAGCTAACACCATCCATTTCATTAAGAAAGCGTTGATCCTCAATCAGGGAACTCCTGTTGTGTTTAACTAAATAAACAAAATCAACTTAACTTAGAGGCAACTCAAAAACGGCAGTTCCTTAAAAGGAGGGGAATCGCCCGAAATGAAAAACAAAGTAGAAAGGAAATTTAAAACACTAAATTAAAATGTGATTAAAGAGGTCAATAATATACCCCCAGTCCTTGTGGTGCCCAACAAGGATCCTTAATCAGGAAGTTCATACTCAAATAGGCCAACCCCAATGACCTATTGAAATCATTACAGTGTCAAAATAAGCATACTTACCTTACCCACACCAGCTATGGTGTGGATCAAATCTAAATATTCAACTGCTGAGCCAATATTGTGTAGATACTATTTGCTGTTTTTCTCAACAGTTTTTCATTACATTAATGGTCGTAGCTCACAATCCTAATATAGCACATTGCCACCTTTCACGTAATTGTTCAAAGTTCTGCTCAAAAGACATATGGCCATCACAAACTGTGTATGTATGTTTGTGTGCGCTACTTTGCAATGACCTCACAAAGGAAGGGAGACACAGGGCTGGATGCAGGTTGCTCTGTCAGTTCTTAACATCTTCCTGTAGGCAAAGTGATCACAGCGAGAACCAATGCAAGTGGTGGCTGATTCAACTGACTATCCCAAGCAGCAGCACAGATTCCACATGCAATTGACGGCATAGTGGCACTGGTTGAGGAGGAATAAGTGGAAAACAAGACACTGCATTGAGCAAACTAGAGCAACCAAATTTATATCCAATGCAATTTAAGCTCTCAGCATTCATAGCTGTGGGAGAGAAACATTCAGTTAAAGTCTGAATTTTCAGGAGAAGCTAAAACCTTCAACTAAACTTGACTTCAATGGATGAATATAATTGAACAATAGTGAAATATTTTTAATATTTTGTTTAAACCTTTATTTTGAACACTTGCATTTTTACCACTGACAAAAAGTTACCTGATGAACAGATTGTGTAGTTTTAGTAAACACAGGGCAGAATTTTACCAGCACGTCCGCCCAAGGTTCATACAAACGCACTTAGGCCAATGGAGAATGTCATTCCCTGAGTATTGCCTGCCCTTGGAATAGGGGCAGGCACACCTATAAAATGCTAGCCACAGTGTACCTAATTTCCTTTGTTAAAATGTTTTCAATATTATTTGATGAAAAATGAAAGGTCAAGTTTCTCTTTATGAAACAAAATGCACATGAAGAATGGCTTTAAATGGGGAGGGTGTTTTTAATAAAAGTGGAGAAAAGATCTCTTCTAATTACTCATAGCTTTTGTTTTGACATCCTATAAACATAAGAAAATGAAATAAGCTGAACAGGGTACCAAGAGAATGTGATTGGAATGAGAGCGAAAGATGGTTAGAATGACTGTGTCCAGGCAAAGAGTGGTATGATAAAGGTACAAACTCAAAGGGACCTCAGGGGAGCTGGTGAATTAGATCACAGTTAAACATCATATTTCGGCATTGATGTTAATAACTCATTAACACATCAGTTAATATTTGTTATTGGGGATAAAAGGAGTGGCATAGTGGTTAGCACTGCTGCCTCATAGCACCAGGGACCTGGGCTCGAATATCAGCTTTGGGTGACTGTCTGTGTGTAGAGTCTGCACTTTCTCCCCATGTCTGTGTGAGTTTCCTTAGATGCTCCGGTTTTCTCCAACACTCCAAAGATGTGCAGAGTAGATTGATTGGTCATGCTAAATTGTCAGTTAGTGTCCCAAGACATGTAGGTTAGGGGGATTAGTGGGGTAAATACAGGGGATTATGGGACAGGGCTTGGGTGGAATTGTTGTCACTGAGTTGGTGCAGATTCGATGGAGCAAATGACCTCCTTCTGCACTGTAGGGATTTTCTGAGTAAAAGAAAAAAGGTGAGAGCTATCTCCAACCAACCCAACACATAATCTGCTGATTGTTGTTAGAACATAGTTAACTGAAGTTTCTGGGAACTAGCTGCTCCAGTTGAAGAATCATTTGTGGGACAGTGTGAAATAGAATATAGGGGAGGGAAGGTGGGAGTTTTTTTTGCAAATTAATCATTCCAGAGAACAGCGTTAATCCGATCCTAACAAAGAAAGCAGGAAAGAAAAATGGATGCTCCATCATTTAAGGTTTTATTGCTATCAAATCATGCTAGCTAATGACAGCTAGTTTCCAGGAGGTGGCACTGCATCTCACATGCATCGCGCTTTCTGGTTAGGACAGCACCCAGAGCAAACATCAAGGTGACAATCAGCAGGAACATCTACTTCCAGTTTCATCGATACAACTAAGTTGCAGATCACCCTTATTTATCTTATGGGAAGTCAAAAATATAAATTAAATCAAACAATTGAAACTCACTTTAAAATGTTTTTAAAAATTACCTTTAGCATCATGAATCAGAGAAATGTGTGTATTAAACAATGTGCACATTGATTTGGATCAGTCAGCTCAGTTGGATAGCTGGCTAGAGGGTCATGCAGAATGATATGGACAGTGTGGTTCAAACACCATACTGACTGTGGTAGTTTATAGAGGCCTGATCCTTATCTTTCCTCATGCCTAATGTGGTGCCCCTCAAGCTGTATAACCACTTCTCTCTCTCTAACAAAGCTCTAATTAACTAATTACCAAAAAATTTAGAGAATTTGTTAAAAGTCTGAACAGAGCCTGTTCTTTTGATTCTACTGGGATAAAGCCAATGGTGTCACTCGAAGTAGGTTTGGCAAAATGTTTTGCATTTTCTGCACAAGGATAACCGAGTTACAAAAGGGCCAGCCACTTAGGACCAAGATGAGGAGAAATTCCTTTACACAGAGGACTCTGAATCTTTGGACTTCTCTACCTCAGCGGCCTGGGGAAACTCAATCATTGTGTATGTGGAAGAAGAGATTGATAGACTTCTGATTAAAGATAACATAAAGAGATATGGGGATAATCTGTGTAAAAGGCATTGAAGTGTCAGATCAGCAATGGTTGTATTAAATGGCACAGCAGGCTTGATGGGCTGAATGGCCTGCTCCTGTTCCTCTGTTTCTACAAAAGAAATAACTGAGTTGGGAATGATGGAATATACAAACATGGTTCAATGTGAGATGTCAAGAATCACATGCAATCTCTGATTAGCTATTCTTCCCATTAACTTAAAGAACAGTGGGAAATACTAGCTGGTTGAACTAAATTTTAAGAATCTGGTCTTAATACTGTTCCATCATTCCAATGCCTGGGTGAATGCTATAGAATATTTCACTTTACTATGGATTGTCCTTCTGTTGCTTCTATTTTGCTTTCAAGGTATTGTGATTGAAAATTAATCCATACCTAACTCTTGCTGATTGTGTCTGTAACTGTACTTCCGACATTGACTGTACCTGGATACCACAGTTAATGCCAGCTGGTTTTCAGTCATAATATCTCAGTACCACAGACCAGGCAGTGCGTGGAGGACAGGCACAGAGCAAGTTCCAAACACAGTGCTTCAAAAACTATATTTAAAACTAAGTTTTCAGGCATGAACTTATGCAACTGGTAGCAACAGATCTGCTGACATGCTTTACACTTACAAGAAGTTACTTCTGCTCAGAGACCTTTCCTACATCTTGTTGCGTAGTTCTTTAAACATTATGATATTTTTAATCATATCAAATGTCATAGATTTCTAGTTTCCTCATGTAACCAGAGATGTATCACAGAGATAAAGCATACAACTATATTTTTTGGAGGGCGGCATAATGGCACAGTGGATGGCACTGCTGCCTCACAGTGTTAGAGATCCAGGTTCAATTCTTGGCTTGGGACACCTTGTGGAGTTTGCATGTTCTCCCCATGACTGCATGGGTTTCCTCCAGGTGCTCTGGTTTCCTCTCACAGTCCAAAGGTGTGCTGGTGAAGTGCATTGGCCATGCTAAATTCTCCCTCAGTGTACCCAAACAAGTGTTGGAGTGTGGTGATTAGGAGATTTTCACAGTAATTTCACTGCAATGTTAATGTAAGCCTACTTGTGATAGTAATAATATATAAAACATTTTTATCCTATTACAATGCTGCAGGAATACATGCATGTTTTACTTTCCCATTTTAATTTTTGTCCCATTGAAAAGTTTATTTCCTCCATTCCCTTCTGCACCTTCCATCAATTCCTGGATAGCAGATAAGTAATGTATTCCTAGTGGAGATTTGTCAGCATGTTATATCCAAGGGTGGTGGGAGTGCTGAACTCACTTGTTAGAACCAAGTAGAATCATCCCTTAATCTGAGCTAGGCCTGCAGTAGACCCATCACTCTCCTGCCACTCAGCCACGTTGGCTTACTGCAGTAATTGGTCTTTGTGCGCCAGTGAATACTAGGGACCCAGTTTACAGTAGTATTTGTGACTTTGATATGTGCTGCTTTAATGGTAAGGGAAAAACTTTGATCAGAAAAATTCAAGCATGGACTTGTAGGAAGGATGGTCATGGATTTGGAAGACATTATCGTATTCAAGAGGGTTGGAGAGAAAATGAAGAAATGGGGAGCAATTTGCAAGGACAGTTGGGTCAAGAATTGGTTTTTTGAGATGATGGTGGCATGTTTAAATAGAAGGGGCATTGCAATTGAAAGCTTGTCTCAATAATGGTGACCATGAAACTATCATCCATTATGCAAAACCCTCCATCTATTTCACCATTTAGGGAAGGAAATCTACTATCCTTACCTGGTCTCGCTTGCATGTGATTCCACATCCATTTCAATGTTGTTGAATCTGAAATGGCCTAGCAGACCACTCAGTCCAAGGACAATTTTGGGAAGGCAACAATTGCTGGCCTTGCCAGTGACGCCCACTTCCCATCAAAGATTAAATAAAGACCAAGAGGAAAGAACTGCTGACAACATAAGGACAAAGAAAGAAGAGAGGGTAGTCGACAGTTTGATGAAAACAAGATCAAGGGAGCAGGAGGTGGTGTCAGGGTCAAGATTGATTTGGAGATAGTAAGAGGGGAGATAGGAGGGAAACTTGAGACAGATGTGAATTGAGGGAGAGGGCACAAGAAGGAAGTGATCAAGGCAGCTGAACAATTAACGTCTTTAGAAGTATAGTGATAGTTACATATACTGGCCAATTAGTTCCCAGTATGGTTTCACAAACTGCAAACGAATGATCAGATAATCTTTTTTATGGTAGTTTGAGGGTGCAATGTTGGATGGGACAAGAGCTTCTTTGTCCTTTTTTATATGTACTGTGATATATATTATGTTAATGTGAGCAAATAGAGAGGGCTGTGTTTTAAGACCATAAGACATAGGAGCAGAATTAGGCCGGTTGGCTCATTGAGTCTACCCTGCCATTCAATCATGGCTTTCTTTTTCATACCTATTCTCTGGCCTTTTCCCCATAACCCCCAATTTCTTTATCAATCAAGATCCTATTATCTCTGTCTTAAAGACACTGAATGACCTGGCCTCCACAGCCTTCTGCAGCAAAGAGTTCCACAGAATCACCATTCTCTGGCTGAAGAAATTTCTCCTCATCTCTATTTTAACGGATTTTCCGTTTAGCCTGAGGTTGTGTCCTCTTGTCCTAGTGGAAACATCCTCTCCACATCCACTCTATGCAGGCCTCGCAGTATCCTGTAAGTTTCAATAAGATCCCCCTTCATCCTTTTGACCTCCAAAAGGTACAGACCAGAGTCCTCAACTGTTCCTCATACGACAAGCTCTTCATTCCAGGGATCATTCTTGTGAACCTCCTTTAGACCCTTTCCAAGGCCAGTACATTCTTCCTTAGATAAGGGGCCCAAAACTGCTCATATTACTCTAAATGGGGTTTGACCAGAGCCTTATACAGCCTCCGAAGTACATCCCTGCTTTTGTACTCTAGCCCTTTCAACATGAATGCTATCATTTCATTTGCCTTCCTAACTGCCAACTGAACTTGCACATTAAACTTTAGAGAATCTTGAACAATGACTCCCAAGTCAATTGTATTTGTGATTTCCTAAGCATTACCCCATTTAGAAAATAGTTTATGCCTCCATTCCTCTTTCTAAAGTGCATAATTTCACACTTTTCCACATTATATTCCATCTGCCACTTCATTGCCCACTCTCGTAACCTAAGTCCTTTTGCAACCCCTCTACTTCCTCAATACTACATGTCCCTCTACATATCTTTGTACCATCACAAACTTGGCAACAGTGTCTTGTTCTTTCCTCCAAACCGTTAATGTATATTATGAAAAGTTGTGGTCCCAGCACTGACCCCTGAGACACACCACTAGTCACTGCTGTCATCCTGAGAAAGACCCCTTTATCCCCACTTTCTGCCTTGTCAGTCTACCAATCCTATATCCATGACAGGATCTTGCCCTTAACACCGCGGGCACTTAACTTATTTAACAGTCTCCTTGTCAAAGGCCTCTGGAAATTTAAATAAATCACATCCACCCATTTTCTTTTATATAACTTCTTTGTTACCTCCTCAAAGAGCTCTTAACAGAATTTTCAGACATGACCTCCCCTTGACAAAACTGTGCTGACTCAGTCCTACTTTATCATGCACTCCCAAGTACTCTGCGATCTCATCTTTAATAATGGACTCTAAAATCTTGCCAATGATCGAAGTCAGGCTAACAGGCCTGTAATTTCCTGTCTGCTGCCTTCCTCCCTTCTTAAACAGATGTTATATTCACTACTTTCCAGTTCCCTGGTACCCTCCCTACTGATAGTAGTCATGATGTAGCCGGCGTTGGACTGGGGTAAACACAGTAAGAAGTCTGACAACACCAGGTTTAAATCCAACCGATTTTTTTGATAGTAAACTCACAAGCTTTCGACTCTATGGTCTTCGTCAGGTGAATGAAGTGTTCTGGTCTCCAACAGCATACATACCAGCACAGACAGTTTACAGATTGCTGATTAGAATGCGAATCTTTACACCTAACCTGCTATTCAAGTCTTAAAGTGGCTAACAATGTGACTGGGAGGAGCACTGAGCACAAGTTAGAGAGATGTGTATTGTCTCCAGACAGCACAGTAAGTGAGGTTTTTTGCTAACCCAGGCAAGTCATGGGGGTTACAGATAGTGTGACATGAAGCCAAGATCCCTGTTAAGACCGTCCTCATGTGTGCGGAACTTGGCTATCAGTCTCTGCTCAGCGGCTCTGCACTGTCGTGTGTCGTGAAGGCCTCCTTGAAGAACGTTTACCCGAAGGTCGGAGGCCGAATGCCCGTGACCGCTGAAGTGTTCACCCACAGGAAGAGAACTGTTTTGCCTGGTGATTATCGAGCAATGTTCATTCATCTGCTGTCGTAGTGTCTGCATAGTCTCCCCAATGTACCATGCTTCGGGACATCCTTTCTTGCAACGTATTAGGTAAACAATGTTGGCCGAGTTGCAAGAGTGTGTACTGTGTACCTGGTGAATGGTATTCTCTGGAGTCTTCAACATATCATTGATGACGATGAACATCTCGCTAGGGCCATCCCCACCCCCCCACTTCTTGCTTTCAGACAACCGCACAACCTCAAACAGACCATTGTTCATAGCAAACTACCCAGCCTTCAGGAGAACAGTGACCACAATACCACACAATCCTACCACAGCAACCTCTGCAAGACATGCCAGATCATCGACATGGATGACATCATCAAACGTGAGAATACTATTCACCAGGTACACAGTACATACTCATGCAATTCGGCCAACGTTGTCTACCTAATACGTTGCAAGAAAGGATGATCTGAAGCATGGTACATTGGGGAGACCATGCAGACACTACGACAGCAGATGAATGAACATTGCTTGACAATCACCAGGCAAAACAGTTCCCTTCCTGCGGGGCCTTCATAACACACGACAGTGCAGAGCAGCTCAGCAGAGACTGATAGCCAAGTACCGTACACATGAGGACAGTCTTAACAGGGATCTTGGCTTCATGTCACACTATCTGTAATCCCCATGACTTGTCTGGGTTAGCAAAAAACCTCACTTCCTGTGCTGTCTGGAGACAATACACATCTCTTTAACCTGTACTCAGTGTTCCTTCCACTCACATTGTTAGGCACTTTAAGACTTGAATAGCAGGTTTAGGTGTAAAGATTTGCATTCTAATCAGTAATCTATAAACAGTCTGTGCTGGTATGTGTGCTATTGGAGACCAAAACACCTCATTCATCTGACAAAGACCATAGAGTCGAAAGCTTGCGAGTTTACTATCAAATAAATCGGTTAGATTTAAATCTGTGTTGTCAGACTTCTTACTGTGTTTACCCTCTCTACCTCCAGTGATTCCAGAAAGATCATCATCAATGCCTCCACAATTTCCTCAGCTATCTCTTTTAGAACCTGGGGTATATTCCATCCAGTTCAGGTGATTTATTCACCTTCAGACCTTTCAGTTTCCCCAGAACTTTCTCCTTGGTAATGGCCACTACATTGCTCTTCAATCTGACATTGGCACCTCCAAACAACTGGGTCTTGAACTCACAATCTTCTAATACATGTCAAAGTGCTACCAACTAAACCAAAATAATTCAAACTAACTAACAGTGATTTTTTTTTAGCATTTAAATATTTAAATGAAAATTCTTCCACTAAGGCAGTAGCAAACAGTTCTTGCTGATGCCATGTGTACATCTGGTGCACACAAATACATTATCGAACAGTTTAGAATAGGCAAGGTGATATACAACCAGTGGGGCGAAAGGCCTTATTGTACATTGTAATTTCTATGATTTTATGATCTTCCATCTTGTAATGAGGCCCCAGAACACTTGAGCATGTCACTGTTGTCACTTGGAGGGTAAATGTCTCCTAGCAACAACACACAGAATAAAAAGATGAATAGTTTTAAATTGGAAGTCAACCCTTCATCTGGTCAGGTTAAAATGAGATGATGTCACTTTGGTGGAAGTTAAATCAATAATTCAGGTCATGTATGAGTATAAATAAGATCAATGTCAGATTGGTATTTAGGTTATAAGATAGCTCATGGGCGTTGGTGTAAAAGCAAAGGGTAGGATTATATTACTGCTAATGAAAGGCAGTTCACTGACAAAACACTTGCTCAGAGGTCACAGTTTGCTCCACAAATCGTCAAGTAGTTAGCTCTGTTGTAAACAGCATAATTAAGGTTGAGAAATCTTCGCCATCTCTTGATAGGCGTAGAAAAAAGCAAGAAGAAAAGTATGGGTGTGTGACCAATGGCTGCTGCTTCTTTCCTCAATGTCAGATTAACTGCATATGATTACGTCAGACATCAGTACAGTAGGCTGGGAAATGGTGGGTAGATAAAGAAGGGTTAAAAAAATGGAAGAAAGTAAGAAAGAGGGAAATCACTAAGAGCCATGATGACAAGTTCTGAGTGCTGTCATTTTCAACCCCAGGAATACTGAAATCTTTTATGTATTTCTCACTTATTTCCCAATCCACCCAAGCCTCTGCTGCTAGATTTATATTGACCAATGCCAGTATTTGGAAGGAAAATGGACAGATAGGCAGGTGCAATGTAAACCATCTGACTCAAGAGCAGCTTGAGTCACCAGACTGCTGCCACCAGACTTTTGAATGTACCTACCTTACACTAAGTTGATCTTTCTCTACATCCTAGCTATAACTTAACACTACGTTTTGCACTGTCTCCTTTCCTTCTCTATGAACTGTACGCTTTGTGTGTATAGTATGCAAGAAACAATACTTTTCACTGTATACTAATATGAAAATGATAATAAATCAAATCAAATAATCTTATTAAGAAAGCGTTTGTTGAAGCTTTTTTTGTTTGCTCATTTACAAACACACAAAGCAATGGTGTAAATTCTGTCGAATTGAACCATTTCAGTGTTTTCACGCTTTGAATGGAAGATTTCCCAAACAATTTTCCATGAAGAGGCTGCCTGCTTCCTCAGATGTCGCTGCACTTCCGTGGAATTCTTTATAAGCTGGTAAGAACATAGTGCAGAGAACCCTTGAATGGTTCTATTTGATGTGTTTGTTCCTTTAGCTGTTCACATTTATTTAGCTGAACAAGTGTCCATGCAAGAGACTAAGGCCAGAAATTACGGAGCTTGAGCTCCTCAACTTAACAAGTGTGAAATTGCACTGGGTGGATGGACGTGTGTCCCAACATCATGGCGCTGTTGCACGATTCTTCAGTCAATGGCCCACATGAGAGTTGAAAGCACGCCCATTGACAATTGAAATGGCAATTAAACCCATTGAGCATGCAACTGATCCTGATTTTATGTGGCCGATGTGCATTTACACTCGCCACATGGCCATTTGGCCAAGTGGTGTCATTGTTTCTTCACCATTTCTTTATCAGGCAGGATGAAACAAAATAAGAGAAAATGTTTGAGAATTAATGTTTAATGTGTTATGCTGCCAATTACTTGATTCTGCAAGGTGGAGGGAGTTTGTTGCATTTCTTTGTTGCAAATGCCACTGGGGACAACGCTGGAGCTCCCTGAGGCAGCAGTCAGCCTTTAGGGAACTTGATGGAAACGCCCAGCTGTACTGCCACTTCTCTCAGCATCTGCCCCTCTTCCTGCCCTCCCTGGCAATGCCGAGGGTGCTTTAAACATCAGCTGGACATTAATTGGCCAGATAGTGTGAAATTGCGCTATGGGGCCAATCGCAGTCGGAAGTACATTTTGAGCCCGCATCCAGGCTGCCCAAGTTTGCATGCCCGTTGCATGAAAAATTCAGGCTTTGGTACTTCTATCTTGGCCTGAGAATGGCGAACTCCTGCAGCACTGTATTGAAAATCTCAAACATTATGGCCAAGGAGAATAACAGAAGCGGTACCTTGGAGACCAGAATATTCCAGCATTTGTAGTTATACAGAAAATTCTCTATTAGAAATATATAGAGCTAAGTTTTAAGTGCATTTCTTAGTAGCACAAGTAGGCTTACATTAACACTGCAGTGAAGTTACTGTGAAAATCCTCTAATTGCCACATTCTGGCACCTACTCAGACAAACTGAAGGAGAATTTAGCATGGCCAATGCACCGAAGCAGCATGTCTTTCTGACTGTAGGAAGAAACCGGAGCACCTGGAGGAAACCCACGCAGATATGGGTAGAGCATGCAGACTCCTCACAGACAGTGATCCAAATGTAAATTGAGCACATACAAAGGCTGTGAAGAGACAAAAATAAATGTAGAATCAAAGAAGAAAGACAGAAAGATAAGGAAAGATGGATCAGAACAGAGAACACACGAACTGAAATGCCCTTCTGGTCTGTGTGACTGAGAAAGCTCTCTGCTTCTGTTTATTTTTCTGGTATGTTTGTACTTGTTGACAAATGTATCAAGTTTAACAGCTATGACTTCTAAAGAGATATTTCGCAGACGTCTGCAAGGCCTACAGGAAGTTGACTTTAAAAAAAAATCAACTCTCTGTCCTTCCCTCTGTCTTTGGGGTAACTTTCCCATACACTGAGATTCTTGGTCATACTGAATAGAATAGTGTTAACGTTAGTCCGTAGTCTGTTATTACTGAGCTGGTCTCAGCTGGCATTGTGTGGGGGTGGGGAAGCCTTCTGACACCAATATCAACAGGGTGGGTGATGCAAAACAAATTATATACAGTGCCTGCTCCTGATTGTTACTTAGTACTTGCTGCTGGAAAATATGTGTGGAATTCAGGAGAGCACAGACTCAGAGTCAAAAGTGTTCATGCCAGTGGTCAAACTGTCACCTAGAATAGTTCCTTGCTCACAGTTCTGGAGGGCTGCTGGTGTCTATGCAGTCACACCCAGTAATAACAAGCAACATCAGGAGGAGAAGAAAGAAAAGTGGAGCAAAACTAGAGAAAGGTTACAATTCCTAATGCACAAACCAAAGCAATAATAACTGCTGTTGTGTTTGATGTTTATTGCATTACAATAGAGTGGAATCAATTGCAATTCAGTTGGTGTTTATGTTTGGGAAGGAGGGAGGTAGATGGGTTTGAAGTTGCAGCCAAGCTGAATAATGCATTTTCTCAGTGAGGTCTTTCTGATCTTACTTTCCAAATATTTTGGGCAAGGTCCTTTAAACTTTACAATGCTGCTCTTCATACTTGTAAATACCATTTGTGTTTTATTGAACCTTGCGAAGATTTAAAGCAGATCGAGCCAAAGACTCAAGCCTTTTTTTGGATTACAATAAACTCGTTCCCTGCTTCTCCACCTTTCACCTCACTCTTTTAGTCAAATCTTCTGCTATACACATGCATTATACTGAAAGTCATCGGAACACTTGTGGCAAAAATAGATTTGACCAGAGATTACACATTTTGATTAAAATTAAACAAACTTACCATTGTCGTTGGTGAAACTCTTCCTACTTTTTCCGATGAGTGTAATGGAAGGCAAAACGCTGAAACGACTGGTTAATATTTCACTTGGATTACAAAATTTTCAACCTCTAAGAGGAGCCGATGCTAGATTCTTTCCCCTCCTCCTTTCATGGAAGCTAATAGAAAAACTGTATAGGTACTGCCTGTTACCGAGGGAAACCATAGCAACGCAGCAACAGGTGAGGTTCTTCCTGCGCTGCAGGTGTTTACCACACCTGATAGGTTTCTGAACAGCTTCAATACGTCCTGATCCCCCTCCCTCAGAAAATGGTTGTGCCGTCATTGCTGGCAACGCTGATTCTAATTGGTTATTTATTCTGTTGTAGTTCCCACCTGCCAGCAGCCAACACCTGTTAGAAATCCCCAGTGAATGGAAAGAGCTGGGCAAAGTTCACTTTCTGAATGGCAGGCAGCTAACAAACCTGAGGAAACAGAGAAATCTGTGACACAGGGCCTCTTGTACTGCGGAGCTGGAAAAGTAAACAAGCAGTACAAGTTTATCCTCAAAGTCAGATTAGATAAAGGTCATGGGAGTCATGAGGCTGCAGAGGGAATAAACTAATTTCAAGAATCTGAGGGTATAGCTCTTTTTGAGCTAAAACAAATAATGTCAATGCAAGGAAAGCAAAATTGCAAAGGCTGGAAATCTGAAATAAAAACAGAAACAGCAGGTCAGTCAAGCATATCATAGGAATGGACCTCTTGTCAGATGCAGTCACTTCTATACTAGG
Organism: Sphyrna mokarran; assembly: GCA_024679065.1. Lineage (NCBI taxonomy): Eukaryota > Metazoa > Chordata > Chondrichthyes > Carcharhiniformes > Carcharhinidae > Sphyrna > Sphyrna mokarran. Next base: position 105,993,307 of record JAGIQG010000001.1, on the reverse strand, counting down.
GTCCAAATGCAGATTAAGCATTTTCAAATGCCTGCATTCTGATGGCAGAAGCAACCCTGCCTTCCCTATGGCATCAAATCCTCCCTTGCAAACCCCACTTAAAACCTCCACATCTCAATCTCCGCCACTGCTTCAAACAAATACGTTATACATGGAGAGAGAAGCACAGTTCACATTGATTAATATCTGTATTGTGCTAATACCTGTACTGTACTGACACCTATACTGTACTAATACTTGTATTGTATTAATACTTGTACTGTACTAATAATTGAACTGATACCTGTACTGTATTGATACCTGTACTCTACTGATACCTGTACTGTACTAATACTTATACTGTACTGATACTTGTACTGTACTAATAATTGAACTGATACCTGTACTGTATTAATATAAAGTATCAATGGACTTGAAAGGTGAACTGTGTTTCTCTCCCAAGAAATGCTGTCAGATCTGCTGAGTTTGTCCAGCATTTTCTGTTCTTATTTTAGATTTCCAGCGTCCGCAGTATTTTGCCTTTATTCATTGGAAACAATAAAGGAGGATTTAGTCATACGATTATTAGTACAGTATAGTTATTAATATTGTACAGGCATTAGTACAGTACAGATGTTAATATAATATGCATAGTACAGGTATCATTAGTACAGTATAGTTATTAGTACAGTCATCAATACAGTACACAGCTGTACAGTTCAGGTACAAAGAACAAGAACAAAGAACAAAGAGCAACACAGCACGGGAAACAGGCCCTTCGGCCCAACGAGCCCACGCCGTCGTCCCAACATCCTAATGACATATCCTTGTCTTTAGGCTATGCCTATTGTTGAAGATTCCCATATAGGGACCAATATAGGGACAATTTGTTACCCAATCAGCCTAAGAGCACATTTTTGGGATGTGGGAGGAAACCGGAGCACCCGGAGGAAACCCATGCAACCACGGGGAGAACGCACAAACTCCCGCAGACTCAGGCCCAAATCCATGTGTCAGCACAGCAACAGCGATAGTCTCTGAGCTGTCATGTTGCCCATCAGATGGTCCAGTTTGAGCATACACTGACGACGTGAAGCACTAGGCAACTCCTGAAGCAACCTCCAAGAGCAGCTCTCGCACGACATGCTGCATGCATGCCCCTTGTTGGTCAACAAGGTGGACCGAATTGCCTGCGGAAACAAATAAGACTTAACAAATAAGGTACTAGTATAGTACAGAACAATTATTAGTACAGTAGTTAGTACAGTATGGGGTTAGTAAGTTATTAGTACAGTACCGGTATTAATACAATACAGGTATTAATAAGTTATTAGCACAGTACAGGAATCAGTACAGTACAGTTATTAGTACAGTACAGATATTAGCACAGTATAGTTATTGGCAAAGATATCAGTACAGTTTAGATATCCATACAATAGTTATTAGTACAGTTATTAAAGTTTATTTATTAGTGTCACATGTTAATGTTAACATTGTAATGAAATTACCGTGAAAATCCCCTAGTTCCCACATTCCATCATCTGTGTGGATGCACTGAGGGAGAATTTAGCATAGACAATGCACCAAACCAGCACGTCTTTTGGACTGCGTGGGAGAAACTGGAGCACCCGGAGGAAATCTATGCAGATCTGGGAGAATGTGTGGACTCTGCACAGACAGTGACCCAGGAATTGAACCCGGGTCCCTGGCGCTTTGAGACAGCAGCGCTAACCATTGTGCCACTATGCACATAAACATTGGTCCACATGACACAGCAAAATCCCTGCTCTCACTGGGAAGATAAACACTTTCAAAGGTAGTCTTCCTCAATCACTGTTCTTCTTCGATTACATTCAGAGAAACCCTGCAGTGCAGAAAGAGGCTATCTGGCCCATCCAGTCTGCACCAACCAATATCCCACCCAGGCCCTACCCCCTTATCCCTACATATTTTACCTGCTAATCCCTATAACCTGCATCTCAGTACATTAAGAGGCAATTTTAGCACGGCCAATCAACCTAACCCACACATCTTTGGGCTGTGGGAGGAAACTGGAACACCCGGAGGAAACCAACACAGACACGAAGAGAATGTGCAAACTCCACACAGACAGTGATCCAAGCCAGGAATCAAACCCAAGTCCCTGGTGCTGCGAAGCAGCAATGCTAACCACTGTGCCACTTTGCCGCCTCACTGCAGACATCACTGAAGATGTCCAGTTGTTTTAACATCTCATCTCTCCCTGCAATAAATGTCTTGCTACCTCATTTGTGATCTCTGTTCTGATTTTAAGGGTTTCAGTGTGTCGATGCTCATATTTTTCCTCTTTCCTTCTCACCTGCAGCATCGATTGAAGACAAAGAGGTTGAGTAAAGAGGAAATTTGAAGGAGATAGGCAGGCTGGACAATTACATCATGGAGAAAAATGTGGATCTTAACAGAAAATCCAAATGAGCCTAAAATCAATCAGCAATGTAGTGTGGTGATGATCTGCAGTTATTAGAATTTGTTTCCTTTATCCAGCAATAGAACTGATGCAGCTTTTACTGAAACATTTGTCATTATGATGGAGAAAAACCCTGAATTACACATGGTCACATTGGACTTTTAATAAGGCATGTGTTTTTTAAAAAAATGGACATACAAGTTAAAGATGGCTGATCATATAAATTCTGAGAATGTAAATTCAGTCATTTTCTGAATTGCTGTGGCGTGGGTGGTACTAAGACAGTGACAATGGAATGCCACAAGCTGTCTCACACTGACATATGAAAGGAAGAAATTATGCAAATGTGAACTGCCATTTCCCATAGAGAAGCTGATAATCATCTCAGCAGGAATTATATATATCCTGTAAATTATGGGACTAAGTATGGAAAGAACTTCTTTTTTGTAATGCTGCTAGTTAGATGGTAAAATGGCAGACCGAGTTTGCAGTTCCACAAGACAATATTACTGATTCTACAAACAAAAGGTTCAGGTTCAACTTCCCATCGACACTCAGGAGTGAACATAGCCGCAGAATTTGGGTAGACAGTTGGGACAGATGACCTCCTTGACCACCCATTGCTTGGAGTTATTAATGGCCGGCTTGGCTAGACCTAGCAGCAAACCCATAAGCAAGTCCTCTTCTCTGCCCCAGGGGGCCAAGATTCAGGAGGGGCTGAAATGTAACCAAAAGGAAATCGAAAGGCATTACCTGAGCATCCTTGGGACCTTGCGTACCACTGGTGCCGAGCACCACCAATTTAAGGCATTCAAAAGATATAGGAACAGAATTAGGCCATTTGGCCCATCAAGTCCGCTCTGCCATTCAAACATGGCTGATATGCTCCTCATCCCCATTTTCCTGCCTTCCCCCCATAACCCTTCAATCCATTACCAATTAAAAATCTATCTAACTCCTCCTTAAATTTACTCACTGTCCCAGCATCCACTGCATTTTGGGATAGCGAATTCCACAGATTCACAATCGTTTGGGATAAGTAGTTTCTCATCAACTTTGTTTTAAATTTGTTACGCCTATCCTAAGACTCTGATCTCTCAGCCTAGAATGCCCCACAAGAGGATCCGTGCCCACTTTATCCATACCGTTTATCATCTTGAATACTCAATTTGATTTCCCCTCATTCTTCTGAATTCCAGAGAGTTCAATCACTCTTCATATGACGAATCCCTCATCGCTGGAATCAATTTAATGCACCTCCTCTGAACTTCCTCCAATGCTATTACATATTTCCTCAAATAAGAGGACCAAAACTGTGCACAATTCTCCAGGTACAGCCTCACCAATGTCTTGTTGGATGGCATCAGTCGTGAGTTGGATCTATCAAAGCCTAATGCACCAGTTTAAAAATGTGTTATCCAGCTCACTCTTACGTCACCCTGTGTGTCTCTGATTCTGGTCACCCTAGCAACCACGGCCCTCCTCTCTGCCAGTCACCTTAAATTAAAGCAGTAAACGTGTAGGTTTCTGAGGAATGGCTATCTGATGACAGCCCCGAGTCCTGATGTAGGGGAAATGTGGCACAAGGTACACAAGAAGTCACAGGAGCATGCCTGGATTTGTGCTTCTTTGGGTTAATCAAATTAACTAAACTAACAAACTGCGTGATAAATTAAAAATGCAGTTCTGTAAAGGGATACTGTGTCAAGTAAACAGAATCGCAAAGGGAGCTTAAAACATCAAAGCAAAGTATGATTAAAGTGGTCGATAATGCACCCCAGTTGCCACAGTGTCCAACTTAATGGTGCCAGCAAACTCTATATGTTCCCTTTCCAGGGAAACCTGGCAGTGAACAGACAGCTGGGCAAATGGTCCTTACAACTACCTGCTGCTTGGACCTGGCAAGCTGGACCTTACACAAGAATAGGTTTATGAGGATGTCCTCCTCTCTTTCCACGGTCTTATCCACTCTGGGTCATCAAGATGATGACACAGTGGTTAGCAATGCTGCCTCACAGTGCCAGCGATCTGGGTTTGTTTCCTGACTTAGGTCACTGTCTATATGGAGTTTGCACATTCTCCCCATGTCTGCGTGGGTTTCCTCCAGTTTCTTCCCACAGTCTGAAAGATGTGCTGGTCAAATGTGTTGGTCACCTGAACAGGTGCTGGACTTTCACAGGAATTTCATTGAAGTGTTAACATAAGCCTTACTTGTGACTAATAAATAAACTTTAAACTTAAGTATGTGGGGCTTAAGTGCATTCAAAAAGAAGGCAATAAACTTTTCAGAAAACTATAAAGAGGGTGCAGTCAAGGGCAGGTTAGAGATACCAGCCTGGGATTGTGTTTCCATATCTCATTAAGGTACCAGCACCCCATGGAACGCACATGACGTCACAAAGCTATTAGAACCTGATGGAACAATAAGTACCAACAGCTCTTGTGACAGCATCACTGGAACCACGTGACCATCGACTGGTTGGGGCGTGGCGTACATGACATGACGTGACCGCGCCCCGGAACTGATTGCCCGTGTTTCCGGGACACGTTGCGGTGGGGGGGGCGGCCAGGGAGTGGACATGGAGTCGCTGTTTTCGTTGCCCTTTATGGTGCTGGAATGTCCCAATGTGAAGCTCAAGAAGCCGGGATGGCTGCACATGCCGTCCGCCATGACCGTGTACGCGTTAGTCATCATCTCCTACTTCCTCATCACCGGCGGTGAGTGAGCCACAGCGCACCGGGATTGTCCTCTGAAAGTCCCCTCTGCAGTATCTCCCCTCCCCCCCCATCCTAATGGAGCCTGAAACCCCTGTGAGGATGCAACTTACTAAACTGATCCAAATCACGGCTGGTCCCGGAATATCTCGGCACTGGCTTTATTTTAAATTAGTTTTTAATGTCATCAGTCTCTTGTCCTGTATGATGCTGAATAAGTTGTACTGGAGCTGAGAGCTGATTTGACACAGGGCATAGTGTAGATTAACACTTGAAGGAGAGAGTTTTGCTTTGAGTTATGTCTTAATTCGCAATTTAGTATAGAACTTTAATGCTAGTCTTTGGAAAATTGTCCAATCACACAGTGAAACAATAACCTTAAATGTAAATACTACTTAAAAACAATTGTCTCTAATTTACATTTAAAGCCAAAAACGATTCTAATCCTAGCTGTGATGTAATCACTGTAGATTCTTTGTGAGAAATAATTCTGCCCCCCTGCCCTATGTTCCCTTTGCAGAAATGTATCAGTCTCAGATTTAAAATTAACAGCTGATTTGGTCAGTTGCCATTTGTGGTAGAGATTTCCAACTTTTTGAGAGCCCTAACTTAGTTCATAATCCTTTTGGCTGAGATTCCTTAATCGTGTAGATTCTATCTAGCTGTTTGTTTCTCCTTTATCTTAAACTTTTATCAAATTACTTGTTAAGCCATTCTAAGTTCCAGGACTTAGTTTGTTCATTTTCTCCTTTTGATTTAGTCCTTGGGAGACCTGGTATCTAATTCTGCTGTATACAACCTTGGAGGGCAATACATTCTTGGTAAATATTTTGCTCGGAGCTGCTACTTCTGCTCTAAGTGTGGTCTGAAAGGGTCTTGTATAGCTGAATGTAACTTCTACCCATTAATAACTAATCCCCTGGATATAAATGCCATTATTCCACTAGCCTTGCTAATTTACTGTACCTGTTTATGACATTTTAATGATCCCTGTGGAACATCACTAGTGTCCATTCTGAAAAGCATCCTCCTACTGCTGTTCTTTGTCTTTATGACCAAGCCTGTTCTGTATCCATCTAGTCAGCACATCGTGGATCCCATGAGACTTTATCCTTTGTCGTGAGGAATCTTGTCAAATGTCTTACTAAGTATATGTAGACAATATCCACTATCTTGCCCTCATAATTCATTCTTGACACCACTTCAAAAATCTCAATCAAGTTGGCGAGACATGACTTTCATTGTGCAAAACCATGCTGCCTATCGCCAACAAGCCCATTCACTTCCAAATGTGAATAAATCCTGTCTCTCAGAATCTTCTCCAACAGCTTCCCCACCACTGACATCAGACTCACCTGCCTGTAATTACCTGGATTATCTGTGTCCTTTCTTAAACAAAGGATTGGCCATTTTCCAGTCCTCGAGTCTGCTTGTGGCGAAAGAGAATGCAAAGATATGTTAAGGCCTAAGCTAATTCCTCCTCTTCCCACACTATCCTCGGATAGATCCCATCCAGCCCTAGGGACTTGTTTACCTTAATGCATTTTTAAGACAACCAACACTTCCTCCGTTATATTGACCTACCTGAAAGTATTCATGCACCTTTTCTTAACCTCAACATCTCTTACGTCCCTCTCTTTGGTGAATACCAATGCAAATACTCATTAAGAATTTCACCCATTTCCTCTGGTTCCACACACAACCTCTCTCCTTTATTCTTGAGTAGGCCTACTTATTCCCTAGCTACCTTTTAGCTCCTAATATGTATAAAATGATTTGAGATTCTCCTTAATCTTGCTGGCCAAGGATATTTCATGACCCTTTTACCCATGCTTCCTTTTTCTTGACTGAGCTGACAACTCTTTTGTCATTCCAAGGTTCATGAATCTTGCCATCCCTCGCCCTCATTTTCACAGGAACATGCTTGTTTCACGCTATTCAACTGATCTCTAAAAGACTTCCACGTGTCAGAAGTGGATTTACCCTCGAACAGCCTCTTCCAATCTACGTTCTCCAAATCTTGACTAATTCAGTTATAGTTGGCCTTCCCCCAATTTACCTGCTTCACCTGAGGACCACTCTTGTCTTTATCCATAATAGTCATAGAATCATAGATGTTTACAGCATGGAAATAGGCCCTTTGGCCCAACGTGTCCATTTTTTTAAACTCTTAAGCTAGTTTCAAGTGCCCATACTTCTCTAGATGTAACTGTCTAATTGCTTTTTAAAAGGCAAAATTGTACCCTTCTCTACTACTATCTCTGGCAGCTTGTTCCAGATACTTACCACCCTCTAGACCATTTTGTATCTCTCACCTTAAACCTATGCCCTCTAGTCTTAGACTCTCCTGTCTTTGGGAAAAGATATTGACTAGCTGATCTATGCTCTCATCATTTTATAGACACCTATAACATCACCCCTCAGCTTTCTACACTGCAGAGGAAAAATGTCCATCTATTCAGCCTGTCCTTATAATTCAAACCATCAAATCCTGATAGCATTGTAATAAATCTCTTCTGTACTCTTTCTAATTTAATCATATCCTTGCTATAATAGGGCAACCAGAACTGTACACTATTTATTCCAAGTGTAGCCCTACCAATGTCTTGTACAATTTCGACAAGACATCCCAATTCCTGTATTCAGTATTCTGACCAATGAAATCAAGCATGCTGAATGCTTTCTTCACTACTCTGTCCATGTATGACTCCATTTTCAAGGAGCTATGAACCTGTCCCTTAGATTTCTGTTCTGTAACTCTCCCCAACGCCCTACTATTAATTGAGTAAATCCTGCTCTGGTTCAGTTTACCAAAATGCATCACCTTGCATTATCTAAATTAAACTCTGTCTGCTATTCATCAGCCACTGGCCCAATTGATCAGAATCCTGTTGCAATCCAGATAACCTTCTACATTGTCCACTATTCCACCAATCTTGGTGTCATCTGCAAACTTACTAACCATGCCTCTCTATTCTCATTCAAATCATTAATATAAATGACAAATAATAGTGGACCCAGCACCAATTCCTGAGGCATACTGCTGGTGACAGGTCTCCAGTTTGAAAAACAACCATCTACAACCATCTTCTTGTTTCTGTCATCAAGCTAATTTTGTATCCAATTGGCTACCTCACCCTGAATCCTGAGAGATTTAACCTTATGCAGCAGTCTACTATGTAATACTTTGTCAAAGGTCTTGCTAAAGTCCATGGAGACAACACCAACTGCACTGCCCTCTTGGTTACCCCTTCAAAAAACTTATTCAAGTTTGTGAACATGATCTTCCACTTAAAGCCATAATGACTGTCCCTAATCAGCCCTTGCGTCTCTAAATGCCTGTAGATCCTGTCTCTCAAAATACCTTTCAATAACTTACCCATCACAAATGTGAGGCTAACAGGCCTATAGTTCCCAGATGTATCCCTGCAGCTCTTTCTAAACATTTGGCACCCTCCAGTCTTCAGCTGTGACTAACGATGATTCAAATATCTCTGCCGGGGACCTGCAATTTCCTCCCTAGTCTCCCACAATATCTTGGGATACATTTTTTCAGGTCCTGGGGATTTATCTATCTTGATGTGCTTTAAGACTTCCACCTCTAATGTGTACTCCTCAAGGCATCACTATTTATTTCCCCAAGTTCCCTAACATCTATGCTTTTCTCAACAGTAAATACTCACTTAGAATCTCACCCATCTCTTGTGGATCTGCATATAGATGACCTTGTTGATCCTTAAGAGGCCCTATTCTCTCCCTAGTTATTCTTTTGACCTTTATGTATTTGTAGAAGCTCTTTGGATTCCCTTTTGCCTTATTTGCCAAAACAATCTTGTGTCCCCTTTTCACCCTCCTGATTTCTCTCAATCCTACTCCTACACCCCCTATATTCTTCAAGGAATTCACTTGATCCTAGCTGCCTATGCATGTCATGTGTGTCTTTTTTCTTGACCAGAGCCTCAGTATCCTGAGTCATTCAGGGTTCCCTGTTGCTTCCAGCCTTGCCCTTCATTTTGAGGAATGTGCTTACCCTGAACCCTGATTAACACACTTCTGAAAGTCTCCCATTTAACAGACATCTCTTTGCCTTCCCACAGACTCCCCCAATTAACTTCTGAAAATTACTGTCTGGTACCATCAAAATTGGCCTTGCCCCAGTTTAGAATTTTAACTTTTGGACTAGACCTGTCATTCTTCATAACTATCTTAAAACAAATATAATTATGGTCACTGGTCCCAAAATGATTGCTCATTAACATTTCTATCACCTGCCTTTCCTTATTTCCCAAGAAGAGATCAAGTTTTGCCCACTCTCTAGTCAGGCCATCCACATACTGAATGAGAAATTCCTCCTGAATACACTCAACAAATTTCTCTCCATCCAAGCCTCTAACACTTTAGCAGTCTCAGCTAAAATTCCCTATTTTTACCACCCTATTTTTCTTGGAGCTATTTGTAATCTCCTTACACATTTGCTCCTCAATTTCCTGCTGACTATTTGGGGGCCAATAGTACAATCCTATGAAAGTGATTTCCCCCTTCTTATTTCTTGGTTCTACCCATATAGACTCAGTGGATGAACCTTTAAATATATTCCCCTCAATACTACCGTGATGTTTTCCCTTAGTCATGTTTCAGTAATTGCTAAAATATCCCAGTCCTATGTACTCATCCATGCCCTGAGTTCATCTGTCTTGCACATCAGGCCTCTTGCTTTGAAATAAATGAAGTTTAATCTGGAAAGTATCTGAAAACTTATATGGCTTCAACTTCATATAACTGTCTCTTATGAGAGACTTTAACAAATTCCTTCTAGAAGTCTATATAAGTAATGCCCATAGGCAAAATTACTGTTGGAATCGTTTTTAATATTTTCCTTAATAGAACATCCAAATGATAGCTGTATGTAAATTAAACTGCAGCCCAATTCTTAACTGAAGTTCAAGTGTCAGCCTAGATGGTGAATTTTGATAGCCTGTTGAACATGAGAAGAGGAAACTGTTGAGAGCTGAGTTGAATTTTGTCTGCTGTCATGTTTATAAAATTATTTAATGCTTTATTAGGTATAATTTATGATGTCATTGTGGAGCCTCCAAGTGTGGGATCAATGACAGATGAACATGGCCACCAGAGGCCTGTAGCCTTCTTAGCATACAGGTATGTCTGGGTGACACTGCTACCTTTTAATTGTTTTCTTTCCTGTTATAGAACCAAAGAATCCTTGCACTGAAGGTGACCATTTGGCCCATCTTACCCAGCCCCCTTGTCCTATCCCTGTAATTTCACGCATTTACCATGGCTAATCTGCCTAACCTACACATCTTTGGGGAAATTTAGCATGACCAATTCACCGAACCTATACGTCTGTGGGTTGTGGAAGGAATCTAGAACACCTTGAGGAAATCCATGTAGAGTGGGAAGAACTCCAGTCACTCGAGGCCAAAATGGTACCCGTCCCTGTGGGATAGCAATGCTAATTACTTTGCCACATGCCGCCCTTTTCTCACAGAATGCTTACAGTGCAGAAGGAGGCTATTTAGCCTATTGAACCGACTACAACCCCACCCAGGCCTTATTCCCATAACCCCATGTATTTACTCTGCTAATCTCCCTGACACTAGGGTTAATTTAGCATGGCCAATTAACCTAATCTGCACATCTTTGGATGGGTGGGAGGAATCTGGAAAAAACCCACGTTGGCAACCCAGGACAAATATCCATTCAGTTCAGACGATTGTACAGAATTAACTACCAAGTTTGAATTTCAAAAAATTCCCCCATATCTCCCAGTATGCTCCTTTATCTCATGTTCATGGTTCGAGGCAGTTCTGTAAGTATAGTTATCACTGATTCCCTGCAGCTGTACTTTGCCCATGTAATGGCATTAGCATGATTGTGGCATGTTGAAATGTTATTGCTAATAATCCAAAACATTGCAGGTTATCCTTGGAGATACCATTGTCACACCATGTAGTAAAGTTTAGCTTTCCCAATCCTAATTAACCCAACTGGGCACTCTATCGTGTTTGGATATTGGGTAGGTTTTTAATATCTACCAGTATTAACTTGGTGACATCTAACATCTCTACAGCTAAGTCTTATTTGACATTGAATAAATATTCCCACTAACCTGATACTTGAACCATATATCCCTTTTAATACCCAAAATGCCCACTGAGTCTTTTTTATCTGAGTCTCATCTTAGAGAATGTCGTGAACTGGCTGTTCCTTTTACTTCCCTCTTGAATTGTCACTGTATGGGGAGGGTATAGGACTAGGTTTCCATCTTTTTTCAGATGATCCACAACTGGCTCAGTGATTTGGGTTGGCATAATGACAGATGGGGCCACTTGATCCGATGTCCAGATGTTGGGTTTTTTATCTGCTCTCTTTCTGACGTGTAACTGATGTGTACAATTCCACCACAGTCATCAGAATAAACAAGAATCTGTGAAAACAATAATGCTGGTCCCCACCAGTCAGGTGGTTGTCAGGTTTGTTAGGGTCTTAATAGATTCTCCTCTGAAGACTTTTAATTACTGCTCAACTGTTGCCTAAGTGATTATTGTTGATTAATGTCCATCCTATGATCTTATAATTTTTTACTGTGTAATATCAACCTTGGGAGTCTGCAGGTTATTTTGGATTGGCTTCACAATTGATCTGGATTCAGTTTTTGCCTATTGGCTAAGCATACTTCTCATCTTGTGGGGCTATTGTATTTTCCTTCTAAATCAAGGACACTGAGGCCAACAGTGAATTTGGGACCTGGCTTCTGTGCTTGCAATGACTTCTTCACATATTTGCCTTGGAGTCACAGTAGTTGGAAACTAAAAATGTTTCTTCTTCCCCTTTTCAGAGTGAATGGACAATACATTATGGAAGGTCTCGCTTCTAGCTTTCTGTTTACAATGGGAGGACTAGGGTTCATAATCTTGGATCGCTCAAATGCCCCCAACATTCCAAAACTGAATAGATTCCTGCTTTTGTTCATTGGCTTTGTCAGTGTCTTATTGAGCTTCTTCATGGCCAGAGTCTTCATGAGAATGAAACTGCCGTAAGTAGTGGTCTTCCAACTTGTACCAAATGCTGATCTTTTTATACACGTTGCTGTTGTCTGAATACATTTTAATCTTTCTAGCTTAGAACTTTCCCATTTGGATGGGTAATTAGCCAAATAAATTTGATTTATTAAGTTTGTATAAACGGGCTATCACGAATTGGTTACATATAATGTATTTCTGGGCTGTATATTTTGAATAAGAGTGCAGTCAGTATCATTAGGCAAGTGGACTTGTATATGGCAGATATTGATTAGAAGTTCTTATAACTATACTCTCCTATTGATTAGATAAATACTAGTTTTCCATCTGGGATAATTTGTCAGATCCAGCCTAATTTAGTTTAGAGAGACCTAATTTTGATATTGCTGCTGGCTTTCAGCAGAGGCTCCCAATACTCTATAAAGAGAAGCAACGTCCTTTTCTGTTAAGAAAATCATTCTCAAGGCACAGCTTTGGGAGATAAACCCACTTTATCAAGGTACTCTTCTCTCTCTCATATTTTGAAATTGCCATTCAATTCTCAGACTTTTTCTCAGTCTCAGACTCAATCTTCTTATTTTCTGCTTCACCTCCTCTCTCAGTTTATTGTATTTGGTTTAATTCCCATTTGAAGAATTTACCTAACGTGTATCATATATCTTGCTGCTGTTTCATTGTAATCTCTCATCTTCCAACTCGTCTATAGGAGTAGTGTTTTTGGCTTCCTGACTGTCTTCCTTGTTGGAGAGCACTCAGCCTGCATCTCTCTTCCTTAAAGATCATCTATTGTTGTATCAGTTTTTCCTGTCAGTCTCTGGTTCCATTTTACGCTGGCTAAATCTCCTCTTATCGCATTGAAATTATCCTCTTCCAATGTAGAAGTTCTACATTTTATTGTCATGTTCTTCTTGATTATTAATCTAAACCTTATGAATTGATGCTGACTCTTGCCCAAATGTTTATCCACAGGCACTTGGTCCATCTCATTTCTGAGCACCAAATCCAAAAATGTTTCCTTTTTAGTTTTATTCTCTCTTCTCATCACTCTCTTGTAATGCTATCTCAGACTTGATTTTTTTATCCTCTCTCCACTTTGTGACTGGGGAAAAGCTAATTTTGTGTCAGTGAGATTATTTCCTCCCTAGTGTCTAAGTAATTTTTGAGCAGTGCAAACTGAATTACATATATTTGTTTCATGTTCATGAACATGCACAATGGTTTTCTTAGCGTTGAGCTCATTTGCCTGGGAAAGAAAATGGATGATATTGCTGTCAATATGTGGCATGATGGCACAGTAGTTAACACTGCTGCCTCAGTGCCAGGGACCTGGGTTGGATTCCCAGCTTGGGTTGCTGTGTGGAATTTGCACATTCTTCCTGTGTCTGTGTGGGTTTCCTCCCACAGTCCAAAAACGTGCAGGTTAGGTGCGTTAGCCATGCTAAATTCTCCCTCACTATACCTGAACAGGTGCCAGGGTGCGGCGACTTGGCACAGTAACTTCATTGCAATGTGAATGTAAGCCTACTTGTGACTAATAAATAATGTTTTTTTACATAAATATTATTGTGAAGATCTGAATTTTTCTTTTCTAGGGGTTACCTGATGGGTTAATATCAATTTGGAAGCACCAAAACCAGAATTTCCAAATGGAGGAGACTGACCTGAAACTGTAAAAAGTGATGTGCTGTAATTTGAAGGTGAAAGAGAATTTGTAAAGATCATAAATAAATTTTTACAACACTTGTGTTAAACATATTGGTGTAACTTTATTAGCTGCCACAGCCTGTTTCGATTCAAAGGTAACTTTATCAACTCGTTCATACTGTAAGTATTTAGAGTGGGCTAGGCATGAGGATAAAAGTCTTGTGCAGCATATGGTTTTGCTCTGACCACTTGTATAGCATCTTTCGTAACCTTAATACATTCCAAAGCTCTTCACAATTATTTACTTTTGAATTGTAATCACTTTTTTGTGATTTAGGAAATATGGCAGCCAATTTGTGGATTGCTTAATGCCACAAATAGTAATGTAGTAATGACTAAAATTATTTTAGCAAGGATATATTGTGACATAGTGGGTAGCTTTCCTGTCTCTAAGCCAGAAACTCTGGATTTGAGTCCCAACCCAGGACTTAATGACCAAGAAAGATGCATTCGTAACATGGCCAAACAATTTTAGTATCAGATAAAAGCCAAATACTGTGGATGCTGGAAATCTAACAAAAACAGAAAATGCTGCATAAGCTCAGGTCTGGCAACATCTGTGGAGAAATAAACAATTACATTTAAAGTCCTTATACACTTCAGAAATGAAGTGGGATCATATAATTGAAGAGGAAGGTGGGGCAGAGTAGAAGGTCAGCTATGAAGAGACTGATCCAGGTTACCCAGCCTGTGTTTAGTGTCCCCAATATAGAGGAGATCATACTAGGAGCAATGAATACAGTAGACCATTTGTGCAGACTGGGGTGATGGCTTTGTGGAACACCTTTGCAAGCATGATCCCAACCCTCTGGGCACTTGCCATTTTAACTCAGCATCTTGCTCTCATGCCCACATGTCCATCCTTGGCCTGCTGTAATGTTTCAGTGAAGCCCAACACAAGCTGGAGGAAGAACACCTCATCTTTTGATTAGGCATGTGACAATCTTCAGTTCAACAATTTCAGACTGTGAACTTTCCTCTCCATTTTGATTCTTCTGGTTTTTTTCATTTCCTTGATTGTCCCAGTGCAAGCACTGCCCCTCTTTGGCAGACCACTTCCGGGGAGGGGAGATACTAGTGGGCCTGGAAACTACTGTCCCGGGCTCATTAATCATATAGAAATGTCAATTTCCATGACATTCCACCTTTTAGCAAGTTAGATAAAAGCAATTAACTGTCGATGCTGGAATCTGAAACAAAATCAAAAATTCAACAGGTGTGACAGTGTCTGTGGAGAGAATAGCATTTGCTTTTCAAATCTAGATGACTTTTCATGAGTGCTAAAGATGAGATTTATATTGTAGAGGGGCTGTGCAGTAATAGGGGCTAGATAAAGAGCTAAAGACCATAGTCTGTCATTATTGACCTATTTTTAGCCATAAATATTTATCCATATTTTGTTGTAAACAAGAGAGTTAAGTGCTGAATTTAGAATAGTTGTTTAAAATCTTCAAAATTCATCTTTTAAACCAAACTAATTTCTATTTTTTTCCCTTCTTGGTTTGGCATTCAGCTGCATATGTTTGTGTGTTGCTGGGAACTGCTGTAAAGCAGTTTTTTTAGTAACATTTATCAAGACCAGATACTCTTTGAGTTGTAAGGCAAGACAGCTTGAAGGAAGTGACTAGTATTTCTATCTGATGGTCAGAATGGATTGCTAACCTGCTTTCAGTTCTGTAAACTCAGCTTTGCAAATAACTTCTGCTAGAGGACCTTCATTTCAATGAAAGATGTTCTTGAGTTTGTCTGAAAGTTGCTGGTCTTCCATTGTAAAGAAGTGCCTAAGACTGTTGAAGATTGGCCTATTCCAAAGAACTACATGCCGAGGAATGCATTAAAGCTTGGAGCAACTGCTGGAAATGCTTCTTAGGCCCTCCTTGCCCATGATGCACTGTGCAGTAGAATTTATGGCAAATTTCTTTGGTTGATATGAAATGTATATTGTAAATAGAACCTTTTCTTGTAAGTGTTGTGAGGCATATGGAATTATGCATTATATTGAAAAATTTGAATTCATTATTCATACACTTTCACAAAATTTTATTAGTGAAAAGTATATTTTTGAGAGGGAAATGTTTTCAAAAATTCATTTGTGTTTATGTGCAGATCCCATAAAAACAGCACTCTTAAAGTTTGGTTTTTCATAAATTTCCTCATAGGATATCAAATGTTTTGTCTCACTGGCATAAATAATTAAATAATCTGGAGCCTTTTTGGTCATATGCAGATAATTGTAGTGTTGCATATGAGTGATCTGATACAAAAAGCCAATGGTAGGAACAGGCCATTTAACCCCTTGTTTGTTCTGCTATTCAATGAGATTATGGCTGATTTATGGTCTAAGTCTATATTCTCTCCATTTACTCCACATCAATAAATACCTTTTGTTAACAGAAGTCCAGCAATCTCAGATTCAAAATTCACTGTCCATTTATAGATGACAACTTGCCAAATATTTTCTCTGCAAATTTAGCCCTTGTGTAAGAATTAATGACCTGCACCCAGCTGAAAGGTGGTACGTTTCCTTTCACTTTCCCCACCAGAATCTGTGTCTCAACTAAATCAGCGAATCAGTGACTCTCAACTTAGTGAGCTCCTGTTCCTCATTTCAACTATGTGGAAAACAAGAAGTTTTTTTGTAATAGGAGTGAATGGATAAGGAGCAGGTATTAAAGGTAATAAATTAGGAGGTTATGAAATCTAGGTGTGTTTTTAAAAAAAAAATGGACTTGCAGAATGTTATTAAAGTTAACTGAGGGTTAGGCATGGAATTCCAAAGACTGTATCCATGGTGCTGAAGGAAAGGCGCTAGTGATAGGTGAAAAGAGATGGAGATAGGGAATCTCAAAAAGCTGAAGTGGGTAGACTAATGCTTTAGGAGAAGGAAAACCAGTGTAGGTCAGTTAGACCAATAGGGGATCAGGCTTTAACGTGGGATATGATACTGGCAGCTAAGTTTGGAAAGAAAGACTCAACGTTTTCAAAACCACTGGATGTTTCAGAATCTATGCAGAGAACATAGAGAATGAAGTACTTTTGAAGTATAGCCACTTCTGTGGTGTAGGAATCATGGCAGCCAATTCCCACTCATCAAACTTCCACAAACATCAATGATAATGACCAAATAATCAATTAATCTCCCATCCAGAAGTTAGCACTTATAACAATTCAACAGTCCCTTAGTATTGAACTGAAGTGTCATCTTGATTTTTATGCTCAATCCCTGCAATGGAACATTCTTGCCTTCTATGTTAGGCAAGAATGATATCAACTGTGCCACAAATAAATTGAGGTTAATGGAGAGTGGACAATGGAAAGTCAGCAAGAAGAATATTAGAGACATTCAGAAGAATTTTCCTGTCTCACTTAGCACAGGAATTGTAGTTGTGGGATGGGGTGTGGACTACGCAAAATCAGTTGACCTCGGTGGGATTTTCCAGTTTAGAGATAGATACAGCTGGAAAATCCCATCCATTGAGTCTGAAAATGCTGAATCTGGGAATAACAATCTTACTGATTGTGAGGAGAATTATTTGAGATATATTGAGACAGGCAATATTACAGAGTTGAAAATAAACCGAGTAGTAGGTACGATGATTATTTTGAGCTCAGTCCCTGACTGAATAAGATGCCAAAATGTTACTTTCTGAAATGTTACACTTTCTGTAGAGAAAGATCAACGAAGCAAGTGGTGAAAGAGTAAGATTGAAATCATTGAGAAAGGAAGTGTTCATGGTGGCAGCCAAAAATGGTGGCTTTATACAAAGTGGTGTTTGGGTTATGGAAAATTTGACTCTTTGATTGGACAGACAAAGGTGGTCATGGGATCACATAGCCAACAGAGTCGGCAATGGAGGATGATGGGATAGCTAACGGTAAAGCTGAGGAGGTCAATGAGGGATAATGCATTGTGGTTCCAATCACAGCTTTATGTCAGGTGGTCTTGTTGCTGTGGGCAGGGCAAAATCTGCACTGCTAGGATTCGGGGAGGGGTTTTCAGAAAGAGAGGTGCAAGGAGCTGGAAGGCAATGATGTAAAAAATAACTTGAAAATTAGAACAGCTGTAGGCTATGTGGCCCTTTGAGCCTGCTCTACCGTTCAAACGGATTGTGTCTGATCTTTAATCTCAAACACTTATTCATCAGGTACACATATCCCTTGATTCCCAAAAAATTATCGATTCCAGCCTTAGAATATACTAACTGGATAGTGGTACAGAATTTCAAAGATTCACAACTCTCCAGACTGAAGAAATTTCTTTTCATTTCAGTCCTAAGTGACAGCTATGTTGTAATGAGATGATGCCTCCTTTTTCTGGACTCTGCAGTTAGGGAATAGACTCTTAACATCTACGTCTCAGATTTTTTCTGTTTTAGTGATATCATCTCATTCTTCTGGAGAATATAGAACCATTCTATATAATCTGTCCTCAGAGAATAAGATCCTCAGCTTGGAAATTAACCTAGTGAACCTTTCTTACACTCCCTGTAGAACAAGTATATTCTTCCTTAGCTAAGGAGACTAAAGCTATATACAATATTCCCAAGTACTGTTTCACCAATGTCCTATTACTGCGAGAATTCCATAATCTTGTGCTCCAACCTCCTTGATTTGATTTATTATTGTCACGTACTAGTATTAAGTGGAAAGTATTGTTTCTTGCATGCTATATAGACAAAGTATACCAGGCATAGAGAAGGCAAGGAGAGAGTGCAGAATGCAGTGTTACAGTCATAGCCAGGGTGTAGAGAAAGATCAACTTAGTGTGGGGTAAGTCCATTCAAAAGTCTGATAGCAGCAGGGAGGAAGCTGTTTGTGATTTGGTTGATACGTGACCTCAGACTTTTGTATCTTTTTCCCAATGGAAGAAGGTGGAAGGGAGTATGTCCTGGGGGCAGGGGTCCTTAATCATGCTGGCTGCTTTTCTAAGGCATCAGAAGGTGTAGGCAGAGTCAATGGATAGGCAGCTGCTTTGAGTGATGGATTGGGCTTCATTCGTGACCCTTTGTAGTTTCTTGTAGTTTTGGGCAGAGCAGGAGCCATGCCAAGTTGTGATACAACCAAAAAGAGTACAGTAAAGCTAACCATACTATTTGCTTTCCCAATTCCTTGCTATACCTGCAGGTTAGCTTCTTGTTTTATGCCCAAGGATCTCCATATCCCTCTGAACACTAGCATTTAGTAGTTTCTCACCATTAAATACTCAATTTTCTATCCTTCCTAATAAAGTGCATAACCTCCTATTTCCCCACATTTGCCAACTTCTTTCCCGCTCACATAACCCAACTGTATTCCTTTGAAGATTCCATGTGCCATCCCTACAGTTTACTTTCCATATCATCAGCAAATTTGGATACATTGCACTCAGTCACTATTGATTATAAATAGCTGAGACTCCAGCACTGAACTTTGCAGCACCCACCACTAACCACCTGCCAACCTGAAAACAATCAGTTTATTCCCACTGTCTGTTTTCTGTGCTTCAATCAATTCTTGTTCCTTGCTAATAGACTACCACCAACCCATATCGGCTTTCTTTCATATTGCAATTTATCAAATGCCTTTTGAAAATTCAAATATATTACATCCACTGATCTATCTTGCTAGTTACATGCTCAAAAGTTCTGAGGAAAGAGAGCTACTAACAGTAGCGGCTAACCTGGGAGCCTAAAGGAGATGTTGAATAATCAAGAATTGGGTGAAGTGGTAGTTGAGGGTGAAAGAAGTGGAGATTTAAGAAAAATGGTAGGAAATCAGGGCCAGGGTTGCAGGGTACAGTGTAAAGATAGAGGAAATAGAAAAAATAAAATGAAGTTAGTAAGGTTAGAGGGGTATAGAGCAGTGAGTGGCTCTTTCCTGGGAAGGAAATTCATGAGCTCATTGTACTGAAGATGAGAATGGAGGAGGAAGAGGAAAAGAGTTTGTGGAGATTTTCTGAGGAAAATAAATATCCTTGACATCCTGGATGATTCCGGATAATTGTTTTATAATCCCGAATTATCAAGTTTCTTTCACTTTCCCTGCACCACTTTAATCATTATTCTTCGAAACAATTTTGCAATGTTAATCAGATCACCCCATTCAAATAATCTTTGTGAAACTGGATCTCAAACCTTACTAGAAATCCCTAAAAGGCCGCAAACTCGGCAATATCCCCATTTTCCTACTACCAAAATAAACACTCCAAGTTTACAATTTCTGGTATTCAGTTTCTTCCCTCCCTTAAATATACATGAGCCATTGTATCCTTGGTGCTGCTATTAGAAACTGACTTAGAAGATCACAAGTACTGAATATTAAAAAATCTATTTTGATTTAGCTGTCCGTTGCACTTATAAAGCTGTAGATGGCGACGCAACATTAATAAACAGGCTGATGATGTCCATGGAGGTTTGCTGGAGCAGGATTTTGACAATCCCTGACACTGCCTTCAGGACCGCAGTGGCTTTTCTGAATTTTCCTTTTCAGAGGATTACTTCCACTGATCTGGATCCGGCTGTTTGTGCAGCAGCTCCAACAACCGTGCTGGTGGGATTTTTAGCGCCAAATCCGAGAGTTCAGATAACTTTGCTGCAAAGCCTCCGGATACGGGACAGCAAATGCTGGAAAATTTTTTTCTAAACATTTCAGGTGTCAAATATCTGCAGAATTTTGCTTTTATTGCATAACAATGTGCATAGATTTAGAATAATTGGTAGCAGGATCTGAGGAGAGCGAGGAAGTAATTTGTTTTGACCCTAGAGGAAGTTTGGAATTCACTGCCTGAATTGCTGATAGAGGTACAAATCTTTCTCACTCTGAAAAATCACTTGGATTGGGATGTTGTGCGATTAGACTGGGTAGCTCTTTTTCAGCTGGCACAAACCAGGTGGGCTGAATGGCCTCCTTCTGTATCTTTCTATGTTTCTATAAAATCGTTTGCCTGTTATGCGTCATTGCACCTAACAGTAACTTAGATTATTTTCCAGGAGAAACAGTTTGATTATTTCCCCATGAAGTAAAGACAGCTGCACTAGGCAAAATATTTTTACCAGGTGCCGGATTTCTGGAGCCTTATTGATAGTAAATATAAAAGAAGGAATCAATTTTGGCCCAACGATTGTCAATGGGTCTACTGATTCATTTGCAGATTAAAAATGACAGTGAATATGGCGTGAAGCTAAGGTACTCTACATAATAACTGTTTTAATGAAATAGACAGGTTACTGATATGCTGCACAGAAGACCAGTTATAATACTGAGATGTATAACACTGGATAAAGCACTGGATAAAAACACTCGATGTTATCTCCATCTGGAGTTTGCTTGGGAATTACCTTCCCTCTCCTCCCCTCCTCCCAGCCTATTACTATGGACTTAGAGTCGAGTGGCTACAGGAAGAGAACATTTTGCAGGAGTAGTTCTGCATTTAAAATGGCGTTTTAGAATTAATCTTGGAATCAATATATCTTCAAAATAAATTCATAATTTGAACAAAACCAATTAACACCAAATTCAAAGAAATACTTTCATATGAGAACATGATATATCAAAAGATGATTTATGCAAAGTAATTTGTCAGGTTTAAAAGGGCAATAACATCAGATTAAACAGAGTGTTAAGGTCCGAGAGAGCCAAGACAGAAGATTAGGAATATAAAGATACAGCTGCCATCGCTAACTAAACTAGTGTAGCAGATGGAGTAAGTGAAGTTTTATATTTGAAATTTCATATCGCTGCTTATTTTGTAATATGAGGAGTGTTGGGACAGCTTTTCTTAATCACACTGGGCTAACTCCTGAGAAAGGAGAAACAGCAGCTCCAACAACATTTAAGAAGCTCATCGCCATCCATGTGATTAGCACCCCATCCATAAACATCCAGTATCTTCATCACCAACGTATGGTGGCAGCTGTGTGTACCATACAGAGTGTACTGCAGGAACTAACAAAGTTCCCTTGGACAGCAACTTCTGGACACATCAATGTCTAATGTATCTGAAGCATAACATCTTTACTTTTATGTTCAATTCCTCGTAATAAAGGATCGCATTCCATTAGCCTTCTTGATTATGTGCTGTACCAGCATACCAGCATTTTGTGATTCATGCATTAGAACACCTTGACAGCACCTCAGAATTCAGCAGTCGTTCCATGTTTAAATAATACCCTGCTTTTTTATTCTTCTTGCCAAAGTAAACGACTTCACATTGTCCCACATCATATTCCATCTGTCAGATTTTTTCCTATTTACTCGAGCTATGTATATTTGTCTGCAAATTCCTTGGGTGAGATCTTGCAAAACAAAATTCAGTAAGAGAGTGAGAAAACAGAAAAGTTTTAGGTCTATTTTTTGGATGTGTTTGAAAATGCAATCTTATGTCACAATTACTTTATTTGGACAGCAGTGCCAAGTTGTCCAGTGCGCACTGTCCTGCTGGCACTGCCCCATGGGGACTTTCTGGCAATACCCCTGACCACCTGGGGGCTTCAATGGCCTTTGATCCAGCAAAGCCATCACATCTAGTGTCTGCTAGTGGAGACTGTTGTGATTCTTGCCAGATCGAACATTGATGAGATATGTACAAGGGCATGCAAATCATGTCATTAATATTTGATTGGCTTTACATGGCATGAAGCTGATCTTGCAGGCAAATAGTGCTGGTACAATTGTTGACCGGAGAAACTGGGCATGAGTCTGATGTTTGGCTTCTCACACGATCTTACCGGCTTGCTGGTCGACCGACATAGCAAGCTAGTAAGATCATGCCTTTAATTTTCCTTCTCTACATTCTTTCCTATCTATTTTTGTGTCATCTGTAAATTTAGCTATCATGTCCTTACCCCCCTCACCTAAGACTTTGATGCAAACTGTAAAATGTTGAGACCCCAGCACAGGACTGTGTGCGACTCCACTCATCACATTCTGCCAATCAGATAAGATCCATTTACTCTCTGCTTTCTGCCAGCCACTTAATCTTCTAATACATTACCCCCTACGCAATGAGCTTTTATTTTCTGCAATGACTTTTGATGTGGCACCTTATCAAAAGCCTTCTGGAAATTCAAATGCATCCTGTCTTCCCTCTATCAACAGCACACATTGCTCCTTCAAAAAACTGCAACCAGTAGGTTAAACAATAGGTTTTACAGAGCCGCGCTGACTCTTCCAATTATTGTGAGCTTTCAAAGTTTCTAGCCATAACCTCCTTAATGATTGATTCTAACAACTTCCCCAGAGCAGACATCAAGCTAACAGGCCTATAGTTTTGTGTTTTCTGTCTACCTCCCTTCTTGAATAGAAGGGTTACATTAGCTGCTTTCCAATCTGATTAAACCTTTCCAGGATCTAGAGAATTTTCTATAATTAGCACCAACACAATGACAAGGTAGTTAGACACCTCTTTTAGGATCCTAGGATGAAGTTAATCTCAGCCCAAAGACTTGTCAGCCCATAGCTCCTTTAGTTTGCTCAGTCCAGCTTCTGTAGTGATTGCATTTTCAGCAAGTTCCTCTCTCTCTTCCACCTCCTTTTTGCAGTTATTATTGGAATGTTTGTTGTATCTTCTTTAGTGAACAGAGAAGCAGTACATTTGCTTATTTCATCTGCCGTGTCCTTGAATTAACTCCTCAGTCTCACTCTCTAGAGGACCAATATTCACTTCACTGACTGCTTTCCTTTTTAGATACCCATTGATTTGTCTGTTGGGTCAGTCTAAAAAATCAATATTCTTACCCAAAGCAGGTGGGTGGCTTCAGGCACTTGAAAATTGGTTTTATATACTGGTTGTATGCTGCCTTTTCCAATGTTGAAGTACAAATGAAGGAGTGTGTGCAATGCAGAGACCGTCTGAATTGTACCAGGCAGTCATTAGCCTGATCAATGATATTCAAAGGGATTGCTGGAGGTGTAATACACTAACACAGTCGTTATGCAACTGAACTAGTAATCCAAAGGCCTGCTCTAATAACTTAGAGTTTTGAATGCAAATCCCATCACAGCAAACGAGGGCTTTAAATTCGCTTGATAAATAAGTCTGGAGACATAAAGCTAACATCAGTAATTATCACCAGCTATCTACTGGATAGTCATAAAACCCAACTGAAGAGACTAATGTCTTCGCCTAGTTTGACCAAAGGTGATTCCAAATCCATAGGAATGTGGCTGATTTTTTATTGCTATTTGAAATAGCCAAGCAGACCTGCACCACTGCAAAGCATTATAATTCAGATAGACTTCAGCAATTCAACAGCGATTCACCAATCAGGTTATCAAATGGCAGCTGGGGACTGATAATAAATACATCTTGATCAGCAATGTCCACATCCAGTGAGGGCATAAGGAAAAGTTCAGTTACAATATGATACATTATTGATGGGAATTTTTATGAGGTCAAGGGGAGGAAGAAGGCTTAGCTGAAGATTGCACTTTCCTGAATTGTATCTCCTTCCTGTCTCTTGCTGCCCATGTCTAGCCCATTGGGCTCATGGAGCTGACTGATTCCTGCTGCCAGGGCCCAGTTCAGTGAATTGGTCAACAATGCCCTTGAATGCTGAGAATCTTGCAGCCTGCAATCTAGTGGGACCTCAACCTGAAAATGACTTTCTCAGTGAATTTTTGGATGGGCAAATAGGGACACTGTTAACTTCAGTTGAAATTTGAAAATTGTCCCTGGACAGAAGAACCAATCATGTTCATGATGGAACAAAGTACTTGATCTCTCAGTACAGTAGGGCAGAATCCAATATTGAAGCAATTCCAGGATATGCCTGTAACTGCAGGAAAAGGAATGCGTAAGAAAGAGTTAAAACACAGGGTCCACTGTAACTATGGACAGACATACCCATTTAAAATCTCAGATTGCCAACACAGTTACTTTACAGGTGAGATCATTTTCAAGGCCTAAACGAACAATACAGGTTCAATACTGATTAGCAAAGCTCCACTGAGACTAAAGAAGCCATTGTTCCCAGAAACTGGGGAGATGGGATGGTTATCACACTACTGAAACTGACAAGGATAGCCATCCGCAAGCGATTAATGTGAAGTACTCAGGACAATAAATCTGCCTGATTTATAGTTGATAATTAATATAATCAATTCAACTATAATCAATTCAAGCTATTTGTATCAATGATATCATCTATTACAATACACTGGACCCCAGAGAACAGTATCAGTAATGTATACAATCTTTATATCTTCAGAACCAGCCTAGATACAGACTGGACTTCATTGGACCCAGACTGATTCTCCCTCATGCATGTGGAAATAAAACCGTTTTACTGAAGCCTGACATGGACTCCTACACCTAGTGATCTGTTGGGTAAAATGCTCTATTTATACTCTATGACAGCTCAGATAGCAGCTAACTCCGATACTGACATTAGGCTGAATCTCACTCACTTTCCCAAAGTAGAAAACAGAAAGGAAATGTAACCGAGGACATGTTTTCATGTCAGCTTCAATGATGCACCTTCTTTAATAAGTAATTGTCCTGCCAGTCACTTCAGACTTTGTTTTGCATATTGGCTTCTTCAGCTAATTGCATAGCATGGTCTGCTGAGACAGATATAATTGCATAAAACGCTTGTTAAACATCTGTGTCATTGTGCAACTACAATTACACCTGTTCTTTTGCTCTGCAACCTTGGGAGATTAGATATGGTAAATGTTGAATATAAGATAGCTAGTAACTCCTCACATAATTATCATGATAAATTATCATGGTAAATTGGATTAATAAATTTGCTGATTATACAAAGATTGGAAGTGTAGTGGACAATGAAGAAGGTTGTCAAAGCTTGCAGAGGGTTGAACCAGCCAGAAAAATGAGCTGAAAAATGGCAGATGGAATTTAATGCAGACAAGTGTGAGATATTGCACTTTGGAAAGACAAACCAAGGTAGAACACACAAAGTAAATGGTAGGACACCGAGGAGTGTACTAGAACAGATAGATCTGGGAATTCAGATGCATAATTTCCTAAATGTGGCATCACAGGTAGATGGGGTCATAAAGAGTGTTTTTGGTAATTGGCCTTTATAAATCAAAGTATTGAGTATAAGAGTTGGAATGATATGGTAAGGTTATATAAAACATTGGTGAGGTCAAATTTAGAATATTGTGTGCAGATTTGGTTACCTAATTACAGGAAGGATATTAATAAGGTTGAAAGAATGCAGAGAACGTTTACAAGGTTGTTGCCGGGACTTGAGAAACTGAGATAGAGAGAAAGGTTGAATAGGTTAGGACTTTATTCCCTACAGCATAAAAGAACGAGGGGAGAATTATAGAGGTGTATGAAATTATGATGGATATAGAACAAAGAACAAAGAACAACACAGCACCGGAAACAGGCCCTTCAGCCCAACGAGCCCGTGCCGCCGTCCTAACGTCTTAATGACATATAGGGACCAATTTGTTACCCAATCAGTCTAAGAGCACATTTTTGGGATGTGGGAGGAAACCGGAGCACCCGGAGAAAACCCACGCAACCACGGGAGAACGCGCAAACTCCCGCAGACACAGGCCCAAATCCATGTGTCTGCACAGCAACAGCGATAGTCCCTGAGCTGTCATGGTGCCCATCAGATGGTCCAGTTTAAGCATACACTAACGACGTGAAGCACTAGGCCACTCCTGAAGCAACATCCAAGAGCAGCTCTCGCATGACCTGCCGCATGCATGCCCTTGTTGGTCAACAAGGTGGACCGAACATCCTGTGGAAACAAATAGGATATTTAAACAATCCTACTATATCCCTCTATCTGCAGACCGCTCATGTGGCTGTCCAAGAGACCCTTAAACAACCCTAGCGTGCCTGCTCCCACCACCTTACTCGGTAGTGCATTCCACACCCCCACTACCCTTTGTGTGAAAAACTGCCCTCTAATATTCGTCTTATACATAGCCCCCCTCACCCTAAGGCCGTGACCCCTCGTTCTATCCTTTTCTAATGGTGGAAAAAGCTTACCACCATTTACTCTATCTATACCCCTCATAATCTTATATACCTCTAATAGATCCCCTCTCAGCCGACGTCTTTCAAGGGAAAATAACCCCAGTGCGTTCAATCTTTCCTCGTAAGACAGCCCTTCCATACCAGGCAGCATCCTGGTAAATCTCCTCTGCACTCTCTCCAGGGCCTCCACATCCTTCCGGTAGTAAGGCGATCAGAACTGGACGCAGTACTCCAAGTGAGGCCTAACTAACGTTCTATACACTTGCAACATTAGACTCCTACTCTTGTATTCTATACCTCTTCCTATGAAGGCTAATAGATAGAATGAATGCATGCAGGCTTTTTCCACTGCGGCTAGGGGAGAAAAAAACTAGAGAACATGGGTTAAGGGTGAAGGGGGAAAAGTTTAAATGGAATATTAGGTGGGGCTTCTTCACACAGAGAGTGGTGGGAATGTGGAATCAGCTGCCAGATGAAGTGGGCTCACTTTTAATATTTAAGAAAAACTTGGACAGGTAATGGATGAGAGAGGTGTGGAGGGATATGGTCCAGTGGGAGGTCAGTGGGAGTCGGCAAAAAAAATGGTTCGGCACAGTCAAAAAGGGTCAAAAAGCCTGTTTCTGTTCTGTAATGTTCTACGGTTCTATGATCAGATCTATAGTGAACAGAAGCTTGGCTTTTTAAGCTTTTGAACATAAAAGGCATAATACCAAACTTGTGACTTAAATTATATATATCTATACCCATTAAAAATATCTATACTCAGAAAGGAACAATGACTTTGAAATTGGTTTATGTCTGAGTGAGCCATGTGTTAAAGGGATCATCTCAACACTTATGCAATATTGAATCTTGGACTTTATTTACACGTGACCAGAGACCTTCAGAAGCCTATTGGACTTTGCCAGGTCACTAAAGAACAAGATTGAGCTGCTGTGTCATTGGTGACAGGTTGGCTGTATACTATAAAATGTACAATTCTATATTTCCATTAAGGAGATGGAGCAGAAAGACTTTGGGTTCGATGTGCACTAATTGTTGAAGGTGTCAGATCAGGTGGAGAAAGTGGTTAATGAGCAGGTCTTATAAATATAGGCATAGAGTACAAAAGCCAGGAAGTTATGGTGACTCCTAATAAAACATTGGCTTGGCTTGACTGGGGCAGCATGGTAGCACAATGGTTAGCATTGCTACCTCATAGTGTCAGGAACTCGGGTTCAATTCCAGTTTTGATTTACTGTCTGTGTGGAGTTTCCTCCGGATGCTCCGATTTCCTCCCATAGTCCAAAGATGTGTGTGCTAGGTTAATTGGCCATGATGAAGTGACTCTAGTGTCAGGGAGATTAGCAGGGTAAAAATGGGAATAAGTGGGATTGTAGTCGGTAGTGACTTGATGGGCCAAATGGCCTCTTTCTGCACAGTATGATTCTATGAATTCAGCAAAAATACTGTGCCCAATTCTGGACACCACACTTCAGGAAAGATGTGATGGCAGTAGAGAAGATGCAGAAAAGATTTACGAGAATGCTTCTAGGGATGAGAGACTCCAATTACATGGATAGATTGCAGAAGCTTAGGTTGTTTTTCTTAGAATAAAGAGAGTTGAGAGGAGATGTAGTAGAGGTTTTCAAAATCGTTGGAAGTTAAGGACAAAAGAAACCAGAGACAACTTGAGGAAGATTCTTTTTTACTTTGAATGGTTGGGATCTGGAGTACATTGCCTGAGAGTGTGGTGTTACCAGATTCAACCTAAAGCGCCACTCAGCACTCACTATCCTGGCAGCAACCATGGTTTCATCATCTTGTGCCAGTTCCTTTCAGGCACTAAATCTAACCAGAGAGTGATGAGGGCTATCAGTTCAACACTGACTCCCCTTTGCAGCCCAGCCACATGTGGCTGGCATGCCTGTAATGGGAGCGCTGCAGCCATGGAAAACATCATGAAACTGACAGTTGGGCTACTGAAGTAACAGTGTTCCTCCCTTGATGCCTCTGGAGGAGCCATTCAGGACCCACCAGAGTGGGTGTCCAGGTTTGTGTGGTCTTCTTCATTCTCCACAACCTGGTCTTCATGAGGACATAGCCTTCAGCAGGAGGAGGAACAAGTGGAACAACTTTCTGGGTGGGCTGTCCATGAGTGTGTGCCTTATCTGGTTCCTGTGAGTATAGCTTCAGATCCCCATTGTTCAACAATTACACACATCACCATCTCTTAGTCTGGGCCACCTGAGTGTCATCTTAGTCACAATCCTGAAATAAAAGCCAATTCAAACCACTATTCCATATCAAACTTATCCAACAAAACACCCTATAATGCAGACAAAACACAACCTGATGCACCCTTTTATCGCCTGTCTTGTGAGTGTCTTTGCCTGGCTGTAGCATAGCTTGTTAAAGGCTGCTGACTTTCACTGTTGGAGAGTATAGCTGGCCTTGGAGGATGACCTGGAGCAGATCTCAGCCAGGTGAGCCTGGCTCAGACTGTAACACTGCAGCATGTCAAGCAACAATCTGGACACCGCTGGAGTGACAGTGCTATGAGTACAAGTGCTATCATTCGAGACAGGATGGCTAGTTTGTGCTCAATGGAGCCACTGCCTCTCCCCAGTGTGATATTCTTCAGCAATCTAAATGAACTGTTGGAACACAGTTTGCTGGACTGCTGCACAAGCTGAAAGCCCCTTAGAGCACTGGTATCCATCATCAGCATGTTGGCAGCAGCCTGAAGCTGCAATGGCCACAAGCTGAGATTTCACAGCAGCCTGAGTTTCCACTGCAACACACAGACATTGGGTAGTTACTTCTTGTGCTACAATAGGAGCTGAGGTTATCGTCTATCACAATTGAGTCTGCACTTGCTCTCCTAGATTTGACTATTACTTCCATCCGTGAAAAGATGGAGTCAAAGTTCTGCTTGGCAACCTGTGCCAAGTTGCTGCTTAATGCCTTCATACTCATGCAAGCAGGCTTGCCAATGCATAAGGCATTTCATTACATGTACCCATCAGTTTTCTGTAGCCTTCCCCATCCAAAGTATTGACCTGAGTCCATCAGCCGAACACAGGTATAACCTTGCCATCCAGGGAGCTGGCATTCTGACCATCCTTTTTCCTTGGCTCAACTGCATCACCACATGCAGATCCAATCAATGTATTTGTCTCTAAATATTTCACAGTGTCGGAGGCCATGGGTAAGTCTGAGTCACTTTCACTGAAGTGGAGAGATACAGTCATCAGCATCTGGGGAAGGTTGCTTGTGCTTAATGACATCTCAAAAACATGCCCAGGTTTTCAGGGGTCTGTTTTGGGGCCCCTGCTGTTTGTAATTTTTATAAATGATCTGGATGAGGGTATTGAGGGATGGATTAGTAAATTTGCAGATGACACTAAAGTCGGTGGAGTGGTAGATAGTGAAGAGGGGTGTTATAGTTTGCAGAGAGACTTGGACAAGTTGCAGAGCTGGGCTGAGAGGTGGCAAATGGAGTTTAATGTGGAAAAGTGTGAGGTAATGCACTATGGCAGAAATAATAAATGTGTAGAGTATAGGGCTAATGGTAGGATTCTTAGTAGTCTTGATGAACAGAGGGATCTTGGTGTGTATGTGCATAGATCCCTGAAAGTAGGCAGTCAAGTCGAGAAGGTTGTTAAGAAGGCATATGGAGTCTTAGCTTTTATTGGTAGGGGGATTGAATTTCGGAGCCGCAACGTCATGTTGCAACTGTACAAAACTCTAGTGCGGCCGCACTTGGAGTATTGTGTGCAGTTCTGGTCCCCACATTATAAGAAAGATGTGGAGGCATTGGAGAGGGTACAGAGGAGGTTTACCAGGATGTTGCCTGGTATGGAGGGCAGGTCTTATGAAGAGAGGCTGAGGGATTTGAGGTTGTTTTCGTTAGAAAGGAGGCGGCTAAGAGGGGACCTTATCGAAACATATAAGATGATTAGAGGTTTAGATAGGGTGGACAGTGATAGCCTTTTTCCTAGGATGGAGAAAGCTAGCACGAGGGGACACAGCTTTAAATTAAGGGGTGATAGTTATAGGACGGATATCAGAGGTAGGTTCTTTACCCAAAGGGTGGTTCGGGAGTGGAATGCCCTGCCTGCAGCAGTTGTAGATGCGCCAAGTTTGGTGGCGTTTAAGAGGTTAGTTGATAAGTATATGGAAGAGAAGGGAATGGTTTAGTTTGGAGGGGCATTGCTTTTTATATTGGTCGGCGCAACATCGAAGGCCGAAGGGCCTGTTCTGTGCTGTAATGTTCTATGTTCTATGTTCTATTAGGTTTGTGCCAGCCCCAGTCTGCACAGAAATGACAAAGGGAAGTCACTTGATGCCCTGGGGTCCATCTTGTCAAGATAAATTGCTCATATTTCATGTAGCTTTTTATAAACAGAATGTCCCCCTTCTTCATAAACAAAAGATGTAAAACCTCCCTGCAAGAAGGGAAAAAAAATAAAATTCCTTGAAATTTCAATTTTCTTTGTTAATTGACAAAGGAGAAAAAAGATAAAATATATAACAGCAATCATTCGCACATATGCATTCCGACAAAGTCCTCAAAGTCATTGTCACTAACCCTTTCACAAGTGTGAAACTTCTTTAAAATTTTGCTTGTATATTGTCACTTAAGATGAGTCAACATTATTTTTTCCTCCCTTTGAATGATTTGCTTTCTTGTCGGGGAGGCTAGAAGAAAAAAGTGGGCAAATAACTTGGTGCCTTCTGAGCTTTATTCACTTTCAAGTCTCTTGAGGTATTGCCAGTAGATGCTGTATTTTTGCAATCTTATGCTAGTAGTTCTTTTAACTCCTTTACATAAAAAGACACATGATCTTTTGTGAGTTTATTGCTTCATGAAGCACCTATTTTTACAAAATAACTCTCTACAAGCAAAAAAACAGTTGTCCCTGCCTCTTGTGCTTTTACAGAAATTTCCAAATTCTGTTGATGCTTTTGCTCTTTACAGCCTTGTCTGAAAAGAATTGAATCTTTCTGCTGCTTTTACCACAACTCATGGGACCCACATTTCAGTTTCAGGCAAATTGGTGATTTTTATTTCAAGAGTGACATTAGGTAGCAAACTGTCTTTTAGTAGAAGCAACAAGCTTGGCTGTCTTCTGCTGTACTTTGTTCTTACTGAGTTTTAAGTTTAGGTTTTCAGGTTCATATCACTCAAGATTTGAAACTGGAACTGGCAAAATCTTGTTGTTTGATCTTTTATTGGGTAAATTCCACCATTGTTATTCCCATTCTTCCTGTGGTTTTCACACTGGCCTATTAATTTTTTGGGTAATACCATCCTTCTCTCTTATATTTCTGGAATGGGCTTTTTCCCAATTGATCTCATGTCCTGAGGTGCCTGTTCAAAATCCACTGCACTCACCTCAGGCACTTCAACTATTTGAGACATTCTCCTCATTTCCTGTCTGCCAACTTTGCAACGTTGCTTGTTCCCATTTAGTTTTTTGATGAAGGTGTTTTCTAAGTAAGCCTCTGTGTACGTCTCTGAATATCTGCAGCTTTAATTTCAGCACTTCCTCCCTGATTTGGCTCTCCCTTGGCCCATACAAATTCTGGTGACTTTGTTTCTATCTGCCTCATAGCACCAGGACATGGATTCGATTCCTGGCTCGAGTCACTATCTGTGTGGAGTTTGCACATTCTCCTTGTATCTGTGTGGATTTCCTCCAGGTGGTTTGGTTTCCACCCACACTCCAAAGATATGCGGATCAGATTGATTGGCCATGCTAAATTGTCCCTTATTGTCAGGGGTATTAGCAGGATAAATATGTGGGGTTATGTGGATAGGGACTGGGTGGGATTGTGGTCAGTATAGACTCAATAGGCCAAATGGCCTCCTTCTGCACTGTAGGGATTCTGTGATTCTATGATTCTGTGTTGGATGCGTGTTGAAGTTTTCTCACCTCTTTAAATCTCTGCAGAAGTTGGTTCTTAAAGATTCCAGTGTCCTCAAACCTTGCGGACTGTATGAGGCCCTTGCCGATAATACTCTACATACAGTGAATGGAACCGACTGCTGTCGGAGGTTGTTGAGGCAAACTCACTGGGGTCTTTTAAGAGACGTCTGGATGAGTATATGGAAAAGAATAGGATAGGGGGTTATAGATAGGTCTGTGGATTGGTAGATGTGATCGGCGCAACTCGTGGGCCGAAGGGCCTGTTTGTGCTGTATTGTTCTATGTTCTATGTTCTATTCTGCTAGGTCATTACCCAGTAATAAATCTACACCTTGCATACAGAAGCTTGGAATCACTTAAACTGTGACTAACTAACTAACTTCCACTGCAGGTATATCTTTAATGAGATAGCTGTCAAATAAAACACTCTGGCATCTATTCTGTTTTTGGCAGTAGATCTCTATCTTCTTGCACTTGCAAAGTCTCCATGCAACCAATATTCCTGAGAATTCTTATCTCTTTCCCTTGTTTCTTATTAATGTAGGGTTATTTCTTTCCATAGCAGAACATTTTTATAACCACCCTGGTTTTTTCCCTGTTACTTTGGAACATAAACTTACATCTTTCACAGCCACAGATATGTTTTAACCATTGAGCCCCATGTTGGTTTACCTTTCTAATACTAACAGTGCCAAACTTTTTGTGCCTACGTTTGCCACAATGAAAGTAGGTTATGTGAGTCCCCTTTCTTTTCTCTCCCTGACTTCTCCTTTTCGATCTGTCCTTTCTACTCCAATCTTCTCTCTCGAGCCTATTTCTCTATCGTCTTCTGCACTTTCACTATTATCCGTATTCTATCATCCTACTATTTCCTGTTCTTCCAAGACCTCAGTGACTTTCAAGAACAGATGTAAGACAGATCTTCTTACAATTGTAAATTAGAAGAAGGAACATTCATTTATCTTCTCAGCAACCAAAAGGTAAGGCACTCATTCATTTATACAAGACTCACACATACAAGAAAAGACGAATACAAAAGATATAACATGCATTTAGTTTACTTAAAGAATCGAAAAGTAACTCTGTTATTCGTCCTCGAGGTGATATTTGAAAAGTTCCCTGAAGACAACAGAGGATTGAAACTTCTAGAAATGAACTCATGGTTGTCACTCTAAGCAGTAGTGGTTTTCTGGCTTTTCAAATCAAAGTTGTGGTAGAATCCTTGTAGATAGAAGAACATTTTCACTTTTCTGCCTGAGATAAAATTTCAAGACAGGTTTCTTTTTTTTTAGTGTGACATCTCTTCCCTTTAAGGTCCTTGGCTCAGACTGACTCCAGCGGGCTATTCTTGTGAATTAAAAACGTGGGTTCCCTATCACAACTTTGTGACAGTGGTCCCATTGTTGAAACCAATAGTTTGAAGTTCTGAGTAATTGTCATGCAATGAGGAATGTTTGATATTCTCATCATCTTTCAATTATGAATTGCCTCCAAATATCTTTTTAGCATTTCCATCTCGGTAAGCCTGGCAAGTCAATCAGACATTGTTACTATGAATCACTTTAATTGAAATGGAAAGCCACAGGAAAGGCTGTTTGCATGCAATGACTTCTCAGAGACTTGCCCAGACAGGAATTAGTCTTGTCTGTATGAAAACTGAAAAACAAGATCAACTGACCTCCTTGCAGCCCATCTCGTCAAGGTAAATTGTTCATAATTTATGCTGATTTCGAAAAGAAAAATGCTAATCTTCATAAATTCACAAGCATATCATATGACACAGACTGAGTGATGGTTTTTTTTCTTATTTAAATGACTATTCTATTAAGTTACAAACAGATTGCTTGTCCAATTCTTGGATATCTAAAAGTATAAACGCACAATGGTAGGGTTGGAGTGAGGCAAAGGAGATGGGGTGAAGCGAGTGGTGGATAGTTTCATCTTAAACAGTTTGCAAAAAGAGGTGAAATGTGAGAAGCTAGATTAAATAAGAGCGTACAGTCAGCCTCAATGCTGTCAGCCCTGCAGCAGATCATGGCCTCAATGTGGTTGCATGAACGATTGCCAGCATTGTCTCCTGCGTAGGGCTGGAAGATATGCAACCATGTCTGATTAGGTGTTGTGTCTCCAATAATGTGTCACCTTGCCCTTCAAGAGAGAGGGATTATATAATTGAGCACGGTGCACTGTGTCTGTTAATGCCCTTGCCACATTTGAATATTTGGCTGTGTAAATGTAAGTGTACAGCTTGCTGGAGTGCTGCCTTGTAAGGATGAAGTAAAGCTATAAATGTGAGGTATGAATCCTGGTTGATAGGTGCCAACACAATAGGTACTGCAATTTTAGTGAGTAGTGGAAATGCTTGAGGCCCATGGGATTGCCAGATTTCACCCAATGCACAAGCCCCAGGATGCCTGTTTAAGTACACCGAGGGGGAGTTTAGCACAGCCAATGCAGCTAAGCAGCACATCCTTTGGACTGCGGGAGGAAACCGGAGCACCTGGGGGAAACCCATGCAGACAGCGGGAGAATGTGCAGGCACTGCACAGATAGTGACCCAGGCCAACAGAACTGAACCCAGATCCTTGGTGCTATAAGGCAGCAGTGCTAACCAGTGTGCCACTGAAGCTGACGAAAGTGGAAAAGTGAATGAGTGAATGAGCAACTTCCCCTGATAACTGCAAGGAGAAGTAAAGTCAATGTTTCTAATTGATAAAAGTCATTGTACATTGGCTTGCATCCAGAAGAAACATTTTGCCAAGATTAGAGTGTTTACAGTCCTCATCCTTTATTTATCAATTGTTCTTTTACTCTCCTGCTCATTCATCCCCCTTTTTGACTTCTGTACCTGCTCTTTCCCCTTGGCAGCATTCTCAATCCTTGTTGCTCTCTTGTTCACATCTATGGGCACTGCCTGCTGTTTTCTGTAACTAGAGTATTTCACACAATAGAATATTAGCTACAATCGTCAGGCAGGACTGCACTGAGATCTCACATCTTCTGTAAAAAGCTTGGAAACATTTGAATCACATCAGAAGGATTCCCAGCATTTTAAAAATAATATCGAAGCTGTCGATTTTTTGGGAAGCCATCTGTTTGGTATTAGAATTTGAATAAATTATAGGATTTTTTTGTTTGGATCAGAATACCTAAAGGTAGGATTTCACTGATGCCATTGAAAGGACTCAAAACTCATTGATACAGGGTGAAGTTCTCTGAAATAGACACACTCAGCATTCAAATTACTAGCTAACAACCAGGGGAAAATATCGGGTCTTAGGTCAGGATTCTAATGTCAGAATCAAAGAGAAAGAGGATCTGGTCTAGCATTGTGTGATTTCCCCTGTACTGGTCAATGAGGCCAAATGTACTGTAGTCTGTTATTTCAGGGAAGGAGGAGAGAGAGAGAGAGAGAGACTGCCTCAAGATGGATTAAGCCCAGATGGTTTATTTTTGTGAACATCAGCAACATTAATATAAGATTTTTATTGAATTTAAATTCCGTCATCTCTCATGATAAGATTTGAACCCAGATCCCCAGAGAATCACGCAGGGCCTTTGGATTACTAGCCCAATGGTAATAACATTACACCATAATATCCGCACTGTTGTGTCCTGCATTGTGGACAGAAACTTCTTCACAGCTCAGCCTGCAGCTATCTCTGTGACTGGGAAGCAAAGGAGACCTTCCAAGCCATACTAGCAGGGAGGTCCTCTGGTCTGCTGCTGAAAGACTACCTTCAGGCAGCAGGCCATTCTGTCATTCCATGGAGGCACCCAGAGACCAATGGGAAAATTCCAGTCAATCTCTGATGCTTGGCTTCAATAGACCATTTCCTTTCCTATAATTAATCACTCAAGGATTGTGGGCACACAGCCTTTCCACCTTTGATCCTGACTCTGGAAAACTGGCCCAGGATCCAGATGATGCAAGGAAGCTGATATACTGACTGGCAGCATGGATGTTTGCAATCAGCAGCCTCTGTAGTCAACCCCCATATAGGAACAAAATTTCAGTCCCAGATGAGGAGCCAACAATACAAAATGAAAATACGGGAGATGCTAGAAATCTGAAATAAAAATGTGAAAAGGTGCTGAAAATATTCAGCAGACTAAGCAACATCTGTGGGGAGAGAAACAGTGTTAATATTTCAATGGTCTTTCATTGATCTGAGCCATGGTTTTTTTCTCATTTACAGCTATCATGTAAATAATAATAGCCTGGATTTTGCAGTCAATGGCAAAGCAAAGATGCTCTGCTTACTTTGAACTAAATTGCCTACAAATTTAGTGATCTCTGCGACTTGGTCTTTCCTCTTTCAAGTAAGAAGTCTCACAACATCAAATTAAAGTCCAACAGATTTATTTGGTAGCAAATGCCATTGGCTTTCGGAGCTTTGTCCCTTCGTCAGATAAGTGAGAGTTCTATTCACAAACAGGGCATATAAAGACATAAATTCAATTTACAAAATAATGGTTGGAACGCGAGTCTTTACAGGTAATCAAGTCTTAAAAGTACTAACAATGTAAATGGAGAGAGCGTTAAGCACAGATTAAAGGGATGTG
The DNA here is from genome assembly GCA_024679065.1 of Sphyrna mokarran. Classification (NCBI taxonomy): domain Eukaryota; kingdom Metazoa; phylum Chordata; class Chondrichthyes; order Carcharhiniformes; family Carcharhinidae; genus Sphyrna; species Sphyrna mokarran. The sequence goes on along the minus strand of JAGIQG010000001.1, from coordinate 105,955,996 downwards.
TATTGTCTCCAGACAGGACAGTTAGTGAGATTTTACCAGCCCAGGCAAGTCGTGGGTGTAACATAAACCCAAGATGTGAGTGGAACTTAGCTATCAATCTCTGCTCAGTGACTCTGCCTTGGAGAACGCTTACCCGAAGATCAGAGGCCGGATGCCCGTGACTGCTGAAGTGTTCCCCAACAGGAAGAGAACAGTCTTGCCTGGTGATGGTCGAGCCATGTTCATTCATCTGTTGTCATAGCACCTGCATGGTCTCCCCAATGTACCATGCCTCGGGACATCCTTTCATGCAGAGTATAGACAACGACTTGCAAGAGTATGTACTGTGTACCTGGTGAATGGTGTTCTCATGTGAGATGTTGGCATCTGTATCAATGATCCGGCACGTCTTACAGAGGTTGCTGTGGCAGGGTTGTGTGGTGTCATGGGCCCTGTTTTCCACATCATGACCTCCCTGTTTCCCCATGGCAGTTTAACTCTTGCGACTTTCACAGTTTTCACATGCGGCTGTAGATAATGGGTGTCAGCTGGTGGGGCCAACTGGAAGTATTGTAAGTCTCCAAGGAAAAAGGTTTGATGTTTTCAGCAATTAATTAAAGCAATTAATTCAGCAATTAATTAATTAATTAAATAAATAAATTAAAGAATCTTAGAAGAAAGCCATTCAGCTTATTCAGCCTTATTCTGGCTGTTGGCAAGATTTATCCAGTTTGTCCCAATTTCCTGCCCTTTCCCATAGTCCTGCAATTTTTTTCCTTTTCAAGAATTGCTAAGGTGCGAAAAGCCAATGGTACAGGGGATGTTGATGTGGAGAGAATTCAAATGGGAATGCCATTTACTGGCTCTGCTTACTTCCTTACCATATCCTCAGGGTAGATAGCATATATACCTACTTCAGCCTCTAACAGGAATTCTTATTTTTTTATCCCCAGTGGATCCATGTTTAAAGCTCTTATGCCTATAAAGCAATGTCAGGAAAATGAGTTAGTATTCACTGCCACCCTGATACATTTCTTATTAATAGTATAATTTCAATTTGTTGCTGGCAACATGGTAGCAGATTGTGAGATGCAGATTTGATCCCATCCGAAGCTTGTAAAATTAGCTGGGTTGCTGCAGGAGGTACTGAGTGGAAACCCGGTCATTGGGATAAGACAAATTCAATGATAGAGTGATCCCAGGCTGTTCTCCAGAGGAGCTACGTGCTTCATAGGGAGAAAGAAATTAGTAAGGACATGGTGATATACTGGCTCTCTACTCCATCTGTGAGAAGTGTACATGTCAAGTTGCCTGCCAGCATGGCCCTCAATATATATCAGTATGTTTAAATGGAGGGCATCTTGTTCAGCCTGTTTAACATGTCACTGCATAGGTGTTGTGTCACTGAATAACCTTGGAGTTGTTTGAGCTATGTGCTTGCCAACTGAACTGCAAAAACAAAAGACTTTAGAACTGCATCAGCATTAACCTTGAATGAGGTAAACTTGAATAGCACAGCTGTTATTTCCAAATACTCAACAATGAACCAGGCCTTTTAAAGCAAAGTAGGTTATATGGTGCAATGTTTCTTCTCTGTTTCATGTTTAACTCTATAGGGGGTGATTTTTGGTCCACAAACACTAGGCACTGTGGAAGGTACGTCCTGTTTGACAAATCTAATTGACTACTTTGAGGATATCACCAACAAGGTAGATAGGGAGTCTTAGGAGGTATTAATTATGTGAACTTCCAGACAGTGTCTGGAAAGCTTCTGCCCAAGAGATTATTAGCAAAAAAGAGAGTTCATGCAACTAGTAGAATTCTTATGACGGGGGTTGATAATTGGTCGGAAAGTAGGATAGGGTAGGCTTATTAAAGGGCTGGCGACAAGTCACATTCTCCAGATACTTGTACTGAGGTTTGAACTCTTTATCAAAGAACAAGGAACAAAGAAAAGAATAGCACAGGTCCTTCAGCCCTCCAAACATGCACCGACCATTCTGCCCTAATGAAACTAAAACCTTATTCAGCCATTCCCTCATTCATGTACCCATCCAGCTGCCTCTCAAATGTTGCTAATGTGCCTGCTTCCACCACCTCCTCTGACAGTGCATTCTAGGCACCCACCACTCTCGTTGTGGAAAACGTCCCCCCCACTGCACATCTCCCAATTATCATATTTATTTGTGATTTGGGTGAAGGAACGAAAGGCCCCAAATTGATCTGTGCTTTTTTTTTGGCTGTGGGAGGTTGTGAATTGTGACTTCTTGCCATAGAAAATTTAAATTTAAATTTTGTGCTGCCTCTTCACTGAGATGATAGGAGTGTGCAGCCCAGTGTGAGCTCTGTCACTGCCTGACTACACACACAACATGCTCCTTCATGCACAACATGTAGTTTAAGAGAAGGTGAGTGTTCAAACCTGCATCCACTTTGTCTCTCTTAAAGAGAAGTCTCACAACACCAAATTAAAGTCCAACAAGTTTATTTGAAATCACAAGCTTTTGAAGCTCTGCTCCTTCATGAGATAGTCTACAAACCTGCCAATACACCAAACATCTCGACATGAATATTCACCTTTGAACTTGGGAACTCCCTTCCCAGTGTTCTATACTTCTCATTTAATTTACATCAATATTAATTTGCACAGATACATGTTATCCAGTGCAGCTTCTCTTTAGGAGATGATATGGAGATTAGAATTGGACTGGGGTGGGTACAGCTTAGTGACTATCGCTGTGCTGTGCAGATACATGGATTTGGGCTTGTGTCTGTGGGAGTTTGCGCATTCTCCCTGTGCTTGCGTGGGTTTTCTCCGGGTGCTCCGGTTTCCTCCCACATCCAAAGATGTGTTCTTAGGCTAATTGGCAAAACAAATTCTCCCTAAATTGTCTCAAATTTGGTTTTTAATCCATAGATCTATAAACATAGACAGGGATCGTGGGTAGAGGTGGGAACATCGGGGTGGCGGCGTGGGCTCGTTGGGCCGAAGGGCCTGTTTCCTGTGCTGTTTTGTTCTTTGTTCTTTGTTCACTCCAAATGCTTGTGCTCCCAAATAAACCTATTGGACTTTAACCTGGTTCTGAGACTTCTTACTGTACCCACCCCAGTCCAATTTTAATCTCCATATCATCTCTTAAAGAGAAGCTGCACTGGATAACATAGATCTGTGCAAATTAATATTGATGTAAATTAAATGAGAAATATAGAACACTGGGAAGGGAGTTCCCAAGTTCAAAGGTGAATATTCATGTCGAGATGTTTGGTGCATTGGCAGGTTTGTAGACTATCTCATGCCACGTCATGGAGGAGCATGGACGTGTTCAATTCCAGTCTGGCACTGGGCATCATGCAAAGCTGGAAGTCCATCCTTTCCATTGTGAAAATGGTGACCAACCTCATGAAGCCCTAGCAGACTCAACTCGGGTGGAATACCTGGAGACTGCCATCTCAGCTTTCCTTGCAGCACAAAACCAGTGCCTCAGTGTTACCGTGGAAACTCAGAAGGAGGCCGAAAGATCCATACTTGGTGGCATGCAGGTCCAGACAGCTGTTATCATGGCTGCAAATGTCAGAACTCAAATGGTTTTGCAGCTTCTCACAGCAGTCCAACAATCTGTGCACCAGCAGATCTTTAGGATGCCTTGGGAGGAGTGACTGTGACTCCATGGAATGTGAACTTATTGCCATCTCTCCAGATGACACCATTTATCCACCTTCTAATATCACTTTGCCATTGTCCCTGCGGTACCTCTTAGCCAGCCTGCCCAGTCTGCCGCCCTCATTCAGAGATGGTGCAGCTCAAAGTTCCAGAGCTGTGTGAGGGCCTCCTCCAAAGCTATTTCCAATGCCCCTTAATGAAAGGCAGCAGCTTTCCAACAATCATGTTGCAGTTACTGGGCTAACACAGCATTATGACACTAAGGCAGGCAAAGCCTCACACAGAGACTAAGAACATGCACAAGGCTGAATAGTTAATTTATCTTTGGATAACTGGTTGGGTTCTTGGTTAATAATTGCAATAACAAGGTTTTGTGGATGGCTCTTGAGTTTGGATAGTGCCAGGGAACATTGTGATATAAGTGTCAATGAGGAATGTGGCTCCATAGTGATCAGAAGAAGTTTCTTTAATAACTACCTCTGATAATGTACACTGTAACAACTTATCAGGCCATCTTCATGCCTCCTACTTTGGCCTCTTCCCCTTCTTCTATGACGGCCTCTAGATGTACGAAGGCAATGGCCGCAGCTTCCACGACAATATTAGGGAGGATACAACAAATGATCATGAACTTTGAGCCCTGTTCTAGTACGTATGGTAGGACTCCCCACAAGAAGTCAGGGCACTGAAACCATTTCTTCAGTAAGTTTGCTCCACCATGTTGTGCCACTTTCATTGTCCTCATGTAGTTGATTGATAGTGGTGGTGGGGTATGGGGGGAGGGTGGTCATCAGTTACAAGTAATGGTGTCATCCTTGTTTCCAAGCAACTAACCTCAAGGGTGGCTGAGGATGGTGGTAAGTATTGACCGCAGCAGGGTGCATGCATCGTGGTTGCTGCCAAGACAGTGAGCATTCACTGACATGATGTCACTCTCATGTTTGCACTTTAACTGCACAGTTCCTGTACCATTCCCATTGGGACTGAGGCTCACAGAGTGATGTGTGTGCCCTTTGAATTTGTCCTGCCATTCAACAAAATCATGGCGGATCTGGTTGTAGTCTCAATTCCACTTACTTGTCTTTGTCTATCAAAAATTCATGCCAAAAACAGTATACTTTTGTCCTTACATTCCTGATGGGCAGTACAGAATTAGCAATGAATTCAGTTGGGAAATTAGTGATAATTTATCTGATAGGCCATCAAATGTTTTATCTGTGACCTAAAGTTCATGCTTTGAGTACAGTTACAGATTACAACACAACAGCCAGGGAACAGAAATGACTGCAAGTGGAAAGTTTTTAACATCAATATTATGCGGGTAAAGTTAGGCCATCTAACACTGCAAATAGATCTTTCTGCAGAAATTAAAGCAAAATACAGACAGGTACAGCAGATCATTTGTAAGAAGCAAAAACAATTCAGGGCAATCCAAAGAACACATTTATTAAATCTAAGATATTTAATTATTAAATTTTACTGCTTTGTGTATCTCCTTTAAAAACAATGTTCAGGAATCAATCACTTTGTAATGTGATATATTGATATGGTTACTTTCTGACGGTGACGCTATCTTTGTTCTCAATTGAGGTAAGTGTCAATGAAGATTTGTGTTTTTAACAATGCATTTTCTGTTCATTGTAAAGAAAGAATGTTGGGAAAGTGGGAAAATGCACTATTATTTTGCTTCAAGCGGATTTCACAAGCACTTTCCAGGTGTGATATGATATGAGTGAGAAGCCAGTGTTTTGGGACCTGTATCTATTGGAAGTATCTCTGGTCAACCTGTGTGATCTTAGTCCCTGTTTGCTCATTCTTCCATTGAATGGAAGCAAAAATATTATCACTTTCCATGATATTGAAATGTTCATCCTGAAATTTCAAGACTGGAGCGGAAGCAGTGTGTGATCGGTAGAGCTCAGCAAACCCACAATCAACTGATCAGATCTAAGCTCTGCAGTGCAGTCAAATTCAGTCATGAATGGTGATGGACAATTAAATAACAAACAGAAGGAGGAGAATGCTTCACGAGCATTCCCATAATGGGGAGCCCAGTATATCAGTGTGGAATAGAAGGCTGAAGCATTTAGAGCCATTTTCAATGAGAAGTGCCTAATGAATGATCCATCCTCCAAAACCCAGATGCCAGTCTTCACCCAGTTTGATTCACTCCACATGAGAAATGGCTGAAGGCACTGGATTCTGCAAAGTAATGGGCCCTGACAATATCCTGGCTGTAATGCTGAAGGCTTGTAATCCAGAACTAGCCAGGCACTTTGCCAAACTGTTATAATACACCTACTGCACTGGCAGCTACTGATAACATGGAAAATTCTCTAAGAATGCCCTGTCTACAAAATGGAGGACAATACTGCTGATATTGCCTCGTGAAACTACTCTTGATCATCAGCAAAGTGATGGAAGGTGTTGTTGACGGTGCCATCAAACGGCAGTTACTCAACAAAAGCCTGTTCATTAATGCTCAGTTTGGATTCCACCAGGGTAACTTGAATCCAGACCAAGTGATAGTGACTGCCCTTGACGTTATGGCAGCGTTTGACCAAGTGTAGCATCAAGGAACACTAGCAAAACTAGAGTCAATGAAAATCAGGGAAAACACTTCATGGGTTGGGGTCATACCTAGCACAAAGGAAAATGGTTGTAGTTGCTGGAGGCCAAATATCTCAGCCCCAGGATATCACTACTAACATTTCTCAGGATAGTGTCCTAGGCCCAGCCATCTTCAGCTGCTTCATCAATCACATTCCCTCTATCTAATGTCAAAGATTCTGCAGCTGTTCAAGACCGAGTGAGGCTGGGAGAAAGGGTGTGCCATGAATTACAGGTGATAGTGACAGGGCTACAATGACTCTCCTGTTGGCTAGAACCACTCATGAGGAATGGTTAGTAATGTGAGTTAGTGGAAAAATTCATAAAAGATATAAAACATTATATTGTCCTGAACTGCTGATACCAAACACCTGAATGACAGTGATCTGAACAGTCTGGATGAAGTTAACATCCCTTCAGAGGTTGTTATTCAAAGTTGTGCTAACTGTTTCATGAGATAAACTGTTCCTATTGTATTTCCAATGCATGCCAGGCATGGTGATCGTATCTGTCCACTAGCTAGTGCTGTTTGCCTCTTGATCTTAGACATATATTTTGAAATATCCTAAGTATCTCAGCTGTTTTAATTTGCTACTGGATCAGATCACTTCAAACATTATGAGCCGAGATTTCGAAGGTCACCCAAATGTTTTGGGCAATATAAATTAACCAGTCTGGATCAGAGCTGACTGGATAATATTTATTTTATTTTAACATCTGCACCTGCTGGAGGACAGTGCCTGGGCAGCTCCAGCTGCTGTGGGTGAAGACCTGTCCTTCCATTTGAGGAAAATGCCTCAGATGTCAAGATATTTAATGATAACCTCAAAATGCCCCCAGCAAATCACATCCGAGTGGTGGCACCCACACTGCAACTTCCGTGTTTCCCTTTCTCTGAGAAGCAACCTCTTATTGGCTATTTATTTATTTATTTTTACTTTGAACAGCAGAGAGAAAGCTCCTCTCCCAACTCAACAAACAACATTCTTTCAAATCCCCACTGCTGAACAAAGGCCTCCGTTTATTAATACTAGCGACAAATCTAAGACTTGGGGTGAGTTTAGCCATTAAAACTTGAAATGGCAGGGCATACTTGTAGCTGCCAAGTTTCCCCCTGCTGCCTCTATCACTATTCATTCCAGTATCTAAAAAAACAATGCGAAGGACTACACTCATTCCAATAAGAGCATGGAAGCCATTGCTGGACCTGTCAATCCTTCAGACATTGTAACTGCCTCGAAAATATATGGGACCTCCTGAGGCTTGAGAGGTGAGTGTTCCTGACCTTTAAGAAGGAGCTCACTGTGAGTGGGACCTTTGCTATTGGTGACCCTCCTGAGGCCACAGAGTAGGTAATGACCACCTTAAACATCTCGTTCTTTATATCCAGTGAACTCCCACATCCCCATCCTATGTTAACTGGAACAGCTGAAGTCAGGGTGAACACCCATTCTGCTTGGCTTCCAGGAGCCCAGTTTACGTCATGTCTTTCATTTTGCTGCCAGCTTTTCGTCCCATCGTCAACACCAAAGATATATCGAAGGGATGTCTTCCTTGTCTTTTGGATGTGGGCTGCTGTATGATGCTATGTATGTGGGAAGTGGGTCATATATACAAAAGATGGTCCATATCCCAGGCTGTCAAAATGATAGGGGAGGCCTAGACTAGTGATGCCACCAGTCCTCCTGGCCTTGTGCCATAGCCTGATGTGTGTGGCTCTGTTTTTATTCTGTGCACACATGGGGGTTTACTTACTGGCATTTGAAATAATCTGCTGCTGGAAAAAGGTATCCCCACCCCCTCTCCCTGCCCCACTCTTTGTCCTCCCTTGCCCGTCAGCTTATTGTCAAGTCACAGAAACTGGTTAACTGCTTTTGGGACATGGGGACAGATTGGCTTGATGCTGACTCTCCTGTACAGGGAGAGTGGTCAGGTGCTGGTGTGTCTTCACAGCCAGTCTGGGATTTCTGCCTTTAGATGCTGCAGAGTTGAGCATCCTCCTGGACGGCTTATGAGGGCATGGAGTGGATCCACTTGATGCTCCTGGCATGCTCCCTTGTTTCCTGGAAAGAGCTGGCTGCCTTCTATTGGCAACTGTTTGGAGTTTGGAACATCTGTCTGATCTTTTCCTCATTCGATTGGTGTCATCCAGGAATCCACCGCTCCGCCAGCGCAGGCTTGTCTGATTGGCAAAGGACAGGGCCCAGGTGACCAAAATGCTGGTGCCACACAACCTGAACTATCACTCGGAAATTTTCTCCCTGCCATTTCCTGGCTTCCCACACAGACCGCACTGTCTTCACTTCCTCATCTTTGTCTGGTGTTCAGAGATTCAGAGACAGAATATCTCCCTGTCCTCAGGATAGTGATCCCCAATGGAAAGCTATTTATGTGGAAATCTTCCCTCTTTCCACCGAGGATTTGACGTATACAGTGTTGCACAGAACAATCCTGTGCAAAAACTATTGCGGCAGATTCGTGGAGTACAGCTGCCTGCAATTGGTGCCGTTTGGAAGAGTCGCTGTGTCACACACACCTGAAGGCTGCAGCCTCTCTTGCACTCTTTGAGGGACAGTAAGAAGTCTCACAACACCAGGTTAAAGTCCAACAGATGTATTGGTAGCACCAGCTTTTGGTGTGTTGCCCCTTCATCAGGTGAGACTCAGGTAGCAAATCAGTATGCCTTCTCATGGGGCTACTTCTGGGCCTTGGCCATTAATACAAATAGTCAGCAGCGGTTTGAGGTGGTCGTTCGGCCCATCTGTTTTCCACTTGTCTGCAGCTATGAATGAATAACCCTAAAATTATAGCTTAGCTATTTAGGAGCTAAGTTAGGAAACTGTACTTCACACAAATGGAAACGGAAATCTGGAACTCTCTATGGATGTGAGGTCAACTGAAAACTTCAAAACAGAGATTTCTGGCCTTCCTGCGGTGTGTTTCTTGGGGTGGGAGGTGACGTGCCACTCTCTGATGATGGGATCTTCTGGTCCCACCACTTTCAAAGGGATTTTCCATTAAATCCATCCCATACAGCTGGGAAAACTGGATGGTGCACTGTCATCGGGACCTGCTGGTGTGAACAGCCAGGAAATTCTTGTCATTGACTTAATAACTTCGAAACTTTAACATTAACTCTCCTTTTGATGGGAAAATGGAAGGCGGATGTGTGAGCCATTCAGGGGTGGATGGAAGTGGGTTGGCACTTTGACTGACTTCACCATATTGGCAAGAAAATCTGTCGTTCAGGTAAGTACTCCTGGTTTGATTTTCTCCGTTAGCTCCTTTGTCTCATTCTCTGCTCCTCAAACAATAACATTTCAGAGCTAAATCCCATTCTCAAGATGATTGAAAGAAATTTACTTTCAAATTTTAATCAGCATTTAAGATTAAGGAGCAACTTGGAGGGGGAATGAATAATGCATTTGCTGATTAAATAGTTTCAGCTTACTCCCTGTTTAGAGTGTAGAAGACAATTTGTAAGGTTGCAAGTTTTCAGTCTCCAGGTGTATGTAAAATGCAGACTTCTCCAGACTGCAGAAATTGCAGGCAACTGTACTCCAGGACCACTCATCACCGCTCCTTCCCCATCCTGTCATCCCACCCTGAGATTCCCCTACCATTGTTCTGGATTCTCATCCCCACACAGGAAATACTCTTTCATCATCATAAACACCTCAGTTAGGTCACTCCTTAATTTTCTATAGCCAAGGAAATACAAGTTGCCCTGATGAAAGATCAGGAGTCCAAAACGTTGAGGTGGATTTTCTGGCCTCTTCTTCTCATGGCGAATGGTGGCACACCCTTCACTGGTGGTGGCATCTTCTGGTCCTGCCACCGTCAATAAGATTTCTCATTGACTGCACCCCATGCCTCTGGGAAACCCATGGTGGTCATGCACTGTTGGCAGGACCAGAAGTTCCCGCTGGCATGATCAGCTGGAAAATTCCAGCCATTGATTTGGTTTCAGTCTCCACAGATGCTGCCCCTCATGCGTTGTCCATTTTTACTTCAGATTTCTAGCATCCTCAGTATTTTGCTTTTGGAGTGTGAGCCTAGTCTAGTTGTTCAAGTGATTTAATTCTTATAGATCTTGTATCATTCTAGTGAATCTTTCCTGCGTTCACTCCAGTGTCAGTATATCTTTCCTGGATTGCGGTGCTAAAACAAACCGTAGTGCATCAGACGAGCTCCAGAGATCCACAGCTTTGTAAGAAATCTTCTGCTCTTTTGTAATTTAGTTGCTTTGATGGATTGAGGTAATTCACCCCTCTTTAACCTGTGATTATCCTTCTCTCCATGCACACTGTTTGCACCTGCAAGACTTGATTACCTATAAAAGCTCTCATTCCAACCATTCTTCACATTCCAATCTGTACTTATCTTGCAATTGTGTCTTTGCCTATATTTGTCATGTTTGTGAACATATCTCTCCACTCATCTGAAGAAGAAGAGCCACCTGAAAGCCTGTGATTCTAAATAACCTGTTCGACTTTAACCTGGTGTTATGAAACTTCTTACTGTGCCCAGCCCAGTCCAACGCCAACATCTCCATCCCATAATTCCCTTAAGATATAGGCTAATATTGTATTAGCCTTTGTACAGATTGTGTTTGCACCTGTCGAGCAGTTTTTTTTGTGATTTCTATATGTCTCTTTGCTCCTACACAATTAACTTCTTGCCATTTAGAAAATACTTCAAACTGTCTTTCTTAGTACCAATATAGTTGATCTTGTGCTTCCCCACAATGAACTCCATCTGCCATAATTTTTCCTAGAGACCATCACCAATTAGTCAAATCCCCAGTGTTCCACTCTTCCTAGCATGGGTTTAACACGCTAAGTAACGCAGTGCAACAACAAAGTTTGTAAATGCATGCAAAACCGCTCTGTAGCTTTAGAAAATTTGACATCCATTTTGTGTTGCATCTTGTAATTTACCAAGTAAAAGAAAATTGGGATCAATAGGAGCTCTTTGGAAATGGAATACAAGTGAATTTGGGATGTCATTTACTGATTATATTGATTATATTAATGATTAATGCAGGCTTGGGATTTTTTGTCCCAATTTCGAAGCAAATCTAGGAACTGATTATTATTTCTTTGTTGTAGCCTGGAATATCTACTTCAGAATTTAAACTTTTATTGAATCAAACTCTTTCCTACATTTTCTGAACTCATTTATGATTAGTGAACATAAAAAAAAGTATTCTTTTAACATGTTAGATGTAAAGTTATTAGTAACTGGGATTCTGATAATTGGTTCTGATGACATGCACCTGAGCAGAAACATTGGGTGGAATTTTCAGGCTGATCACGTCTTGTTGCCACTGAAAGTGAGGTTGGAGAACTTGGCGCTCAGCCAAATCTCAGTTCACTGCAGTCGGACGTGAAATTCCCGCCAGCGTGAATTGCTGGAAAATTCCACCCACTAGCTTTATTTTTCCCCACAGATGCTGCTGAATGTGCCTAGCATGTATTTGTTACTTCAGACTTCCAATATTGGCAGTGCTTTATTTTTGCAGTAATGACTGAAATCTGGCACAGAAGTATATTCATTGGTTTTGTTCAAACAAACAATCTCAATGGTACAACAGGTCTTTTCACCTCTGGGATCTATGATTAAATCCAGCATATCAGCATCCATGATGGGATCCCTTTGTAAGGATCCTATGGGAAACAAGTTTGCCTTTTTTAGTCAGACCGTTCGTAGACCTAGTCTCTAGGTATCCACCGTGCCCACGTGCCCTATGTATCCACCGAGCCCCTATTAGTGACACTAATAGTCAGTAAATTTATCAGTCATAATTTTGTTGGTCACAATAGTCACTAGTATAGCATACTCATATGGGAAGGAGATACTCTTCTGAGATTTTGATCAAGGCACATTGCTGGGACAGAATGAAGCGCAGTACAGGCCCTTCGGCCCTCGATGTTGTGCCACGCTATGGCTGAACCCATGATCAAACTATCCCACTCCCTGTCATTCTGATGTGTTCCATGTGCCTATCCAATAACCGCTTGAAAGTTCCTAAAGTTTCTGCCTCTACTATCACAGCAGGCAGTGCATTCCACACCCCAACCACTCTCTGTACAAAGAATCTATCTCAGACATCCCTTCTATATTTCCCACCATGAACCCTATATTTATGCCCCCTAGTAACAGCTACATCCACCCAAGGAAATAATCTCTGCATGTCCACTCTATCTATCCACCTCATCATCTTATAAACCTGTACTAAGTTGCTTCTCATTCTCCTCCGCTATAAAGAGAAAAGTCTCAACTTCCTCAACCTTTCCTCATAAGACCTATCCTCCAAAACAGGCAGCATTCTGGTAAATCTCCTCTGCACCCTCTCCGATCCTTCCACATCCTTTGTATAGTGAGGTGACCAGAACAGCACACAATATTCCAAATATGGTCTCACCAAGATCCTGTATAGTTGCAGCATAATCCCACGGTTCTTAAACTCAAACCCCTGTTAATAAAAACTAACACGCTATAAACCTTCTTCACAGCTCTATCCACTTGAGTGGCTGCCTTCAGAGATCTGTGGATATGAACCCCAAGATTTCTCTGTTCCTCCACATTCTTTAGAACTCTGCCATTGACCCTATAATCTGCATTCAAATTTGTCCTATCGAAATGAATCACCTCGCTCTTATCAGTGTTAAACTCCATCTGCCACTTTTCTGCCCAGCTCTGCATCCTATCAATGTCTCTTTGCAGCCTACAAGAGCCCTCTACCTCATCCTCTACTCCACCTTGGTGGAGTATGCTGCCTGTTTTGGAGGATAGGTCTTATGAGGAAAGGTTGAGGAAGTTGAGACTTTTCTCTTTATAGCGGAGGAGAATGAGAAGCAACTTAGTACAGGTTTATAAGATGATGAGGTGGATAGATAGAGTGGACATGCAGAGATTATTTCCTTGGTGTCATCAGCAAATTTACTAATCCACCCTTCAGCCCCCCTCTTCCAAATCATTGATAAAAATCACAAATAGCAGAGGACCCAGCACTGATCCTTGTGGTACACTGTTAGTAACTGGCCTCCAGTCTGAAAATTTTCCCTCCACCACCACCACCACTCTCTGTCTTCTATGATACAGCCAGTTATTTACCCAATCGGCCAAATTTCCTTTTATCCCGCACCTTACTTTTTTTGTTAGCCTACCATAGGGAACTTTATCAAATGCCTTACTAAAATCCATATATACATTAACTACTCAACCTTTATCTACCATTTAGTTACCACCTCAATGAATTCAATCAAATTTTTGAGGCAGAACTTACCCATCATGAAACATAGAACATAGAACATTACAGCACAGAACAGGCCCCTCAGCCTTCGATGTTGCGCCGACCAATATAAAAAGCAATGCCCCTCCAAACTAAACCATTCCCTTCTCTTCCATATACTTATCAACCAACCTCTTAAACGCCACCAAACTTGGCGCATCTACAACTGCTGCAGGCAGGGCATTCCACTCCCGACCCACCCTTTGGGTAAAGAACCTACCTCTGATATCCGCCCTATAACTATCACCCCTTAATTTAAAGCTGTGTCCCCTCGTGCTAGCTTTCTCCATCCTAGGAAAAAGGCTAGCACTGTCCACCCTATCTAAACCTCTAATCATCTTATATGTTTCGATTAGGTCCCCTCTTAGCCGCCTCCTTTCTAAAGAAAACAACCTCAAATCCCTCAGCCTCTCTTCATATGACCTGCCCTCCATACCAGGCAACATCCATGCTGAATATCCTGGATTAAGCTGCATCTTTCCAAATGGTCATAAATTCTACCCCTCAGGATCCTTTCCATTAACACTGAAGTAAGATTAACTAATCTATAATTACCAAGGTCATTCCTATTTTGTTTCTTGAAGAGAGGAGCAACACTAGCCACTCTTCAGTTGTCTGGCACAATCCCTGTGGACAATGAGGATTCAAAGATCAAAGCTAATGGAGGAAGCTTTAATGTACATTAATGAACTGTATATCATACTAATTTTTTTTTAGAGCAACACAGCATGGGAAACAGGCCCTTCGGCCCAACGAGCCCGCGCCGCCGTCATAACTATATAGTAGCAATTCCATTATCATAATATAAAATTAGGTTATTCCTAATATGAAAGACTCTCACTATAGGGACAATTTGTTTCCCAATCAGCCTAAGAGCGAATTTTTGGGTTGTGGGAGGAAACCGGAGCGCCCGGAGAAAACCCACGCAACCACGGGGAGAACACGCAAACTCCCGTAGACACCGGCCCAATTCCAAGTGTCTGCACAGCCACATCGATAGTCTCTGAGCTGTCATGGTGCCCTTCATATGGTCCACATAAAGCACTCATTTACGACATGAAGTACCAGGCAACCCATGAATCAACATCCAAGAGCTGTCCTTGCACCACCTGCCGAATGCATGCTCATTGTTGGTCAAGTATGGACCGAATTACCTGTGGAAAAAAAGCCGTAGTTAAACAGTCCTACTATATTCCTCTATCTGCATACCGCTCATGTGGCTGTCCAAGAGACCCTTAAACAGCCCCAGCGTGCCTGCTCCCACCACCTTACTCGGCAGTGCATTCCACACCCCCACTACCCTTTGTGTGAAAAACTGCCCTCTAATATTTGTCTTATACATAGCCCCCCCTCACCCTAAGGCCATGACCCCTCGTCCTATCCATTTCTGAAAGTGGAAAAAGTTTACCTCCATTTACTCTATCTATACCCCTTATAATCTTATACACCTCTATGAGATCCCCTCTAAGCCGACGTCTTTCAAGGGAAAACAACCGCAGTCTATTTAATCGTTCCTCGTAAGACAGTCCTTCCATACCAGGCAGCATCCTGGTAAACCTCCTCTGCACTCTCTCCAAGGACTCCACAGCCTTCCGATAGTACGGAGACCAGAACTGGGCGCAGTATTCCAAGTGAGGCCTAACCAAAGTTGTATACAACTGCAACATCAAACTCCTACTCTTGTATTCTATACCCTTTTCTATGAAAGCTAACATACTAGACGCCTTCTTTATCACCTTCTCCACCTGTGAGGACACCTTCAGAGACTTGTGAACCTGCACCCCCAAGTCTCTCTGCGTCTCTATGCTCCGTATAGTTTTACCTTTTATCCTATAACTCTCCTCTACATTTTTCCGGCCAAAATGCATCACCTCGCATTTATCCAGATTAAATTCCATTTGCCATCTATCTGCCCAGTCTACCAACCTATCTATGTCCTGTTGTATTGCCTGGCACTGCTCCTGGAGCATCTGGAGATGCTGGCTGCTCTTGCTAAAGTATTTCATTCTCCAGAAATAAAACATGTTAGAACAAATATGCAACAAAAGAACCTACAATTGAAAGGGAAAAGAAAAAGGTTGGTGCTTTTGAGTGCAACCCTCTATTAGAATTATGGGAATAGGGTCTGGATGGGAATGTTGTTAGTGCAGATGTGAGGGGCTGAATTGCCTCTTTCTGCACTCTTTCTGTGAGAACTACTGAATATTAGGCTGACAGAGTGCCAAGAACATAGTGGGTGGATTTCTACTTGGATTTATAGTGCCGCAACTTTGGTGCAAGGAAAATTAAGCAGGTTCTTCAAAGGTCAAGGCCAGAGGTTTCAAAGCATGGGGCAGGCTTGTGAAATTTATTTTCTAACATTGAAGACTTTAGGATTCTCTGCCATAGGGTTAGCCTCGACCTTATGTATTGCCATGTATCGAAACTGTGTCTCCATTCCTTGAATTGCATCATCAAAACTACAATGTGTGACTGAGGAGCAGAACCTCCCCACTTAGGGAGTCCCATCTCAATCCCTCTAGAGTTGCTGGGCCTTTGTGAGAAGAGAGAGGAAATTAAAGGCAGGTTTTCTCTTTAGCTGGGCAATGATGTTAGTTAATCATCCCCTCGTTTTCCCAACTCCAGTGACAAGCAATGGTCATTATTTTGCACCACTCTTTCACCAACAGCTTGCATTCATATAGCACCTTTAATGCATAGTGGTATTGTCACTGGACTAATAATCCAGGGAGCCAGGGTGACATTCTGGAGACCTGGGTTCAAATCCTTCCATAGCAGATGGTGAATTTGAATTCATTAAAAATCTGGAAATTAAAAAAAGTCTTGTGATGAGCATGAAACCATTGCCAATTGTTGTAAAAATCCTTCTGGTTCACTAATGCCCTTTAGGGAAAAAAATCTGCCATTCTTATTGGTCCGGCCTACATGTGAGTACAGATTCACAGCAATGTGGTTGACTCTCAAATGCCCCCAGGGATGGTCAATAAATGCTGGCTCAGCCAGCAACATCCCACGTCACATTAACAAATGAAAATAACATGCTAGGAGTGTAAGCAAACAAAAAAAATGAGGAAGGTTACTAAAGTTTATGATGTAGGCAGGAATGTTACAGCTGTTCACGCTGGTGGGAGTTTCCCATTTTCCCACTGGGTACCAAATTCTCCAATTTCACTGCAGCCGGAGTATGGAATGAATAGCCGGTAAGATTGTACCTGCATGTATTTACAATGAAGAAGCCCTACTGCCTTGTTTATAGGTCAATAGTTTTCACTCTTCTATGTACTCCACATCCCTTGCAAATATTTGACCTCGTATTTTGACTTCTCAAAGATAGTTTCATCAGAGAAAACGTTCTTAAATGACGAGAGCAACAGAGAGGTTTAAAAATACAGATTTCTTGAGACATTTCTCACAATAATTATTATGCGCATAAAGAAACAGAATTCTAGTGGCACTCAGATCCCAGATTGAAATATATATTGCAGATCTTGGCCTTTGATATAAACTCTTGACTCAATGTTAAAGTCATTCTGAAGCAGACACTTAATCAGTGGTTTCAGGTTCTCTCTATTTTGTTTCTGAGACTCAGCAGTTTTCTGCAGCAAACAGGTTATTTATAGAAATTTCTTTTTAACTTGCTGCAACAGTGTCATGATGAAGGAGTATAACGCAAGCGTTCTTTTTGTACTAACCCACAATTTTTTATACCAATTGAAAGCACATTAAAGCCAAAAATGAATGATTCTGAGTGACTGATTTACAACTGATGATAATCATCTATTTTGATACAGTTTTTGCTTACATTTCCACTCCTTGGGGATTAAGTCACAGACAGCTGGCAAAGTGGCACAGTGGTTAGCACATTCTCCCCGGTCTGTGTGGATTTCCTCTGGGTGGTCCTGTTTCTCCAACATTCCAAAGGTGTGCAGGTTAGGTTGATTAGCTATGCTAAATAGTGTCAGGGAGATTAGCAGGGCAAATACGTAGGTTACGGGTATAGGTGCTGGGTGAGATTGGTGTTGGTGCAAGCTTGATGGGCCCAATGGCCTCTTTCTGCGCTGTAGGGATCCTATGATTTTAAGATCATGGTGTGTTTATGCCCAAAACACAAATAGAAAATACTGGAAACACACAACTGATTGATCAGCAACCTCTGGGTAATGGACATGATCAATCCCTCTATCAACACTGTAAGAAATTACACATAAACAGTGTGTAAAAATAAACAGATGTGGAACCACGACATTGATTTGCCATTTCTGCTCCACTGTTGCTGACTGAGTGTTTCTAATCTTCTCTTTCAAATTTTGGCCATTTGCAGTATTTGCTTTTTAGTTGTTGGCAAGACCTCCAGCAGGAAGTGGGGTGTCACTTTCTTTTTTGGCAGTGGCAGACAATTTGCTATAAAAGATCTGCCACCAGTTCCACACCTTAAATTCAACGGAAAAGAAAATTTCGCAGCCCACGATGACTGGCTGCATGATACAGACCAGGCTGAAAAAGAAGATGGTCTGACCTTTCTGAATCTAAAATTGTGGTATATGTTGCATGTTGGGATTTGGGGTGCTGATTGTGCCTTTAAGAGTTTGGAACAGGTGACCCTTGGGGCGATTAGCTCTTCCCAGTGTTGGGGTGTGTTGGGCAGTCTTAGGCCTGACTGTAAATGACTGCACACCTTAAATAAAGAGTTCCCGGCATTCAAATTATCAAGCCTACCTTGTGATGATCAATGTACCCTTGGTCCCTACAGGCACAGATAATAAAAATGTCAACTGATCAATTCTCCTCTCTAATGTCCAAAGATCCACCATGCACTAGCTACATTTCTGATATATTTCAGATTTTTGTTAATTGTTCCTTAAAATCCCACCAATGACTCCCTGGCTTGATCTCGTGAAGAACCTTTTCAAATAATCAATTATTGACTAACCTGATCCAGTTACATTTTGCTTTGCTCTTGATAGTTACAAAATGGTGCTGCCATCATAGAGTTAGAATCTACGAAATGTTGATGGAATAAACGTGGCAACCTTATCTGCCATTCATGCTGTGCTCCTGCTGCAGCGCTCAGGAAAATCTCCGTTCGCTGCAGTGGGATGGGAAAATCTCACCAGCATGAACGGTGATAACATTCCAGCCAATGTCTCTATTAATGAGTTTGGGCTCTTTACCCTGTCGCTATTTGGTACAAGCTCAGAGAACTTTTAATTGACAGTCACATCTAATGGCTCCAGGAAGGTTTTGGGGAACAGCACACTTGTGTTGGAATGCCACATCCTCATCATTCTGTCTAAAGCACTCAATTACACATCACCATTTGCTCATTTTGCTTTTGAAGACAGCAACTCATTGAATGCCGACTGGGCCCAGCACATATCATTGGACTAATCAACTGTGCCAAATATTTTATTGCATTTATTCAGATTGATGTTATGCTATTGACATCATGATGTGAGGAGAAACCACTTTAGTAAAATTGTTTCAATATTACAGCACCGTATCAATGAAAAGCTGGTGAACAATGTTCTGGTTTTATAGATTAAATACACACAAGGTTAAAACATTACAGTTACTTCAAAAAGCTCCTATTAAATTTATAAGAGGTAGTTGAGACATTAATGATGAATGTTGTAAACTGATAAGCATTCGTACTACATTACAACCCAACATAGTAGTCACTCACAATGTGGAGGGTGAAGAGGACTTGAATTACATGATGATAGAGAGGCTCTGGAAATAATTCAGAGCGTTACTAGATTTATCCTTTGAAAGCTTTTGGTTACTGTGGACGGCTTAGAAAGCTGGGTCATTTTGCTTTTGAGAAGCTTAAACGTCAGGATGATTTAACTGAACTATTTAAAATGACAAAAAGACAAGACTGTAGGTGGTATTTTATGCAGATGATGGGGGCGGGGTTCTCATTTGCTGTTAGGAGAGCTGGATAGAGCAGCAAGTTGTCTCCTACAAGTGAGGTCTGCGAAGAGGACAGCCTCGAAAGCTTGTGAGTTTACTATCAAATAAATCGGTTGGACTTAAACCTGGTGTTGTCAGACTTTTTATTGTGTTTACCCCAGTCCAACACCGGCATTTCTACATAAAGGCCTGCTGGTGTCAGATGAAGTGACCACAGCTGCCTTTCCATAGTGTCAAGGATATTAGAGGCAGAAATGCCACATCCTGATAGCTGCCGGCCAGTAATTAGCAACTGTCCATGGCACACAATGCCAGCAGAAGCCATGCTGCTGTTGGCAATGAACCAGGGAAGAGGCCTATGAATGCCCAGAGACACCAAGTGAGTGGGGGGTGAGGGGAAGGACGTTCACAGAGCTTGATGACGAGGTCATGAGAGGTGGAGCAGCAAGAACAGGAGCATACCTCTCAGTGGATTCCCCTCTTCCTGATACCATGTTTCCCGCTTCCCAATGCCAGGCATTGGGTGCCTTTGATCGAGGATACCCCTACCCCGAAAAGCCGTAAGGGGGTTGCTTTACAGGTTTCTTGCTTGGTGACTGCCATGCCTGTTGCTGTTTGAGTTCCAGTGGCAGTAAATAAGGTCCATGGGTATTAATTGCCCATGCGGTCTGCCTTCCTGCCTCAGATTTAATCGGGGCAGAGGCAGAGGAGTCCCCAACCTGCTGATTTGTTGTCCTGCAGCCTTAAATGCACCCGAGAAGATGGCATCAAATTCGATTCTGTAGTTTTAAAAGTTTGCTCAGAAAACATCTTCACGAATGACAACCAATGCAGCAAGTTCAGGCCCACGCATTTTGCAGGTCTTTTTAAAATTAGCTAATGGAAGACACAGTTATCCGTTGTATAATCTTAGTTGCAAAGTTTGTTCTGAATTCTGCCAAGACACTAGGAAATGTTTACAGCTAAGGGGGTTTTTAGTGGATGAGACAGATCACCTTCTAAATGACTAGATTACATAAAGTGCGTGTTAGCTCAAGTTGCGAGAAAACATAATTCAAATATATTTAGTGTTATCTAGTTTGCACATTCCTTCACTAGTATTTTCTGGCCAATCTGGCAAACAGCAGCCAGATCTGAATATCCAACCACTTTCACCACATGCTCAGGGTTGTGTGGGGGTCGGGGGGGGGGGGGGGGGGGGGGGGGGGGGAATCCCACCCAGTACTTCACAGACTATAGAATGTCTATTTTGTTTTACATATATAGAGAAAGCATTTCTCTACTTTTAACTCAAAGCTTAGCTCATTTGAGTCACACTCCCTAATTCTTGTACACCAGTTTCTGTAATTTGATTTGAATTTTTGGCAAATCAACATATTTAATTAAAAAACAGATTCTAATACATAATTTTTACTCCATTTTCTTTTGCAGCTTATAGCAACAAACCAAATTGGTATTAAGAAAGATCACTCAGTCGCAAAGTTACAACAATCTGTAATTAATTTTTACAGCAGTAAATTTTAGAAGCTGGAAATGGAGCTTTACTGCAAACTGAGGTTTTTTTTGGTGGAAAAATTGAGCTTCAACTACTATTTGCAGAGACAGACATATTAGTGAGCAGATATTCTGAGTGTGTAACTGTAGGGCTTTTAAAAATGTTTACCTTAGTCGCTCACACAACTGTTTGAGGGAACATGCAAAGCTTAAATTCATGTTTCCTATAGATTTCCCACATGTTACATTGTTTGTACTAACCCAACTTCAAGAACTCAGCAGGCCCCCATATAGGATTTTCAAACCAGCACAGGAGAACTCATAACATTTGCCTGTACAAGTACCATAAGGATTGCAAAGCTGTTTAGTTGAGGACGCAGGGTGATGCGCTCACGGTGTCTTGAGAGTAGAAAGGCTGGGCTGTCTCAAAATTGCAAATAATCTCAGAACCTACCGCACCTAGTCTTGCACAGGCATAATGGTTTCAACACATAGCAGCAGCATAGTGTCCAAAGGTTGTCTTATGAGGAAAGGTTGGGCAGACTAGGTTTGTATCTGCTGGACTTTAGAAGACTAAGGGCATCTTTATTGAAACGTACAAGATCCTGTGGGGACTTTGACACAGTGGACGTGGAAAGGATGTTTCGATTAGCAGAAGAATTTGGAAATTAGAAACTGTTTAAGAATAAGGGGCCATCCATTTAAAACAGATAAAGAAAACAGTTTTCTCTCAGAGACTTTGACTTCTCAAAAAAGGTGGCTGAGGCAGACTCTTTGAAAGCTTTTAAGGCAGAAGTAGAGAGAATCTTAATAAGCAAGGAGGTGCAATATTAAGGGGAGGCAGGAATGTGAAAGGAGGTGAAAACTGGATTAGTCATATTATTGAATGGTGGAGAAGCTCTGAGTGACTATTGCTCCTAATTTGTCAGTTTAAATGTTAGTATTGATAAAATAGTTCTGCAAAAAAACCTGTTTAAATTTGAATTATTCACCAGGATTTTTCTAGGTGTTTGGAGAGGTGGAAAGTGGATTGCTGTTCCTTCCTGATTGGCTGCTGTAATAACTGAAGTTAAAAACCCAGGGAAAACTATCTAATTGTTTTTTTTGAGCGGGAGAACCTAGAGAGAGATTCTTAGCAATAGTTAATAGTCAGCGTACAAATCTGTTAACCTTTTTTTAAAAATTGATATATCTGTGGGGAAAGCTCACTTTGAAACAAAGCAAAGAGCCACAGACCCTTTCAGATATAACCAGAAAGTGACAACATGCAGGAAGTATTACATTAAAATAACTTTCCATGAGGTTCACGTCCTAATCCTTTTGCATGACAAAGCATCATGTTCACTGTGATAGGAACTTTGCTGTCTAAAAGCAACTCTGTTGTGGTGGTTACTGTTTCCATCTGGAGTCTCTTCACTCTGTAAAGCATCGGTGTAGTGCAGCTCATCTTTGCTGTTGTTCAGTCCAGAAACGCTGGCTTGAGGAGGCTGTTTTGAAACACATTCCGAAAATGAATTAACCAGCAGGTATTTCCCCTTTAGCTCTCACCCGTGGCAATATGCATTCAACAGTGACAGGCGGAAAGAAATACTTGTAACAGCTTCAACTTCTTGCCCTTCTCTGAAGCTCAAGCATTTTTTTGGATCAATAGTTTGCAGCAATCCACTGGTGTCTAGGAATAGTGGACAGTCACTCATCAACTCAGCTTGGACACAGCGAGATATCGCTAAGTATTATAACTGACACTGGACAATGAGATATTGCTGATAAAACTGATCCCGAATGGTGGGATATCAGTGGGAAATATAAATGTCGTAGATAATGGCAAATCACTGAGAATTATAACTGGCTGAAACAGTGAGATATGCTGAGAATTATAACTGACCGCTGGGACAGTGCGATATCACTGAGAATTTTTAGTTGCCTTACCAATGGTCCACTTGCTGTCAGAGCAATAACTGAATTTAGATGATCTCTGGGTTTGAAATGGCTCTATACCAAAACATGATTGACAACACTTATATAGGATTTAATATCCTCTTTGCACTAAATTCAGCATATGCTAAAGTTCTAACCATGTTAGGACATTTAAATCTTGTGATTGGGATAATCCAAAAAGCAATCCATATGCAGAATACATGGGAATTAAACTCCACTCTGCTCATGTGGTTGCGTGTTTTGTTTGTTGGAACAAGATTGGAAGTGGTTAACCTGGACCCCGTTTATCTGGTATATCTCAGTGATATCAGTGTGTAGCTCAGTGATATCTCACTGTTCCAGTCACCTCTAATGCTATCGTTGTCCTTAAATTCACATTGAATTGAACACCCAGGAACTTTTCTTAATGAGGATAAGAACTTGCTTGCCTTTCTCTTGCTGCCACTCAGTGTCAAGGGTACTCCATTTTCCACTGGCTTTGAGTCTGCATTTGGAACGCCCACTCTGATTCCTTTTTCAAGATCTGTAAGTGTAAACAAAAAAGGCAAGAAAAAGGATTGCTAATTTACAAAGGTATCAAAGAAAGGAGAGGAATGCAAGTTGCCCAACAAGCCTGGTTCATCCTAATATGATGCACCCCATTCAATTCTTGGCAATGCCAAAATAAACAGCAAATAACCATAGGGCGATCGAGGAAAGAACTGTTCTCGAAGAGCAAGTGAAATGAGTTTTCAGAGAAGATGCTGACTGATAACACCAGTGTCAATTCATCTACCTTCCTCTATATTACAAGACAATTTCTTCCACTCAAAAGACTTGTAGTTCCCTTCTGAAAGCCCACAGTATAGCAAGTCCACACACTTTGTACTTAACCTGTTCCAGAGATTAATGATGTTCTGGGAAAAAAAAGCATTTTCTGATACCTAGCCAAATTATACTGATAACCTCTAGTTCCTTCCATGCCCAACTACTTGAAATAACGTCCCCACTTTGTTAAAATGATGGAAGGATTGAGTGTCAGATCTCCCTGAATGCTACACTTTTCCAATGCAAGAAGCTTCAGTTTACCAAGTTGAAAGAGCATGTTTACTCGGTCCTCCTTTGAATATCATTCAAGCTCCCCAAGCCAACCTGTGGGCACCAAAACTACTGGACACAGGAGGCTAGTCTTCATCAGGCCTTTGATGATGGGCTGGGAGAAGGAAGGCTAGTAATTTGGTTGGGGAAGGCCTGAAGAGAGGGCATATTGTCATGGCAGTGAGGAGGGCCTCATTGATATGGCTGCTGCTGGATGCTCAATTGAGACAATTTACGGATGTTGGGTAGGTTGGTGGGCATTGGTATGTGGGGGATTGCTAGATAACCCTCAATTGGTTGACACTGCCACTAAAATAGCCCTTCCCCTGATGAGCCTTACCACCTGCTGACAAGGGGTTGGTTCCTGCTTTTGGTATCAACGATGTACATCTCAGCTCCAGTCCAACATTTTACATGTGGCCGGTTCAAAGCCTCAATCATAAATGTACTTTCAGTTTTATTTATTTGTCCCAGTTGTACATTCCAATAGTTTCATGACATTGGTCATGGATCTTCAATAATCAAGAACTTTTCCTGCTCAGCTCTGCTCCAAATGTTGTATGGTAGATTTTGTATCTCAGATTGTTCAGGCTGCAATGCATCACACTGCATCTCTCTTATTGAAAAATATCAACCTGACAGAGGATGACTCTCTTCATGTGTCCAAATCTACCTTTACTCTATTTCTTTCAGCTAAGATTATAATTTTCCATGCAGGAATATATATCACACCCTGATTATAATTCTAACTAATCTCCCTACAAGTGAAGGAGCAGGATTTTGCAGCACCAACTGCCGCCAGGATCATGCAGTTCCGATGGAAGTCAATGAGCTTTGGTTGGGCCACTGAGTCTTCTGTGGCGACTCCCCACGACCACAGGACTGAAATATCCCAGCCAATCTAACTAATCATAGAATACCTACACAATGTAGAAAGAGGCCACTTGGCCCATCGAACCTAGATCAACAATCATCATACCAGCCCTATCCCCGTAACCCCACATATTTTACATTGCTAATCTTCCTGACACTAAGGGGCAATTGAGCTCCCTGACATTGTGAGGCAGCAGTGCTAAATGCTGTGCCATCATGCCACCCATTGTACTATCCAATCAAATATCTGTCTGCTAATCCCACACAGTCTCTATTTGTTGCAGTTAATCACATGCTTTCAAAAACTCCACAATATCTATCTTCTGCTTACGCATTAGAAAGCACTTACTTATTGCAGGATTTCTTCTATCATAGTTTAACATTTTCTTTCCTATCACACTGCAACTCTGAAACTTGACTTTTATTAATTCATGTTTATGTACACAGGACTTTACAAATCATCGATCAGGTGCTCCACAGGACTGCAGAATAAAATTAGGAATGCTATCAACATGAAGCAACGATGGGGAGCTATCATTAACAGGGATAAGGGTGGACTGAGTTACTAGCTCCCAATCCATTTCTCTTCCGTGTCCCAGAGGAAACAGGAGTTAGGTAGACATGAGCTGAAACAAGACAGCATCATGCTGGAAAACAAGTACTAGCCCTTTGTCAGAGCAACAGTAAACATGGTTGGCTGGTCATCAGTCTGGGTTTATTTCGTTGATCGTATATTTTGGTGCTTCCATATCTGGAGTAAGAAAATGTCACTCAGAAATGGAATCAAAATCCGTTGGAGCAGTTTCTTATTATGACTGAATTTCCTCGCACAGGCCTCCCCTGCTCCAAGGATGCATCAGGGAACAGTCAGTAGCTGATCTCTCCCTCCACAATGTAACGACACTGGGCAGATTCTGTGCCTTCCTGCTGGCGGGATCTTCCAGTCCTGTCAAAGGTGAGCCCATGACGGGTTCCCTGGTAGTGAGAATGAGCAAGCCACAGAAAACAACGCAGACATGAGTGAGACAGGAAGATCCCAGTGGTCCGTGGTGAGGTGCCTCCAGATAGCATGCCATGGGGCTGCTGAAAATCCCATCCACCCACTCATTTTTCTATTGATTAACACACCTGAGAGAATTCCGTCTATTTTCTCTACCACAAACTTGGCATTCTCCATTGTGAAACACATTGGTGGCTTAAATTTCAGCACGTTCCGATAGGGCCCATCAGCACTCAACAAGATATTTTGTTCCTTGAGCCTATTGGAGTAAAAAAAAACAGGATTTATTGCAATGAATATAGGGAGATTTTTTTCTTTGAAGCCTTGTCCCTCACAATACCTTTATTCTCTTCAATCTTGGCCATATCGTTCTATGTCCAACTTCATTCCCTCAAATCCAAGGAATGCATCTGATGCTCAATGGATCTAACCATCTGATTCCTCCACCCTGGCACAACCCATGAGTTACTGTGGGGCATCCTTTTGGTACCTGAACTTTGCCAGCGTCACCGAAAGGAGAATGGAATCTGACATTGGTTTGGACTTCACATCAGCATAAGTGGGCGTGTGGAGTGGGTGCTCTGTTAATGTGGCATTGCAGTGGCAAGCCTCCATCACTGGCTATTTTAAAATGTCAGCTCAATCTACTGGCCAACAACATTCTGGATTGATAGCCAAGGCATGAATTGAAATTGTTGATCAGTGTTGACTGACATCAGAAATAAGAATCAACCCTTCACACTGCTCACTGACATTTAGTGCCTTTCAGGCAATTGCTGCTTTTATTTCATACATCTGAACCTTGTGGCTTTGTTACTTCAGGTTGCTATTAACTTTTAGACAAAGGGTTTTGGATGCTTTCTCACTCTTTACCTGTAGATTACATATTGTGCTTCTGCCATGGCTGGTGTTCTCTTCTTACGATCTTTAACCAGGTCAACGCCAATAAACAATCCTACACCTCTGCAGAGAGAGAAATAATATTAAAAAAACAGAATGTTTAACCAAAGGACCAGATCTACCAGTCATTTATAGTATTCAGGAATTGTGCAGAATATTCCTCACACACACACCTTACCCCACCCACTTGGGGCAGTGGAGGGAAACAATGTCTGAATGCAGTAAGGTGATGGTGCTTGCTGGATGATGATCACCACATTCCCAGGTTATTGGTTCCTCAGGGCATTCTAGGCCTAGCCATTTCAGCTACCTCACTGACCTGCCCACAGTTTGAAAGGCAGGAGTGAAACTTTATACTCTTCATTCTAACGTTTGGATCCATTCACAATTCTCTGATGAAGCAGCTCATGCCATCATCACCACCGACATCAATGGCTTGAGCATCCGACCGACTGGAAGTCTATTTGAGCTTCCACTGAACATCCTATCATGAATGTGGCTACAAGAGCAGGGCAGAAACCGGAGAGTTTGTCAGAATATGTACAAGATTCATATGGGTTTGAAATGTTAACTCAGTTTCTCTCTCCATAGGTGTTGCCAGACCTACTGAGTTTAACCACTATTTTCTGTTTCTATCTCATAGCAAGTGATATCCTGACTCTTAAAAGGGTCACTATAATCTACGAATCTGAAGTTTTGATGGGATATTTCCCAGATTTGGATGGGCTCAGTTCCACTTAAGTGGCTCGACAGCATCCAGAATAGAACAGTTCCTGTCATTGGCACCCTGCAGCTAGACTCAATATCGTCCAAATATAGTCCACCACGTTGTTTGGCAATATTTCTTACATATTGGAGTAGATGAGTAATCAGCAATAATGGGTCTCATTATTTATGGGGAACGGGGCGGGGGGAAGAGCACAGATTTGCATTTGGGAACCAGGTGTCCTCAGGTATTGTCAAAGTTGTGTAGCTGGACATGATTAACTTTTTTTTGGTCTGTTTCCTAGGTGCATGGAGCCTCATTTGTAAGCCGGCTGCAGAGTGGGTAGGCCTCCTTAGGACTTTTTTGGTGTTTCCATTCAACTCGGTGAAGAACTTGGACAGTGATAGCCTTTTTCCTAGGATGGAGAAAGCTAGCACGAGGGGACACAGCTTTAAATTAAGGGGTGATAGTTATAGGACTGATATCAGAGGTAGGTACTTTACCCAAAGGGTGGTTCGGGAGTGGAATGCCCTGCCTGCAGCAGTTGTAGATGCGCCAAGTTTGGTGGCGTTTAAGAGGTTAGTTGATAAGTATATGGAAGAGAAGGGAATGGTTTAGTTTGGAGGGGCATTGCTTTTTATATTGGTCGGCGCAACATCGAAGGCCGAAGGGCCTGTTCTGTGCTGTAATGTTCTATGTTCTAACTCTGCTACCAGTGGCTGGATTATGTTAAGATTGCAATGTTCCACTTCTTAGTTACCCTCTGATTTGGAGTTTAGATTTATAGACAGTGTTAGCAATTTCAGTTGTTAAAAACATTACCTGATATCCCCAATAAGGTGATGTTTAGCTTGCTGCTCCCTCAGTAAATCCATCAAGTAGTTTCCTACTTTAGTTGCATTATCACTGAGATCCTCCTTCTTGATGACGTTCAGGACTGCCAGACCAATAGCACACGACACTGGGTTACCTCCAAACTGAGATACATACAGATAGGTTAGATTATAGAACTCTCCCTCCCAAAAGCAAAATGGAACTTGAAACATACAAACGCTATATCACAATAACAAAGTTACTGAAGTGATATCTCCTCACAAATCTACATGTATTTTCACAAAGCAGATATTTTAACCACACCAGAGCAAAAGCAACAAAAACCAAAGTTAACTGCTGGATCATTGAATAAAGCATCATTTTTAAAAAATGATTATTTCTGGCATGTGGGCTTCACTGTCCGTCCCTAATTGTCCTCGAGAAGGTTGATAAGCCGCTACTTTGAGCTGCTACAGTCCATGTGTTGTAGGTATTCCCAGAATGCTGCAAGGAGGGAGGTCCAGGATTTTGACCCAGTGACAGGGAAGAAATGTCGATGCAGTTCCATGTCAGGATGGTGAGTGTCTTGGATGGATATTTCCATGTGGTGGTGTTCCTATGCATCCCCACCCTCCCCAATCTGCCGCCCCTGCCTTGTCCTTTGAGGTGGTAGATATCCCAGATTTGGAAAGTGCCATTCAAAGGAGTTTTGGTGAGTTGCTGCAGTGCATTTTGCAAATAGTACATACTGCTGCTGCTGTAGTGTTGGTAAGAATGTTGAAGATAAAGTCAAGTGGGCTGCTTTGTCTTGGATGCTGTCAAGCTTCTTGAGTGTTGTTGGAGCTACACTCATCCAGGCAAATGGGGAGTACTGTGCCTTGTACATGGTGGATAGGCTTTGGGGAGTTGAGGTGAGCTGCTCGCTGCAGATGTCCTAGCCTCTGACCAGCTCCTGTAGTCATAGTATTTCTGTGGCTTTCTCCTGCTTCCTGGGCAACAGGTTTTGAATTCTGTTTAATTGACCTGGACCCTGTCCACTATAGTGGCACCAACAAGTGAGTTCCTAAAAGGAGCTGCAGAGTCCAGTTTAGTAGTCCTCCCACACTTAATCACACCCAGAAAGAATCAATCTTACTTTTGATTTTGGAAGGCGCCATTTTACCTGAGTGTTCAGATGATATTGCACTTTTATTACAGGATAGGGTTCAACTGCCCTCACTCATTCTCAGTGTTTCTGATTTACCTGGAGCCTCAGGTAGAGATACCAGCTGTTGTTCTTCAGCCTCCCCACTAACACTGGATCCTGTCATTGTGATGGTGAATATTGCCATACTCCCCCACAAAGTCCATCACCTCCGAGGCACCCATTCCATCAGGAGGCTCTGTGCATCATCACTTACAGGTGTTAACCCCATCCCCTCACCTGCCCCCTTCCCGAGCTCATGAGCATTTCACATACCCTCCTTCTGTATTATGTTCTCTATCTACTGGCAGCTGATGCCCCCTTGTAACCTTCACCATATCCTCTGCAGCCCAGTACAGAGTTAGCTAAGCCCAGGGATACTGATTGTCGGACACCACACTGTGCATTTTCCTGTGGAGCGCACAACCCCTTACCCCTCCCTGCAGCTGGGGTCTGCCATGCTTCCAAGGACTGTTCCTGCTATATGCCCACTGCTCTTCTGCACTCTCATTTCTATGATTGAGGTTCACACAGTCCTGAACTCTGTCATCCGTGATTCCTTTCCATTTCACATAGGAATGTCTGCATTCTGACTCCTGTAGCAGTCCCTGAACTTAATCAGGACTAACGACAACAGCGACCTTTACAAAGCATTTTAGCACCAACTGATTTAGTGTTTGTGCAAGCCATCCTTAATGTATCACTCTAAGAGTCACTAACCCCATAACCTGCAATCTGCACGCATCTCCTTCCAGTAATACATGCATTGTACCTCAGACCCAATTGCTTGCCTGCATGTCATATGGCTTTGCTAGGGCCCAGCTTCATTCCACTCCTAGCCCCCCCAGCTCCCATGGTTTTCCTTCTGCCATCCATTGTTTGTCTTTTTCATCTAACTCCTTGCACTTTTGCCTGCCATCATGAGCCCACGTCCTTTTCCCCACCTCACACCTTGCATAGCCATCCTTCCACGGTGCCTCCTTTGTCTGTGTTGCCCACTCCCACTGCACAACCTCCCCAGTTAAACTTCAGGGGTGGAATTTTCCCCCCAAAATTCTAAGTGGCGAATCTGCATAAAAACTGGGAGTGAATCATGCTAGTTTTTTTAAAATGAATCTCTTCTTGTACTCTTCATTGTACCGAGTTGATCCACTGGCTTAGTGGTAATGGGAGATATATGAGACGATGTGATTGCAGATTGTGGTTATATCCAATTCTGCTGTTGCTGCTGATGGCCCATAGAACTTCATGAATGTCCAGTTTTGAGTGATATACTTTCAACAAATCTATATCATTTAACATGTTGATAATACCACACAACATGATAGTGTGTGTATCAGGATCTTGTCTCCACAAGGACCGTGTGGTGTCACTCCTATTGATACTATCAGGTACAAATGCATCTAGAACAGAAATGTTGCTCAGGAAAATGTTAAGTAAGTTTTTCTCTCTTGTTGGTTCCTGAAGTGGATAACCCCACATTTATCCACATTATTCTGCAACTGCCATGCATACACCCACACACAGCTTGTCCAAATCACATTGAAGCATCTCTGCATCCTCCTCAACTCACCCATCCACCCAAATATATCATCTGCAAATTTGGAAATAATACATTTAATTCCCTCTGCCAAATCATTAATATATAATGTGAACAGTTGAAGTCCTAGCATAGATCCCTGCAGAACCCCACTTGTCACTGACTACCAATTGGAAAAATATACATTGATATCAATGTAAATGTACATGACACAGAGAGCTTCTGATCGCATACTCTCAACACCTCAAAGACCCAATTCTCCACCTGACTCCAAGTCAGGCTTTAGCTTTTTACACCATTCTAATGAAGCTCACAAACAGTGCTTCATGCTTCGATCAAGCACTTTGCAGCCTTCCAGTCTTTATGATTAATTCAATAATTTCAGATCATAACGTCTGCCCACTTTATTTCTTTAGTGGGCAGAATTTCTGTCCCCTCCTCCCAGCAGTGTTTTGTGACATTAGAGGTGGCCCACCATTGGCCAGTGGTGGGATCTTCCACTCCTGCTACTATTAACATGGTTTTCTGTTGTTTGCAACTTACAAGATGGACTGGAATGAGGTACTCACTGATTGTTAAAATGGGCAGCCAGGCTTATAGGGCCGAAGAGCCTGTTTCCTGTGCTGTGTTCTTCTTTGTTTTTAATCTGCTTTTAGCTCTAATATTTTAAATCTGCTCTTATTTCCTATATTCTACCCTCCATAAAGTTGACACCTTCCAAAATGCTGCTGTCTATCCTTACTCTAACCGTAACCTGTTCACACAATCTGTGCGTGCTGACCTACAATAGCTCATTGCTAAGCAATGCTTTGATTGGAAATTCTCATCCATATTTTCAAATCTTTCCATTTCCCCCTATCTCTGTAATCTCCTCCAGCCTTCGTAAATATTTCCATTACTTTAATTCTAGCCTCTTGAGCACTCCCCAGTGTAAGTCATTTTACCATTGGTGACCATGTCATTATCCTGCCAAGGCTTGATATGCTGGCACCCCTTTCTAAATACCTTAATCTTCCTTTCAAACACATTTCTTTGATCAAGCTCCACACCAATACCTCCTAATTGATGATAGCGGTTCAAGAAAAAAAGCTCATCACAATTAGGGATTGGCAATAATAAATGCTAGCCTAGCTAATAGCCATACTCCCATGGCAAATTTTTTAAAAGTGCGTCAAACTTTGTATGATATTGCTCCTGACAAGCACTTGGACATTTTACTATATGACAGGTGCTAAATAAATGCAGGTTGGTATTGTTGACTTAATAGTGACTACTGTTTTGTAGCTCAGCTATCTACAGTCAACTATCGTGGGCCTGTCACTAGCCAAGCTAAAACCAGCTTGGGGCTTTCAAGCTCTGAGTGGCCCTGATTTACACATTGAATTCTCCAAAACGTTTAGTGAACTAGAATATTCAATAACTTACCGTATTAAAATATTCAAGCCCAGATGCTCCAAACGCTTCAGCAATTTCCTTGGTTGTGACCACACACGACATGGGATGGCCATTTCCGATGGGCTTGCCCATAGTGACAATGTCTGGAACAAAATCCTCTCCTTGCAACTGGAAGGCCCAGAAATGTTTTCCGACTCGGCCAAAGCCCACCTGAACTTCATCGGCTATAAACACTCCCCCCACATTATGCACGTATCTGCAAACAAAAGCAGCAGTCCAGTTCCGCGAGAGGTAACAAGCCACAAGCAGCACAAACAGTTCCTTCGTAAAATCAGAGTTTGTAGTAAATGTGCCGGCTACAGATTGGTAGCTTTCTTCAGATCATCTATTAGAAAAATATTTTGCCTGTAAATGGTGATTTACAACTGAATCTATGAGGTGGACTTAGATCTGGAATTTAAGGGCCAGATAATTGCAGAATTTGGGAGACTTCATGGAATTTTAAAAATGGCAGCCAGGACCTGGATGTCAAAGTCCTGTCCTCATTTTCAGCAGGGCCATTTCTTGGCAATAAGGGAAGGTGGTGGGCTGTGCTTCATGCAGGCAGGAAACCAGGATTTAGCAGGGCCATCTCAACTCAGTGTGAAGTTCAAACAGACTCCATTTTAACTGTTGCAAGAGTCACAAATTGGTGAATTATATATAAACACTCTTGAAGGGACAATAAGGTCTGCGTAACTGTAATCAGTTTTACAAATGACCTGCTTTTAGGCTGCAGAGGTCAATGAGAGTTTAAAAATATCCTCTTCCTGAACTACTTTGTTTGACAGATAGAGAATCAAAAAAATAGAAGTGCCTGTTCATACACTTTCAACAGCCCTCTTCATTGACATTTTCCCTAAGGGCTGTCACAGTGCCATCATGAGTGCTTTGGTGAATTTCAAATGCTGCAATTAACTCAGCAGGGGTTTCTGCATTCAGCTCAACTAACAGCTTAAAGAAGCTATGAAAGAACTAGCTTTCTTTGATACAGGATCTGAATAGGAGTTTAGTTTTACTAGAAATTAACCTTTTGTGGAACCAAAAAGCTTTGAGTAGATTTCATGAATGTAAGTTTTTTCATTATCAAGTGTGCAGGAGTATTAGATTGTTATAAGTTTATTCTTTTCATATCCACAATGCTCCTGAGACCTGGTCATGGTGGATATTGACTAAATGATTATGAAGAGTATCAGAGGCCATGATTGATGGCAGATGTAGGACATGAGTAGACATGGAGGGCTATGGAGATTGCCAGCAGAAGAGGACTATAAGGCCTAGCAACATCTAAAAAACTGGGACAAAGTCCCAGAGAAGCAAAGTGTGCTTCTTATCAGCTCACCTCCACAGTCACCCATCCCTATGGCTAGCTTCTGGGGTCAAAAGACCCAACTCCATCCTGCACCTATATCCCCAACCCCAGCAAATTCTCAAATTGAGCTTCCTCTCTCTGTAGTTAAAATTCAGCACTGAGTATGCTAATAAATTGAAATGAGAGGAATTTCTCATTTGGATTCTTTGAAGCTTTCGCAAGCTGGATTTCCAGTCTTGGGTGTGTTTGTGTTAGGGAGGGAGTGGGTGTGGGGAACGTGCAATTGGAAATCATTGGCCTGAAGGATTGGAGGGAGACTGGAAACATCCATGGGAGAGCAGGGCTAAAGACCTGGGAAACCTGGCAGCCAGTTCTCAATTCAAGGTGGATAAATATGGGACATGCAGCCTCATTGTAAATATTTAAATTGACAACTTTTACCCTGATCCCTTATTCTACCTCTGAAAAAATGAGGATTGGATTGGGTTTTGAATTTGTAAACACTTTACCTTCCCACTCAATCCAAAAAACACATTTCTACTAATTAAAATTCCACCATGTATTAGAAGTGCTTTACAAATGGTAATCTCCTGCTATGACAATGCTTTATAGTCAAAGTAATGTCCTCCAGCAGCACAGGCAGTTTTTATTCTACACCTGCAATCACACTAAGAAATAACTTTCTTTCATAAGCCCAGTAAAGAAACAACAAATCATTTTCTCCTCCAGTTTTGTTTTTTAACCTTCAGGAGTCTTTCCATTGACTCATCAGTTTTGGAGGAGCTGGGCTAACTTCTCAATGAATTATGGATCACGGTTCCTCAAAGGATTCATGAACCATGAGGAAACATTTTGAACCCTGCCCCTTCATTCAACTCAGTACCAACTCATGGGTCACATTATGCATCCTTGGCTGAGAGCCCAGGCTGATGAAGGATTCACTCTGAGATTCTGTTTTGAAGCTGGAGAGAACTGTTGACTTTGCTTGTGTGACACTAAGTGATTACAATAAACTTCCTGTGATATGATCTCTTGACAGTACTATAGAGCCTCTACAATGCAGAAGCAAGCCATTCAGCCCATCATCCCTGCACTGACAAGTATCCAACCCAGGACCATAACCCCACATATTTATCTTGCTAAGACCGCTGACACTAAGTATGGCTAATCTAACCAACCTGCACATCTATGGACTGTGGGTGGAAACCTGAGCACCCTGAGAAAACCCGTGGAGATGCGGGGAGAACATGCAGACTCCACACAGACACTGAGCTGAGATTAGAATTGAATCCAGGTCACTGGAGCTGTGAGGCATGAGTGCTAACTACAGTGCTGCTCCACTTGCACTAGATTAAGTTTTTAAGCCTCAGTTATTGATAATTGACTGATCTGTGTGATTGACACTTTTATTCGGTTTTAGGAACAGCAGTTGGTTTTCAAAACAAGATTATAAGTGAGTGTCTTTTTTCCTGAGCAGTTCATCATAAGTCTTATAAGCAAATGGCTTATTCATTCGGTGTGTGGTATTCATTAGGTGAATGGGCATGGGAGGGCCATTAGTTGGCATAGGTCTACAAGAGGCCACTGTAGGATGCGGGGGTGGGATGAGTTTCTACTGAGATGTGCAGAGTGGATAGGGGGTGAGGGTCCAAAATGTTACAACTGGAGCAATGATCTCGAGAACCAAGCCAGATCTCTCAAGCAGTTCACCTCCACAATCGCCTGACCCCGTGACTGCCCCTGCTCTGCTTCCCCCTCCTTACTCCACCCCTGATCATGTCATTCAGGGACCTTTCCACTGAGGCAGCTGTAGTGAACTGGGGAAAATTTCTTTGCAAGCTATATGCCCCAATAGTAAATGTGCAGGTCCATGTTGTATGTTTAATCTGCAGACAAGAATGGGTTGAGAATTCCCTAATTCAGCTGCAATAGCAGAGTG
Organism: Sphyrna mokarran; assembly: GCA_024679065.1. Lineage (NCBI taxonomy): Eukaryota > Metazoa > Chordata > Chondrichthyes > Carcharhiniformes > Carcharhinidae > Sphyrna > Sphyrna mokarran. The sequence continues at coordinate 105,920,327 of JAGIQG010000001.1, read as the reverse complement.
AGGCAGAGCAGAAGCCAGGAAGTTCCTGGAAGGAAGGGAATAGAAAGAAAACATAAAGATGCACTTAGATTGCTCTGGAGATATACTGAGCAACTGGGTCAGAAAAGGCTGTGATGGAGGCCGCAGGAGAATTATTTACACTGTTTCTCTTTCCAGAGATTAGTCTGTAAAATTGAGAAACACAACATGGCAGGGGGCAGCTTTTCCACAAGATTAACAAGTATGTAAATAGTATGCATAAATTTCAAATGATCACACCCAAATTAGTGGCCAGTGGCATTTTAAAAACCTCATCCACTCTTATTCTGGGGAAAGTTACAAGATTTTGATTATAAAATAAATTAAAAACTATATCAGGTCTTCTTAAAGAGAAACACAAACTATGTACCTACTGTGCCACTTTCTGGAAGTAGCCAGGTGGTGGAATTATTTGACCTCCGCAACTCTGCATGGATTCAGCAATAAAGGCAGCCATCTATATAAAAGAAGATGACATGAATACCACACATCTCCAGCTTGCACTATGCTGAAAGGAATTAAATAGTCATTGCTTGCATTGACAGCCAGGGGATAGAACAGTTAATCACTCCAAGTCACTTAAACAAAAGAGCAAGAACATTTGAAATCACTGGATATCTCCAACATACTCTGCAAATCAAAATAATCCATAGTTTCAAGGATACATTGTCATTTGTAAAAACAAATTGGAAAGATCTTTACCTAGGGTTGAAAATCCACTGGCTCCTGCCACCTTGAATGTGCTGGTTGATGTCCCCCAAGTTGAGGGCCCTAGGGCTGTATTTGTTGGCGTTCAGAAGGATAAGGGGGATCTTATTGAAACTTAGAGGATACTGTGAGCCTGGATAAACTGGATGTGGAGAGGATGTTTCCATTCGCAGGAAAAACCAGAGCCAGAGGGCACAATCTCGGGCTAAAGGAACGATCCTTAAAAACAGAGATGAGGAGGAATTTCTTCAGCCAGAGAGTGGTGAATCTGTGACACATTAGTTAGCATTGCTGCCTCACAGTTCTGTGGAGACCAGGTCATTGAGGATCTTTAAGATATAGATATGTTCTTCATTAATTAGGGGTTGTGGGGAAAAGGCAGGAGTATGGGGATGAGAAAAATATCAGCCATGAATGGCGGATCAGATTTGATGGGCTGAGTGGCCTGATTCTGCTCCTATGCTTAATGGCCAAAGTAAAATGTCTTTAGGCCCTGTTTGAACAAAACGTTAACTGCTTTTCAGTGGAGTTTCAACCCCTGACTGGATTTGCACGTGTTGTTATGAAGAGCAGATCTGTTAGCAAGAGTGCAAACATTTCACATGAAAGGTCAAAGGCACAAAACATAATGTGCTTCATTCAAGGCTCCTTGACAAAGAATCCATTTTAGTGCATTTTACTTGTTCATTTCCCTCACCACACAAGGCAAGTTCGCTGTCTGAACGTGCAAAGTTGTCAAATATTAGGTAAAAAGTTACGAGCCCTCCCTGGATATTACAGTTGCACAGTGGATGGTCCTCCTGGAAATAAACCACGTCTCTGGCCTTGGTGAGGTAGTAAGAGAGTAAGTGAGCAAGCTGGTGCTTCAAACATATTACTGCACAAAAGCCACTTGCGCATTTGGCACCAGCTTTTACTCTCTCTTCGACTGGCCAACATCATGGCTACCTGCAAAAATATCCAACGAAAGGAAAGAAAGAAAAAAACTATCCATTAGTGAAGGAAAGTATAAGGTCATGATCTACCTAACCTTTTGGACTGATGGTTCGGACAAGTGATTTGGCAAGAAACCGTCCAGTCCAAATTTCCACTTTTTGCATAACAGATGCTGGCGGAAGTAGAACCACTAATGTCTGAATGGATCAAATTGATAATTTGTGACTTGCAACAAATCACTTGCCCTGCTGATGAGGCTGACTCTATTTACAATACATTCAACGCATCAGGACATGGGCAAGGGAGTTTTCTCAGAGCTCCTCTCACTCCATCATCATAGTGAGTCACCTGATGAAGCATCAGCGCTCCAAAAGCTCGTGATTTCAAATAAACCTGTTGGACTTTAACCTGGTGTTGTGAGATTTCTAACTGTGCCCACTCCAGTCCAATGCTGGTGTCTGTCATCATAAACTTTGCCAGAAGTGGGACAGAATTTCCCACTGGAGGTGTGGCGGGTTTGCACAGATGTGAGAGCAGGAACAGCTCTGAGCTAACCCCCAGATAGTAAATTTATTAGCAGCACTCTGTGACATAAGAAGTGGGCAGTCTGGTCCAACTCTTTCAATGATATTTCAAAGGCTCAAGGCACACATCAATCAGAATTTTTGTGAGCTAGAATTCCAGTTTGACAGCACAAAGAGGAAATAAATTTGTGTTATGCAACTGGCTGGGCAACTTGCTGTATTTAAGACAAATAATGGAAGGATGGATCAACACAGGGATTGCTAGCTTTCAGGGCTTCACATAAATTTATGGCGGCAATTACAGAACCCCTCCCATTCTCCACAGCAGCAGATTGGTTAGCACTGCCGGAGACCTTGGTTCGATTCCCAGCTTAGGTCACTGTCTATGTGGAAAATGGCCTCCTTCTGCACTGTAAGATTCTGTGATTATGTGAGAAAAGAGCAGCTTGGGACAGAGTCGTTAGCATTGCTACCTCACAGTGATAGGGTCCCAGGTTCCATTCTAGCCTTCAGTGATTTTTTGCATGTTTTCCCAGTGTCTGCGTGAGTTTCCTCCGGGTATTCCAGTTTCCTCCCACAGTCCAAAGATATGCGGGTCAGGTTATTGACTACCCTAAGTTGCCCCTTAGTGTCCTGGGATACATAGGTCAGCGGGATTAGGGGGTAAGTATGTGGGGTTACGGGCATAGGACCTGGGCGGGATTGTTGTTGGTACAGACTCGATGGGCCGAATAGCCTTCTTCTTCACTGTAGGAATTCTATGATTCTGCCATGAAATCCACTTCTGCCATGTTTTCTATCAACTTTCTTTTCTTACAATTCTCCAAGCTTTAGGGGAACTTGGAAACTTCCCAATCCATGTGATCTTGTTAAGCATGAACCTTAACTACCAACAATGAGTTTTAGCTCCCACCAACTCAGAAAAATACTTTCCACTTTGACAACTCTTTTCTGTTACTCAACTTTGATTGACGAGGGAAAAGCAAATTACTGCAGATGCTGGAATCTGAAACCAAAAAAGAAAATGCTGGACAGCAGGTCTGGCAACATCTGTAAGGAGAGAAAAGAGCTGATGCTTTGAGTCCAGACGACCCTTTGTCAAGGGTCAGAACTTTGAAATGGGAAAGAGATTTTTATTGGACCAAGACAACCCAAGCTCATTTCACATTGCACCTTTCCAGCTAACATAGTGAGCTGATTTCCATCCTATTAGACGGCACTGCTTTTCCTCCCAGCCATCATGGAAAGTTCGAGATGGCTCTATCAAATGCTACAAGCTGCCAGCTCAGTCACATTACAACATAACTGTACAATTTATTGTACTGCCAAAGCAATTTTTATCAAGGACTTGGGTTAATTATTGATGTTTACAGCCACATTTTTCATCTTTTTAAAACTTTCAAATCTATTTCATGTCACGGCGTCTTTGATAAATGAACAACTTGGTCCCAGCAAAAAAATAAGTAGGAGGAAATCTTTTTGCAAAAAATTATACTTTGAAGAAGTAAAATGTGTCATTAAAGGCCAGAACTAAATGCTTGTCATTCTGACAGTGAACATACATACAGTGGGATACAAGAGATGACCATATCAATACTGTTCATAAGTTTAATAACCTAAAACAGTGTTCCTGCTTCAGGTTAGAAAGCCATGAAAAGTAAAGGGAGATGTTTTGAATCTCTTTTACTCCGAGGTGATTTTGGATTCTGATGCAAAATCCCAGTTGGGCAAAATTAATCCACCAGAGCATAACCATTTTAGTCCAACTGCCTACAAACCTTGCGGCCTTGTTTTTGAGCTTCTTGAATCAGCATGTTTACATCATCTGCGTATGCAGTGGCTGGATCAGGATGGTCTTCTCTGTACTTTCCTCTGTAGATGTCTGGGGACGGTGCCTAAAACAGGATCAAATATAAATGTATAATTCAATTCACATTGAACAGAATAGCTTAGAGATAAAGTTTACGGGTACTCATGATCCAAAGCAGTCCAAACTAGATTGCATCCAATTTGTTGGGTTGAGAAAAGTGCCAGATTCATTTCCTGTGGTTCAGTAAAACAAAAATAAAGAAACCTTCTTGTAAAGTAGTACTGAAATGGCTACACATTCATGCTTCTGAGCTGATAATTCAAATTTACTTGATCTTTCTCTACATCGCAGCTATGATTGTAACACTATATTCTGCAATTGTTTCCTTCTCTGTGAACGGTTAAGTTTTGTCTGCATAGGATGCAAGAAACAATACTTTTCACTGTATGTTAATACATGTGACAATAATAAATCAAAATCTATTTTTACTCCTTCAGTTCTCTATGGAACATGCTGATTAGGCACAATTTCACATGCAGCAACCACTACCAAACATCTCATCCACGTGGCTGTGTACAATTCTAGATGCTCTGCTGTAAGGAGCATGTTATTAAATCGGAAAAGGTGCAAAAAAAATTTACAAGGATGTTACTAGATCTGGAAGGTTTGAATTATCGGGAGAGACTAGATTTGCTTAGACTTACTGCGCTAGAGTGTAGGAGGATGAGGAGTGATCTTATACAGGTTTGTAAAACCATGAGGGACACAGATAATGTGAATAGCCAAGGTGTTTTCCCCAGGGTAGGGGAGTCCAAAACTAGGGGGCATAGGTTTAAAGTGAGAGGGAAATGATTTACAAGGTACCTGATGGGCAAGTGTTTCACACAGACGGTGTGCATATATAGACTGAGCTGCCAGAGGAGATGGTAAAGCCGGGTACAATTACAACATTTAAAAGACATTTGGACAGAAACATGGATAGGAAAGATTTAGAGTGATATGGGCCATTTGCAGGCAAATAAGGGACTAATTCAATTTAGGAAACCTGGTCGATATGGACAAGTTGGGCCAAAGGGCCTGCTTCTGTGCTGTACACCTCTATCTTTGGCTATTCTTTGTGCAAGAGCTTTCACAGCTTCACAGTCTCAACACTTATGTTTCTCTTCTTCACAATTCAATGGTTGCAAATTAGCAGCAGGAAACCATTGACTTTCCTCTGCTTTGATTAACCACAACTAACTGTAGTTCCTCTTCTATCGTAGTGGAGATTAATCTCACTTAGCAGACCAGTAGCAAAAGGGAATCCTAGCCACTTCATGTGGCTCAGTTCTAGACAGATAATGTATTGCTTTTACAACAAAATGTTGAGAAGTTTTCAGAGTTTTGGCAAATATTCTGAGGATAACAATGGAGCCAAATCTTCCAGTCCTGGGATCGCCAGAGGTTGGATGTCTTAATTGTAGATGTGGGGTGAGGATCCTACGGAAATCCTGACACATGGACTTGTGAGAACTGCTCCAGAAGTTTCATCTTCTAATGGAAAATTTTCCTTTTCCCTGGGATCCTCTACAAATGATTCTAATTTTGGAGAGTTCTGTGGTACTTAGCTAAATAATGAAGGAGGAAATATTAGTAAGATTAAAATCTAGTCTAATACTTGGATAATTATAGCCTCTAACTACCCTTATCCCCTGCCCTCCCAACTACCACAGCAACCCCCAACTACAACCCCCTCACTTCTCAATTACACCTCCGAACCAGCTGACCAACTCCCTGATCCAACCCAACTATTTCTTTGGATTAGAAGGAATGTCCAGCAGCATCAAGCCAAGAACATTTTTCATTGCACTGGCAATCCACTCTTCAATGCCCCTGCACTGAAAGATTCAGACCTCGGCCTGAATCAGTATCTAATGTTTGTTTGCTAATGCCTTTTCCAAAATGTTAACTGTTCCCATACTCACAACATGCACAAACTCCTTTTGACTTCCTGGGGGAAGCTCACGGAATTTGTAGGGGCTGATGTCGATCAAAGACGTTATGTGTCCATGATAAGCGCTGTATGGAAAGTAAAAGAAATTCTGGGTCAATCCAAAACCATAGAACTTGGACTCGCAGGATTGTAACAGCGTTACAACATTCTTTATCTTACACGGCTAGAATTTTTCAGAACACCACTTGCAGCATTTTTTTCCCCTGCCACTCAACATGAACTGATAATATCTGACAGCTTTTATGAAACACACGAGAGAAAAATGGATAATTCTGAAAAATTGACAACAAATTTACATTGTGCGTTTACTGTAAGGAAGTGTCTCAAGGTAGCACATTAGGATAGAAGAAGAAAAATTGGCAGCCTTCAGGCAAGACAGAGGGGGATGAAGCAGTTTAGAGAGGAAATTCCATAGATTGGGATGCAGATGGCTGAAGGCACAGCCACTAATGGTGGGGTGATGAAAATGCAGGATGTTTCAGAAGCCAAAGTTGGAAGAACACAGTTGTAATTAAGTTGTAGGGCTAGAGACTGTTACAAAGATAGGGAGTGAAGGGGATACAAAACGATTCGAACAAGAGGATGATAATCTTCAAATGGTCGACCAGGGGTGTGATATCTAGGGGACTTTTACAGGGGCCTCATCGCAGTGTCAATGTAAACCTACTGTGACACTAATAAATAAAGTTAAAAAAAGCCAACAATCACAGTGGGACCCATGGTGGTGCATGTTATATAGAATATATACAGAATATAGAACATAACAACGCAGTACAGGCCCTTTGGCCTCCATGTTGTGCCGACCTGTGAAACCAATCTAAAGCCCATCTAACCTACACTATTCATTCATATGTTTATCCAATGACATTTAAATGCCCTTAATGTTGGCGAATCCACTACTGTTGCAGACAGGGCATTCCACGCTCTTATTACTCTGAGTAAAGATGTGGACAGCAGAGTTCTGCATGACTTTATGTTTAAGCTGGATGCAGGATGGGAGGTCAGGCAAGAGTGCTTTGGAATTGTCCAGTATGCAGATGGCAAGAGCATGGATGAGATTTTCAGTAGCAGGCTGCTGAGACAGGTTACGTCATGGAGGTGGAGGAGACGCAACAGAAAAGGTGGGAGGTCTTTGTGGGGTGATCTGAGATTTTAGTACGACACGTAAATAGTTAAAGGTACAATGTCAGAATTCCATTGTTACTGCAAGGCCTATGCTTCCTGCTGCATGGGGACAATATTCACAATATTATATGACTTGATGCTCCCGTCTCATGTTGTAAACAATTAGCACATTTTTTCTGATTGAAACAGAAGAAATAAATCTGTCCATTAATCTTGGTAATAAGGAATTGAACTCAATGTCCATGACTAATACAAGTGCTTGGCGCTGCAGCATATAACAACTCTCATTATTTTCTGAATCTCTGCCTGCCCTTTACTCTTATAGTACAACAGTAAAAACACCAAGGTAGAATTCCACTTATGGATTTTAAACCTGACACAAACAAGTAGCTTGGCAATTCTAGCAGCCAGATAAATGCTTTAGCCCGACTTAAAAAGAAGGAACCCGCACAAAGCCAGTCTGTCTCTCAATCCAAAACTAAATAAGCAGAATGGGTTGGATTTTCTGGTCACGCCCAACCTGGGAGTAGACATTCCTGCCCTACTTAACCATCCAATCCACAGTGATTCTTGTGGTGGGTGGGACCAAAAGATTTACTTCCATATAAAGACATAATAGGCTACCAGAGTTGCCACAGTCTTGGTTGAACCTCTGCGTCTCACTTTCAGGACGAAAAAATTACCAATTTCAACAAGTTTTTCTATACATTTCTACTACTTACTGGTCAAGGGTTATGATATCATGATGACCTGTATACTGGCGAGCCAGTCGAAGGGCAAGATCATTAGCTTCGGAGCTGTTACAAGAAAATACAATATCACAAGAATGGACTTAACAAATGAACCATAATAACATGCATGTGTTGCCAAATTCACAATCTGCACAAGGTCAATGAGTGTAGGAGACTCCTGGAAATATTCAAGTTACAACTTTATACAGCTGACAGTTAAACGGTCAATTTTCCCAGAGTTCACTTAACACTGCCTGAATACTCTCATCTGTATGACTGCAAATAATGCTGTTTGTAAGAGGGAAAAAAAACTTTAAATCTTGGAGAACAAAAATTAGCCTCTTACATCCTTCACTACACAGTATGAAATGTGAACAAACCTGACACAAATCAATTTGATTTTCTTTTCGTTTCAATTTCAGTACAAACTCACATGTCAGTATTGAGATGGAGAGAGAAACACAATTAATGTTTCAAGTTCATTGACCCATCTATAGAACCTCCGCAAACTCAGTGCTGTAGAAGGGTCATATGGAAGTGAAACATTAACTGTGTTTCTCTCTTCACAGACACTGCCATTCCTGTTGAGTTTATCCAGTATTCTCTGTTTTTATTTCAGACTTCCAGCACCTGCAATAGTTTGCTTTTTATTTAAGCTATTGCAATCTGTATTGAGATAAAATTGCACTTAGTCTTCACCATACTGGGTTCTAAAGATTGCCTTTATCCCCAAATGTTTTAAACAAAAAGTTTAAATGTACAATTCCACTTGCTTCCCATTCCACTCAAAAACATGCAAATGCAAATAGTATCAAATGTGATTCTGACATTACCCCGAGTTGACAAAGTAGCAAACGGAAAGTTTAGCAGGGAGAGTGGCAGTGAGCTGTTTAGCGTATTGGACAAGATTATCATGCAGGAAACGAGAGTTTGTGTTCAGCAATTCCATTTGCTTGGCAGCAGCTTGCACCACATCTGGGTGACAATGTCCCACTAGAAAAAGGTGGGAAAAATAAGGATAGTCAAATACAAATGAAAGCTTAAATCAGAAAAAAGCACTAAATATTCCCTTTAGAGCAAGAACACTTGATGTAGTTCATGATTGACAAACCACCATTAAAATCACAATACTTAGAAAGGAGTACTGCCAGGATATTATTAATTAATATTATTATTCAGTGCATTGCAGACATTCACCTATTTTGTTCTGCATCTTTCATAGAATTCTTGCAATTATAGAAGGAGGCCATACAGCCCATTGAGTCAGTACCAACCACAATCCCATTCAGGCTCCCTTCCCGTAACCCCACATATTCATCCTGCTAATCTCTGACACTTTGGTTAATTTAGCATGGCCAATCAACCTAACTCACTCATCTTTCAGACGAGAGGGGAAACTGGAGCATCTGGAGGAAAGCCACGCAGACATGGGGAGAATGTGCAAACTTCAGAGGGTGACCAGAGGCCGGAATTGAACCTGGGTCCCTGATGCTGTGAAGCAGCAGTGCTTCCCCAAACAACAAAACCAGCATTCTTCCTATAGTTAGGAAACTGATTCTATTTAATATTATCTCAAAAAGGTGCACGCAATAACACCTAGCCAACACTGCTGTTTTCTATATCAGTCATTCCTGATAAAAGCAAGCCAGTTTATTACAACATTGGAGTTAACAGTTCTCACCCCACTAGAATCAGGGTCTCGATGGCCAGCTACATTTCAATTACAATCCCTTACGTTTTGTTGCAGCTTGAGCTTTCATCACTCCAGCCTGAGTTGGAGTCCAAAGCAAATTACAGAGCTGAAAAAAATACTTGAGCTTCAATCATCCAACTCTTTTGAATGTTAAAACGGAGATTTCCATGCTAAGTTTAGCCTCTTTATTACAGTGTTGCAATGTAAGGAGTTATAAGCAGCATCTCCTTACCATGAGCTACATTGTTAATACAGTCCAAGAACTTGGTGTCATTCTCATCATACATATACTGGCCCTGGGCACGGATTATCTTGAGTGGGTCCTTTGAAAAGAACATCTTGCATGATGGCCTAAATAGAAACAAGTGGTACAGGTCAAAAGCTGAACTATATTCAGTCATTTAATGCAAGGAAAAAAATAAATCTGAATATTTACAGGTTTTTAACCTAACTGAAGCTTTTCCCAATGTGTGGTTAATCAATCCTGAGTGCAAACATCAGCCAATTTGTGAGATGGTCATCACAGTAAATACTAACACTAGTTTTGGAATTATGCCCTGGGATCTTTCCTAAGCAACAGGCTACACTCACCTGGAAATCATTGCTCATACTTTGTTTTCAAAAGCTGTTGTTTCTTTCTCAAAAATGTGCAGTTATTAGTCTGTCCATCATTCTAACTGAGTCTTATTTAAGACCCAATGTTTATTACCTCTGGCAGAAGAAACGCCATGTGAATACTGTTTGTTAACATCAGCGGTATTAATTTTGAATCTTCCATTGGGGAGATTGAAAGCAATCTGGGAAGCTGAGGAATAATTGTGCTTCATCTGATTTCTTTGTTAAACATTTCAGATTCAATGATATTAAAAACTTTCCTAACTTCCCTAAGTTAAATTGCAGCGGTCCTGATTTAGTGTTTGGGATATCTTTTGAGGAATTGAGGCATTCCCTCTCAACCATGTATACCCAAGCTATGACTGTTAACACTACATTCTGCACTCTCTCGTTTCCTTCTCTATGAATGGTATGCTTTGTCTGTATCATGTGCAAGAAACAATATTTTTCACTGTATACTAATACATGTGACAATAAATTAAATCAAATCGTCACACTTGATGTGTGCCACCCGCATGCAAAGCTCTACAATTTACACTTTGCTACTTTACATGCCAACTCACTCTCTCATCCATCTTCTGACTTCCCACGCTGTTTCAGCCAAGTTTAGTACAAACAGTCCCACAATTTCCCCTCAAGATGCTCTTCAGCCTCTGGCTCAAATATTGCTTCCAACAAATCTGCCTGACTTTCTGGCTGAATGCTTTCATTTACATTCCACTGCTTTTCTGTTCACTCTTAAGCTATTTAGTTGCCCTTTTGTTTCTGTTTGAATGAATTTTCACAGCTGAAATTATCACTATTTCACATACCGCTCTCTATTCCACTCTCTAACCCATTAAAAATCCTTATGAACAAACTTCAAATATTCTGTACCTTTTGAGCAAGATTACTTTGAACGGATATACTATATATCAAAAAAGTGACACATTGAAAGTTGTGCTGGTTAGGTAAATTGACCTGAACAGGTGTCAGAGTTTGATGACTAGGGGAATTTCACAGTAACTACATTGCAGTGTTAATGTAAGCCTTACTTGTGACTAATAAATAAACTTTAACATTATCTTTCCATTGCAACTGCACATTGTCTCCCAAGAAATTCAACTAGAGTTGGTTATCATCATGAAAACAGACAGCACAACCTAAATTTAGGCCAAAGAGATAGTGAGAGGCCCAAGTTACCTAATAAATTTGCCACAAAATCCACATTTGAATTCAACTGGTTAATTGTTGATCTCAAATGAATGACCAGATGCACAATATATCAAAGTGCCAGAAACCTTTTGAGCTGCATGCATCAGAGAATGCTTGACATGAAACATAATACACTAAATAAAATTCATAATGACAGTGAGGTACCTCATGTACAGTATTTAAAGAAACTGATTTGTATTGCATGTTTTGCATTTATATATCATGTAAAATTGAAATTGTTACAGAAAGAACATTTTCTGAATAAGGTATATTTTTAGGTATCCAAAAAATTGAATGATCAGATGCAGCTTGCCAGTTGACATCTTGACATCATTTGAATAGGTTTAAATTTGTGGGAAGAGATGAAGCTGGGTTTGAACTCCCAGCCCACAGCACCTGTAATTTTTCTATGGAGGTAGGGCAGCCAATGTAAATATCATTGATTAGTCCACGAATGACTGGGAAGAGATGACAGGAGCACATGCAGCATAACTTCTGCTTAATGAGCAATTTGCAATTGAGGAACACCTAACAATTACACTGAACAGGGACTCCCAAGTGAACATATTTCCCATGAAAATCTGGCACTTTAAACTTTGCTCCCTCAGTGTTATTTTTGATATGTCTTATTCAGCCCACTTCTTAAAGGCACACTATTAGCGCTCTTCACAAAATGGGTACTGAGTGGATGAGCAAATTGCATCTTTGTGAAATAGGATATAGAGCTCCTTGTCAGAATTCTTTCATCTGGTTTAATTTTGTGCTCAAGTCTTTGGAGAGGGATTTGACCTCACGGCATTTTAATGCAAAGAGTCCTAGCAACTCAGCCCCACCTGATCTCTTTGTACCAGCACCCAAAGGTAAACATTCCAGTGCTGCACTGTGGCTGCTGTTCTCTTCTGGTAACAAGTCTGACAACCATCAGGTTTAAGTCCAACTGATTTATTTGATAGTAAACTCACAAGTTTTAGGTGTTTCTACCTCTTTGTCAGGTGAATGAAGTGTTCTAGCCTCAGACAGCACATATAACTGCACAGACAGTTTACAGATTACTGATTAGAAAACACTACATCATGACACGTTGTCTTCTGGGACAGCTACTAAACCAGACATAATCAGCTCCTTCAAGCAGATATGCAAGATCCCATGGCACTGCTTTGAAGAAGAGTTGTGGAGTTATCCCTGGTGTCCTGGCCAATATTCATCGCTCAATCAATATTACATAAAGGGATGACCCGGCTATTATCACAAAGGTGCTTGTGGGAGCTTGATGTGTGCAAATTAGTTGCTAATTTTCTACATCCCAACAGTAACCATATTTCACAAATACTTAATACTGTAAAGTGTTTGGTGACGCCAGGAAGTCAGAAAGGGCTCAATTCTCACTTCCACCTTCTTCCGTCAGGAAAAAGACAAAAGTCTGAGGTCACTTACAAATCGACTTAAAAACAGCTTCTTTCCTGCTGCCATCAGACTTTTAAATAGACCTACCTTGCATGAGGTTGATCTTTCACTACACCTAGCTATGACTGTAACACTTCATTCTGCACTCTCTCATTTCCTTCTCTATGAATGGTATGTTTTGTCTATATAGTGTGCAAGAAAATACTTTTCACTGTATGCTAATACATGTGACAATAATAAAATCAAACCAAAATATAAATGCAGGCTTCATTTTTCAGATGCTGCCTGAGCTGAATATTTTCAGTTTTAAAAAAATTATCAAATTCTTTTGTAATATAGTCATCATGTCCTCCATTCTACAACAGAGTCTTTCCCTGTATTCTCTGCCTTCCCACCTTACCGCAGCTCAGTAGCTAATCATACGCAACACCTTCTAGTTCAGATGACCTCAAACTTTAATTCTTGTTTGTCTCCACTTTACTCAGTGGTTAGATTGTGGGAGCCATCACCACAAGAGGGCTGAAGTAAAGAGCACGGATACACTTAATAGAAAGCTAGATAAACAGACAAGGGCAGAAGGATGAGTTGATGGGATTTATCAAATATGTCAGATGAGTGGAGACTTCTGCAGACATTGCCAGGCTATATATTTTATATAGCACAATTTCACACATATCTGCCCAACTGCTGAGTTGTTTCCAACTTTTTTTTGCTTTTATTTTACATCCACACAGAAGCTGAGGACAGAGATTGGGCCAGTCTCCTCTTGATCGTGCCTTGGGCTGAAGGTCCAGCTGGCAGTTAATGGGACTTGTTTCAACAAAGCCCAGAATCTGATCAAGAAACGTGGAAGCAATAAAGAAAGCTGTCATCATTCTGTGCATCTGAGCTCCATGCTGATAGTGTTACATGCAGAAGACAGTTTGATCATACCCTTTTAACTGACCTGTTCTCTTGTTGGCTGGATGTTTGGTTTTGTGATGGGATGTGATGCCAACAGCATGGGTTCAGTTGAGGTCATTCATGAAAGCCTTCCCCTCATGTGAAATCATCACTAGTCACTTCTTCCCCTCAGGAGGGGAAAGTAACCTATGGCTAACTGAGACTGTGGAGACATTTACATTTATCTCTTTAATCCAGACAGCATTGGAATCCAATAGGAGGAGGAGTAAGTGTACACCTCTTAACTGCTGATCCTTGAAGAAGTCCACAAGTGTGTTGAAAAAGGAAATCAGTACTCCAGGTTCAGTGTTGTTTGCTTGAATAATGCCCTGAAACATACCTATTTGATAAGTTCACTTGTTGGCATCTGGTCTCGTCATTTATGAACTATACAAATAATTGGTTGAGACTTGTTTGTGTGATATGTATAGCTGGCATTAATTCAAGTGAGCCATCCTAATGTCTGAATCATAAGACAAGAAAGTAGGGGGGCAACTTTCCTGTCATGGAACTGGACAACAATTATAAAAACAGCAATAAAGTTATGTGAACAGGTATTTTCACTTGTGCTGCAATCCTGACATATTAAGGTATTATGCGATTCTTGAAAGAGCATTGTAAGATTTTCCAATATATTTATTGGCATAATTATGCATATTAAGACAGGATCATAGAACAGCAATGATGGTACACTGATTCCCAGAATTATGCTATAAAATTATGAGGCATAGATCAGTTACATAGTCAATATCTTTTCCCAAAGGTAGGGGAGTCTAAAATTAGAGGGCATAGGTTTAAGATGAGAGAGGAGAAATACAAAAGTGTCCAGAGGGGCAATTTTTTCAGAGGGTGGGTCAGTGTCTGGAACAAGTTGTCAAAGGTAGTAGGAGAGGTGAGTATAATTTTGTCTTTTAGATAGTTACGTGGGTATGATGGGTGTAGAGGGACATGGGCCAAATGTGGGCAATTGGGATTAGCTTAGGGGTTTTAAAAAAAAAAGTGGCATGGACAAGGTGGGCTGAAGGGCCTGTTTCCATGTTGCAAACCTCTATAACTTTGGACAAAAGGACCAAAATTAAACTTGATCACTGTAGATTCAGGGGGCAAAGGAACAAGCATGGGGCAGAAAGGGGAATGAAAGTGAAAACAGTGGGCAGCCTGAGCTCCAAATACAAAGTTTATTTATTAGCCACAAGTATGCTTACATTAACAGTGCAAATGAAGTTACTGTGAAAATCCCTTAGTTGTTACACTCTAGTGCCTGTTCAGGTACAAGGCGGGAGAATTTAGCATGGTCTATGCATCTAATCAGAACGTTTTTCGGATTGTGGGGGGAAACAAGAGCATCCAGAGGAAACCCACGCAGGCACGGGAGAACTACAACACAGACAGTGACCCAAGCCGGGAATCGAACCCTGGTCCTTAGTGCTGTGAAGGCAGCAGTACTAGTCATTGTATAGTGACAAAACTCACACATGCCTTCCCAGATCTCATTACACACACAAGTTTGAATCCATTATTTGGGGTAGAATTAAAAGGTGAGTCGCGGCGATCTAGCGCACTGCACAGATACACTTACCCGATGTGTCTGCGTCGGAGCTGGATGGTTTGCTGTTTGCTGAACAGTTCAGTGGCCATTCCGCCAATTCCTGCAGCCCGGGGAATCTTGTCAGTCTCAACAGTGCTTTAGGAAGCTGTCCTCTCCAAACCTGTCCAGCAGCTGATGCCAGCTCTTTCCTTTCCCCCACCACTTTCCGTTATCACAGTTTGAAATACACTTGTGGCTTCTGCACAACGATCGCTCGGCTTCCTTTTATAGTGTTTAGTAAACAGGTTCATCACGTGTGTTGGACTCCAGCCTGCTGTTTCTTTCAGTGTCAATCCTCCTCCTGTTCCTGAGTTGTTTTGCTCCCAAAGCTTCCTCCTCCTCTTCATTCCCTCAGGTCCGGGCTGCGAGCTTGTTGTGTGGGAGGGAAACCTCTTGCTAATGTTGGCGCTAACAAACCTGTTCAGCTAAGCATGGGAATCTGGAAAAAAATATATACACAATAGAAATAACTCAGCTGCCAAGCCAGGCAATATTGCAGAGCATGGAAACTTACTGACACACTCCCCAAGAGCACTTATTCTATTAGCTGTGAGGTATTTTACTGGCTGTAAAGTGTTTGGAGATGTTCACTGACCCTGACTGGATCTTTGGCGATCCTTTCACAAGGCTCCAACACTTGGGAGCTGTGCTTAAAGCCGGGTGAGTTCTTTCTCTTTCACATATATTTTGTAATCCTCTTTTAGGAGTGTACACCTCTCCATTGTTCCCCTTCATTCCCTCCTACCTGCGGTCATCATCTTTTCCACATGGGTGATAAATCCGCTTTATATTTGAAAGCACAGAAAACACGACTCAAACATACTCCGGGAGCATGTCGCCTTTTGTGCGAAGAAATCAAATCACGTTTTAATGGCAGAGATTATTGCTGAAAGAATCGTGCTTTTAAGCTGCAAGTTAATATCTAAAAGGTATTTGTTCCCCAAACAGTTTGTCGAAGTTTCCTTGTAATCTTTGAAGGGACCACATACTGCAGGTGGGGCATCAAAGTTGAAGCTCAGAACTTAGATGGGCTACAAATAAATCAATTTTTTCTTCCGCCACTGCTCTGAGATGCAGTATGGAAACGTCAATTTTCTGCATGTGTGAAATTATGTGGGTTTTTGTTCGTTGTAGACACATTGGGATAGATTTTATTTTTTTACAACCGGGGCAATAATCTGATAGAATTATAAACTTGCCTGATTTTTCAATCCACTGAAATCTGTGAAGGACAGTAAATCCATTCTGCACGATTATCGCCAAGCTGTGAGCTGCGGTCCTCCAGTGGACGCCGTTTTTTTTTTGCAAGCTCCCCCCTGGGCGCCAGAACCTGGCCATGTCTCCCAGAACCGGATTTCCGATGCCGTCAGCTTCATGCCAGAAATTGGCCTACAGCTGTATAATATATGCAAATATTCATTTTAATACTATTTGAATACCATTAGTGGAACCGGGGCTGAAATCTCTAGGTCCATTAGCTCCTCCCCCACAGCCAGGAGTATTTTACTCCAGTGGGGTTTAGTATAGGTACTTTGGTCCACCTTGTTGTCTAACAAGGGGCATATACGCGATGTGTCATGAGAGGGCTGCTCTTGGATTTTTTTTCGAGAGTATCCTAGTGCTTCACATCGTTAGTGTACGCTTGACCTGGACCATTTGATGGGCAACACGACAGCTCAGTGACTATCGCTGTGCTGTGCAGATACATGGATTTGGGCCTGTGTCTGTGGGAGTTTGCGCATTCTCCCTGTGCTTGTGTGGGTTTTCTCCAGGCGCTCCGGTTTCCTCCTACATCCCAAAGGTGTGCTCTTAGGCTAATTGGCAGAACAAATTCTCCCTAAATTGTCTCAAATTTGGTTTTTAATCCATAGATCTATAAACATAGACAGGGATCATGGGTAGAGGTGGGAACCTCGGGGTGGTGGCGCGGGCTCGTTGGGCCAAAGGGCCTGTTTCCCATGCTGTTTTGTTCTTTGTTCTTTGTATAGCTGCTGGCTTGACCCAGCTGGAGTGAAGGGGTGGGGGGAGGGGAATTGAAGACCTGGGCAGTGCCAGCCAGCACCTCAGGCATTGTCCAAAGGGCAAAGTTTCAATGCCTAGAGGATACCCAGTGGGGGTGGAGTCTGATGGGGCAGGACCTTTGGGGGTGATTGGTGGGAGTGGGGGGGTCTCGCTGCCAGTTTGCATTTTGGCTGAGTGACAGAGGGAAGGAGGCAAGTGATTCGGGGCTGGTATTCGGGATGGGGGGTATGTCAGCCTGCTGGAGGAAGGGTTTGGGGCTACAGTGGGGTGATCAGCACTTGCAGGGTGGGTGTCGGAGCTGCCACTTTGGGGGGGACTCAAGGAGTGGGTCTAGAGATTGGGGCTGCTGGAGGGAGGGGCAGGAGACTGTGGCAGGCTGGGAAGGTCGGAGTTGGGCCCAGATGTGGCCGGGGGTGGGGGTCAGCAATCGGGCCGTAGGGGTGGGAGGAGTTGCACGGTCAGTGATATTGGGCCTGCTGGCTGGATTGGCCAGCAACTGAGTTGGCCAGCAATCGGGAGGCTGACAGTGCGATCTGGTGCATGAGCAGTGGCCTGTCAGCGCTGTGCTGCAGTGCACAGCGTGCGGGAGATTCATTTTCAAACTCACGCTGAAAAAAACCAGCGCAATTTATTCCAGCTTTTAAGCGAATTATAATTTTTTTGGGGAGAATCATCCCCAGGGTGTTAGCAGACAGATATAGACAAGTTGAGTGGGTGGCCAGATGGGGATGGTGTGGGAAGGTATAAAGTTGTTCACTTTTTAAGGAAGAATAAAACAAAAGGAGTATTACTTAAATGGAAAAAAATGCATAATTCTGAGGTGCAGAGGGATCTAGATATTCCAGTGCATTAGTCACAACAGCTAGTATGCAAATACATCATGTAATCAAAAAGGCTAATGGAATGTTATCCTTTATTACAAGTGTTAGGAAATAGAGATAGCTTAAGTAGTTATATTTATATTGTGTTTGTTAGGAATATGGTAAAATGTAAGCTTAATTTGTCTTTCTGAATAGTGTGCTAAGAAAATTTGAAAACTTCAATTTAGCATCGTGCAAGAAAAGCCTGAGAAGTTTGTAGGTATAGTTTCACTTAAAACTTTGTTTGCATTGTGATAAACTTTTATAACTCTGAAAGCAAGGTTTAAGCTGTTGTTTAGCAACCAGAAGCCCACATTAAAAAAACAAAAGCACTTGAGTTTCATAAGAACATAAGAAATAGGAGCAGGAGTAGGCCATCTAGCCCTTCACCTACTCCTACTCCTATTTCTTATGTTCTTATGTTTCAGTTTGGAAACAGGTAACCCTGAGGCAAGGAGCATTCCATTGATACAGCCAGAACAGGTAGGACAATACAGAGACTTAGAAAGCAAGTCCCAGAAACTAAAGAGCAGGAACTCTCAGAAGCCAGGGTTTGGGACAGAGGCCAGTTCCAAGAAATTAAAAGAAAAAGAACAGAAATCTGGGAAAAGGATTTTGTTCGGTGAAGTCAAGAGCAAAGAGAGAGGCTCCTATTTAAATACAGGACCACAAGGTGCAGGCCTGGAGGCATTGGATCATGAGAGGCCAGATATCTGGGATAATCAAAAGGTTGATGACAGTTTATTACAGCCTATGGAGCTGTGGTGTTCTACTAGCATAGTTTGGTACCTGAGAGGTTGTATAGAAGCTTGAATGCTTCAATCCAGGGCAGAGGAATACCAAAAGGAGAAGTTGAAACCATAGACATGGATCCTTCATGAAAACTTCCAAGATAAAGCATAATTTAGGAAAAGCTTCAAAAGTGTGTTCTTCGAGAGTGGAGATTTGATATCCTCATATGAAAATTAGAGTTTCAATGAGACCAGTTGACTTACAGTGTGACAACCATCTGGAGAGAATTGATGAAAAATCTGCAATTGAAATGGGTGGCATCTGTCACATGATTTAAGATTGTGGAATGTCTCACCACGTTTTGCCTGTTGTGTTACATGTACCTTGTACTGTCATGGCTCTGCCTAGCAACAGTAGTAACAAGAATTTAATAAGGCACGTTAGGATATGATCTGCCTAGCAACAGTAGTTGCCAGCATTCAAAAGATGTGATTTTCCAAGTAAAGACTTGGCATCTAGACAAAGCCAAATGTAAATTGGCCTATAAGTAGTTGGCTGACTGAGAGATCAGTGGAGGTAAACTAATTTCTAGAATCAAGGAGTGTGAGAGATACAGAGAGTCAAAATGAAGAACCAAAGGGGAAAATGCTATAATTGTCAGCACCCTCAGAAACAGGGAGGCTAGTTTACATCTAGCAGCCTGACATCTAGTCCACAACTCACAGCCAAGAGGCTCGGCCTGCGTCTAAGCCTTAAAGCAAAGACAAGACAGAAACTTTCACAAAGACTGTTGTAATAACTTCTCTGGACCAAGAAAGCACATTTCCCAGATTTGATTGTCAGCCTTGTATTGTGTGGTAACTATAAACCGGATTTGACTGATAGATTTATTTAATCTGCGTCTGTTTGGGAAGGGGTAAGTCTTAAGGAATTTAGGGATTGTAGATATATTTTGGAACAAGGGGTAATTGCTACATAAATTGTGTGTTCAATAACTCCTATATTTAATTGTCTTTGAATAATGTAATCCTGTTTGTGTATTTTTGTCATTTCTTTAACTTAAA
Source organism: Sphyrna mokarran (assembly GCA_024679065.1). Classification (NCBI taxonomy): domain Eukaryota; kingdom Metazoa; phylum Chordata; class Chondrichthyes; order Carcharhiniformes; family Carcharhinidae; genus Sphyrna; species Sphyrna mokarran. Next base: position 105,900,368 of record JAGIQG010000001.1, on the reverse strand, counting down.
AAAATAGCATTTAATAATTATTATACAATGACTGAACTGTTTATTCTCACTGGGGTTTCATGTGACTGTCTGCACTATTCCAAAAACAAAGCTATACACCAACACAAACTGATGTTTAAGTTAGGACACTCTTACAGATAAAATCATTATGGATTATGATATTAATATGATGGTTATTGAATAAGGTAAATTTAGTAACTTGTATTATTCTTACAAATCTGCATATTTCTGTAAAGATATAGCTGGAGTGAAGGAATAGTGTATTATATTAAAACTGTTCTTAATGAATCTTTTATTCATTTGTTATGAGTTCAGTGGCAGTTCGGTGACTCTATTCATCCACATCCCTAAAGAAGAATTAAAAGATTGAGTGGCACAGCAAGCCAGGAAATATTAGTGGGAAGCCTGTAGTGGGATTCGCGACTTGGTGTCCAACTGATTGAGAGTCTCCCAAGCCCTGTTTTTATGTGTAATCAACCTTGCGCCTGAAAACAGTGCAAGGCTGATTACCATATTGAAATTGACATTTTAGTATCATTAGTGAGCATGAGATGATACCATCTGGGCTTGCTAATACCCCTCACACCACTGGAAGAGGTTTCCACAACCAGGGATCATGCATGGTTCCTGTAAGTAGGGACCAGGTGTGTTCACCCTACTGGTGGGGACAGAGGCAACTGAGGCTCCCTGTGGGAGATCAGGTGGAGGCCCTGCTGGCCTGGCAAAAGTGGCAAGAGGGTGGGGCCTGAGGGGACAGGACCTATAGGACAGCCAGGCCAGTCGGTGGTGGTTGTGAGGGACCTGCTGTGCATTCTGCATTAGGGATTGATGGGAGAGGGAAGCAGGCAATTGGAGCTGGCCATGGGAATGGGAGAGTCAGGCTGCTCATTGCGGGATGGATCTGGCTGTCCATGGGGGGTGGTCTGGGCTGGCCATTGGCGGGGCTTCGGGCTAGACATGGGAATGTGGAAGTCATGGAAGCTACCAATCAGGAGGGGGGAACCAGAGAAGCAATCATGGAAGCTGGTGATTGGGAAGCCAGCGATGGTGGGAGGACCAGTGTAGCTGATCTTCCCACTGACAGTTCACACATGCCCAATGGCACCGATTTCGGTCTCTTGGGCTGGTTCAGGCTCTGACCCTTTCCCACTGGCATAAATCGCATTACAGATTCTATGTTGCATGGAGTCCTGGAAATTCATTCCACTCTCCTCACCCAAAAAATGGATGGGAAACCTCCCATATCCCCGCTCATTAGGCACTTACTTTTTTTTGGGAGTATCACCCTCAAGATCTATCAAACCAGGTTCCAGCTTGGGTTCTGACTTGTTCAGTGGTAACATCTGCTAGCATCATAATATAAGAGAATTGAAGATTGAGAGTAAGGATGTTATGCTTCAGTTATACAAGACATTTGTGAGAACATATCTCGAATACTGTGTGCAGTTTTGGTCTCCTTATTTAAGAAAGGATGTAAGTATGTAAGTACATCAGAGAAGGTTCAAAGGTGGCTTACTAGATTGATTCTCGAGAGAGCAGGTTGTCTGATGAGGAAAGATTGGACAGACTGGACTTTGTTTCCAGCTAAATGCAGAAGAGTGAGGCATAACTTGATTTAAGTATGATGGTCTAGAAAATGTGGATGTGGAAAGAATGTTCTCTCTTGTGTGTCTGTCCAGAGCAGTTTTAAAATTAGATGTTGCCCTTATATAGGACAGAGATGATGGCCAGAAGTTCACTGGCCCACCTGCCTTGGTGGGAATTGGAGCGAGCGAGGGGCAGAGCGTGGGAAGATCTGTTGACCTCGAGCAGGATTTTACAGTTTTGGGCTGAGTGAAGCTGTAAAGTCCCACCAAAGAAGTTCTTTATTCTCAGATGCTTGCATGACTTTGGAACTTCCTGTTTCAGAAGATGTTGAAGGCAGGGTCATTGAATATTTTTAAGATAGATGTAGATAGATGTCTTGGTCCCTCCATGCCAACGCTATAGTTAAGAAAGCCCACCAATGCCTCTACTTTTCAGAAGACAGGAAATTTGACATGTCAGCTATGACTCTCACCAGCTTTTACAGATGCACCATAGAAAGCATTCTTTCTGGTTGTATCACAGCTCAGTATGGGTCCTGCACTGCCGAAGGTCACAAGAAACTACAAAAGATCGTAAATGTAGCCCAATCCATCATGCAAGGGAACCAAAGGTTATGGGAGTAGATGGGAAATGTGGAGCTCGACACAAACAGATCAGCCATGATCTTATTCAATGGCAAAGCAGGCTTAAGGGGCCGAATAGCCTACTACTTCTCCTATTTTGTTTGTTCATACATTTGTATATTAAGAAATGAGATTTGAGCTTATTTTATACTCCAAAAGTACTTATTCAGCTTCTGTTAAAACTCTATAAACTTCATGAGTGTGAAGGATCTTGAATAAGGATCTGTAAAAGTGCTTATTTAGTGTTTTCTTTCAGCACAAAGGAAATATTATTGAGCATAAAGAGGTTAATTAATCTTCTTTAAGCATGCATAAAAAGCTCAATTCCTCTAAGAGTCACAGAAAAAAACAGTGCAAAGACAATTTACTTCCATGTCCTTGGATTGTGGGGAGGATTACCATCTTTAAGAATTCCTGCTCCTGATTAGTATTTTACAATCCCAGTGGAAAGTGTGAGGGTGTAAATAGAGAGGGAAGAGGATCCAGCTCAGCTCTAATGCATCTCCAACCTTATACCAAAATAAATGGCCTACACATGTTTATTCATGGAGGTCTTCTGGTGCAATGGACAGTGTCTCTGCCTCTGAGTCAGAAGGTCCAGGTTCGAGTCCTACCCCAGGACTTTAGTATGATTTGTGACCAAAAAGAAAGAATGGCTGCGTGAATATTAGACAAGAAATGCCCAAAACTGAAATGGCCCCTAAGTTAACAATATGATTCTACAGTGTCAGCATATTAGTCTCCTAACAAGTACCAAGTAATTAAACCATTATAAAATAGTCTGTATATCTTTGAGTGGTGCTTTTGCGATGGGACAGAGCAATGTCATAAAGTCATTATTGCATAGAAGCCATTTGACCCACTGAGTGCAAACTGGATCTCTGTCACGTAGTCCAGTCAGTCCCATTCCCCTGATCGATCCCTGTAGTTCTGCCAATTTATTTCCCACAAAGCGTCCATTAAGTTTCCTTCCAAAATCATTGCTAGAGAGTTCCAGGTTGTTACCAATGTCCTTTATAAAAAAGTTCTTCCTCAAGCCCCACCATTACTCTTTCTCCAAATTGTAAATCTATGTCCTGTAGTCTTTGTTAATTAACTAATGGGAACAGCTTTGTTTTGTCTCCCTTATCTAAATCTGTCATAATTCTGTACACTGATAATCACTCTTATGTCATGAACTCTGCGAAAGTCATCTGTGAGGGCATCTGAACTTGACACACTGATTTGTGATAATGTATAGTTTTGCAATGGTATGAGAAATTATATGAAACCCCCAATGAGAATAACCAGCCCAATCATCATGTAACAATTACTAGAGACTATTTATTAAACAAAAAAGACACACAACCAGAGCTATAATACTCTAAGACAGTTAAATACATTAATTACTAAACACATACACAGTCTATGTAGAAATTTTCCAAAATATATATATCTAAAATCCCTGAACTCCTCAAGATTTTTCCCATTCCCAAACAATGTCAATTAAATAAGATTACAAGTCAAAGTCAGCTTATACTTTCCATACAATGCAAGGTGGACAATTGAGTCTGGGAAATGTCTTTTCCCTCTATTTTGATTCTAAGACTTCTTAGATATTAAAATGGCTTTCAAAGACTGAGCTTCTCCACCTCTTCGGTGTTACAATGCCTTCAATTGACACACTGGGAGGAAACCTACACAGGCAAAATATGCAGACTCCACAGAAATAGTGACCCAAGTGGACCTTTTAGATGATGGACAAGCTTTGGGGAGTCAGGAGGTGGGTCTCTCACCTGCTCTTGTAGCTACAGTCTTTATTTGGCTAGTCCAGTTGAGTTTATGACCAGTGGTCACCCCCACTTGCTGATAATCAAGGATTCAGTGATGGAAATTTCATTGCATACCAAGGGTAGATATTTAATTTCTCTCTTCAGCAGAAAGTCATTGTATGGCACAAAGATTACCTGCCATATATCAACCCAAGTCTAGATATAGTCCAGGTCTTGCTGCATTTGGTCATGAACTGCTTCACTATCTGAAAAGTTGCAAATGTTGCTGAACATTGTGCAATCATCAGCGAACATCCTCACTTCTGACCTTATGATGGAAGCAAAGTCATTGATGAAGATGGTTGGGTCTAGGACACCATCTTCAGGAACTGGTGCAGTGATATTCCCTGGCTAATGTGATTGACTTCCAACAACTACAATCAATAATTTGATAGAAAAGCCATGGAAAACCTAGAAAATGTCTTCCTTTCCAACAATAAGAAATCTCACAACACCAGGTTAAAATCCAATAGGTTTATTTGGATCCATGAACTTTTGGAACAATGCTCCTTCTCAGGTGAGTGGAGAAATGGGTTAACAAACACGGCATATATAGACAAAGACACAATTGCAATTGCTTTAACGTATGATTATCCTTCTTTCCACTGGCATTCTCTATATCTGTAAAGATTTGACTACCTGTAAAGATTCGCATTCCAATCATTATGTCACAACTGAGTTTTTGTCTATATATGTTCTATTTGTGAACCCACCTCTCCGCTCACCTGAGGAAGCAGCAATGTTCTGAAAGCTCGTGATTCCAAATAAATCTTTTGGACTTTTACCTGATGTTGTGAAATTTCTTACTGCCCGCCCCAGTCCTACACTGACATCTCCACATTACTCCTTTGCTGAGATGGCAGCACGGTGATACAGTGGTTAGTAGTCTTCTTCACAGTGCCAGGGAGGCTCAGCCAGTTTTGCTGGCAGTCAGACTCTGAGACCAGTGGATATGTGAGCTATCTGAGGGGATCATTGACAGAAATTGGGAGCTCCATGAAAAGATTGTTTGTCAGAAGGTTTGAAAGGCTAATTATAACTTCCTGTTGCTTCTATTTGGTTGTATTCTTTTGACCAGTACCAAGTTGCTCTGGCAGAGACCCAGCATGCACCCGCTGTGGCACAGGAAACTGCCAATAAAATTAAATATAAATGAGGAAACCTTCCGCTGCTTTCTGGCTAGAACACAAGTGGCTGTTCTCAGTGGATGTATTCAAGCACTACTGATGTGGAGATGTTGGTGTTGGACTGGGGTAAACACAGTAAAAAGTCTCACAATACCAGGTTAAAGTCCAACAGGTTTATTTGGTAGCAAAAGCCACTAGCTTTCGGAGCGCTTGCTGCCCTTCATCGGGGAGTGGGAGTTCTATTCACAAACAGGGCAAATAAAGACACAAACTCACTTTACAAAATAATGATTGAAATGTGAGTCTTTATAGGTAATCAAGTCTTAAAGATACAGATAATGTGAGAGGAGTTAAGCACAGGTTAAAGGGATGTGTATTGTCTCCAGACATGACAGTTAGTGAGATTTTGCAAGTCCAGGCAAGTCATGGGGGTCACAGTGCGACATGAATCCAAAATCTCGGTTGAGGCTGTCCTTGTGTGTGGAACTTGGCTATCAGTTTCTGCTCAGCGACTCTGCGCTGTCGTGTGTTGTGAAGGCCCCCTTGGAGAACGCTTACCCGAAGATCAGAGGCCAAATGCCTGTGTCTGTTGAAGTGTTCCCCAACGTCACGGTGCATACTCTTGTAACTCTGTCAACATTGTCTGCCTGATATACAGTAGGAAAAAATGTACCAAGGCATGGTACATTGTGGAGACCGTGCAGATGTTACAACAACAGATGAATGAACACTGCTCAACAATCACCAGATAAGACTGTTCTCTCCCTGTTGGGAAACACTTCAGCAGTCACAGGCATTTGGCCTCTGATCTTTGGGTCAGTGTTCCCCAAAGCGGCCTTCACGACACGACAACGCAGAGTCGTTGAGCAGAGATTGATAGCCAACATCCAAACACATGAAATTGGCTTCAACCAGGATCTTAGGTTCATGTCACACTATCTGTAACCCCTGCAACTTGTCTGAACTTTCAAAATCTCACAAACTGTCCTGCCTGGAGACAGTATACATCTGTCTTAACGCTCTGTCTACTCACATTGTCTGTACCTTTAAGACTTTATTACTGTAAAGACTTGCATTCCAATCATTATTTTGTAAATTGAGTTTGTGTCTTTATATGTCCTGTTAGTGAATAGAACTCCCACTTAATTGATGAAGGGAGCAGCAAGTGCTCCGAAAGCTAGTAGCTTTTGCTACCAAATAAACCTGTTGGACTTTAACCTGTGTTCTGAGACTTCTTACTGGGTTCAAGCATTATTTCCATGGGAAGTGGCCTGTAAATTTTCAGGATCCAAATATTTTTAATAATAAAATTGTTCAGGCATTATTCTTCACGTGATACCAATGTAACAAAACTCAGAGTAAATTCAACTTAAATTCAATTTTTCATTGCAGAAAGATTCCTGTGATTGAACTTGCTGGTTATAGCAGACATTAATTTAGAATGTGAAGCATCTAATGTTTCAGAGCCCTCTACTGGATATTATGAACATAACAGGTAAAAGGAAATGAGAAATCATCCCAATTTTCATCTCAAACATCTTAAAACATTGACTGCACTTTTAAAATCATCCATTGTCTGTAAAAGCATGCTTGCTTTTCATACAACGTACATCTGGTGTCATGACCAATGCAAAACATTCTGGAGCCAAGATTTGCATCTTGAGTGATGCATGTTTGACAAATGACTGCTGGGAGTGCAATGAATAGGGAAACCCCGTGAAAATATAAAGCTTGTTTCCTCTCCCACTTCTCTATTGTTATGGCAATTGTGTTTGCACAGATCTATCTGACACCTGTGGCTTTCCTGTTGGAATCCTCTTTCTATTTTTGTTGCCAATGGTGCTTCAAGAGGGCCATTGCCATAGATTGTACACAGATGGCACTGGTATATATTAACCACATTATAACTGTTTCAGTCTAATTCTCTAACATGTTTCGGGACGCAAGTCTAGTTGTAAACACCTCACCGATGGTGGAGTTACTAAAATCAGAGATGCTCAGGTGGCAGAAATTTGAGGAGTGTAGTTGTCTCTGAATGTTGTAGGGATGGAGAGGATTACAGAGTTAAAGAGGAATGAAACAATGGAAAAATCTGAAAACAGGTGACAATGTTAAAATTGAAGTGTTGCTTAATTGGGAGTGAATGAAGATTAGTGCTCAAAAGAGTTATGAGTGAAGAAGATTTGGAGAATCAGGCAATGTTACAATAGTGGAATTAGGTATCTTTAGTAATGGCATGGGTATGTGGTTGGGAGGTCATTTTGGTATGCCCTTTTATTTAAAATATTTAAATTCAAAATGAATAATTTCTAATAATGGGTTCCTCAGTCATGCTTGACTTAACAAGGTATGAATAAATACTGTTTATGAATCAAGTCAAATTTGTAGAGTAAGATTTTACATATTCTTAATAAAAAAACAGTGAAAACAAAATGGATGGTTCTTATCCCTCAAGGTCCCAGGATTCTCCAAGCGTAGCCAGAATCGGCTGTGCCTTTCTCCTTCTGTCTCTGAAGTAATGGTACGTTGAACTGTGTCTCAGAAGAATCATACCGTAGAAGACATGGTAAAACTGTGCCAACAAAGACTTTGGATTTTACAACTTTTATTCCTTACATCTGATTGTTCCTCATCCCTTATTGGAAAGAACCAAAATTACCCTCTTTCATTGGCTTAAGTGAAGATCATCTGGAGTCATCCTAGCTTTGTAACTGCAGTCATGTAGACTGAAGACACATGTCCATCCCTTATATCCCTGGAGGAACATTCCATTGTGAACGAATGACACATCCTTGTAGATACAGAGCAGTTATACAAACCATGTTACATTCTCTAATCAATAACACAACCAATTAGAATATTCACATTAACGTATTTTTTAATGGATTTGCATGGGTACTAAAGCCATTAAGAATAAATGTTAACGCTTCTTACTGGACTCAGACAAGGAAAGTTCTGCTCTACAGATATGGTTCATGAATTAATCTTAAGAATACATGTCTTTGTTTAAAGATAAAGAGTGGCATTCTGCCAAAAAAATTCTAAGTGTCAAATTTGAATTAAAACTGGAGTAAATCCCAGTGGTTTTATCAGTGGGATTTTCAAAATGAATGTCTCATCACAGAGTGCCCTGGCATGAATCAGAATGAAAATCAATGGCCTGGACCTATTCCTGCTGGAGAGGCTGACAGCATAGCATTGAGTGCGCCACTATGCATGCGTTAATCTCTCAGAGCGGAGATGGGAGCATGTGCACTGGTCTCATACTGTCTGCCTCCTGATCACTGGCCAGCCCCTATCCTGCATCGCTGAGTTTCCAGCCCCCTGACATGCTGACTGCTCCATGGCAGCCCTGACCCCCTCCTTATCCCAGCCCACGTTGATTCCACCCCTCCCTCTCACAATCCTGATCTCCATCCCCTCAGCCCCGCAGTTCCAAACCCCTTGGCAGGCCAACCACTTCCCCAACCTATTGGCCAGCCCTGATCAACCCCATCCTTCCCTCTGCCATCAATCCAAAATGCATGGCGGCAGTAGATCCCCCACCCTCACCGATCTTCATATCAGGTCCCATCTCCTCTGGCTCTGTGAAGCAGGAGTTTTCTCTCAGGTGTTAAGTATTAAGCTGAATGTAGCTAAACACAAAAATTTGCAAATGGCAGTGTGCTGGTTAAAGACGTATTTATTGACCAACACATGGGGGAGAAAAGCAGCCAGGTAGCCAATTCTTTCTTGAAGTTTACAATGCAATGGCAAAACAGTTGCACATTTTCGACTATTCATTTCTCCTGTCCACTCTGTCATCCTAACTGGATGCTCCAATTGCATTAGTACACATTATTTACCTTGACCAATTGTATCCTGTTTTCTAGCATTAGGAATTCACTGGTCTGGAGGACTCAGAAGTTCCTATCCACTGTTACTAAGCAACCTCATTTACGTAAATCTTTAATGTTCACCGTAAGCCACAGAATTGAAAAGACGATGTTCCCATTGTTCCATTCTGCCTTATTATCAGCAAGAATTGAATATTTTAACCAGTGGAATTGAATATTTTGTGAATACTTCTATTCATTTTCTAGAGTTTGAGAATTTGAACTCTCTGTGACTTTTCTGATAACATAACTGCATTCTGTGGCTTATTTTTCCCAAGAATGTGGGCTGTCAAGTTTGCAATTTCCATTATGCTCCAGGGCAGTTTGCATTTTGGCCAAGGTGCACAATAATTCGAAAATACTTGTTTAAATCCAAAATATATGTTTAATTTCCATAGCAGTAGTTATGTGAGTTTTTAGTAATATCTTTGTGTAAAATAATTTGAGGGACATTGTGGTCCTTATTCTATGTTAATTTCCCTTGTTTAGAAATCTTATTAGTTTTTAAACTCCCAGGATTTTCTGAACCTCTCTAATACCCTGCCCCCTTGGCACTGTCTGATGTTTGGTAGGCAATGCCAAGGTGCCCCTGGGCATTGCCATTTTATCCCTTGGGCAGTGCCAAGGGGCCAGACTGGTGCTGCCAGGCTGAAGTGCTCATGATCCACCACCCCCTTATCCCCTACCTCCTGGGGGGCATCTGTGGCATCGAACCAGTGGCTCCCCTAGTGGGGAGCTGTTGTAAACCCCTTCAGAGTGAAACATTCCTGGTGGGGGTGTGGGGAGGGAAGGAAAGGCCAGCGGGCCTGCAAACTTCAATTCTGGGCCTGCTAATGAAATGCAAATGCTTTTTAAAATATTTTAATCCATGTCAATTTCTGGGGCAGAGATGATGACACTGGAAATCCGAAGGCCGGAGACATGCAGAAGTTACTGCGCGCAGTGGGAAGCCCGTTACACAACCTCTGATTATATAGCGCCGTGGGCTGGAAGAATCAGCTCCAAGATTTCATACCAAGTTCAGACTGCTGACTTGAAAGCTGAAAAAGAAGCCCTCAATTCCATTGCAGTGCAATTTAGACAAATTACAACCTCTTGAAGTCAGATTTTTCACGCTGTCTGAAACCATAAAATCAATTAATACCAATTCTTCACAAACAGCTGTTAATGAACTGTTAGTTATTCCATTAGCAGCAATTCAAATTGAACTGAAAGGTTGCGAAAATAAAATCTTTCTTCAAATTAGGATGGAATCATTACCAAGGTTTTGAGCAGTCCAGTAGTTTGGGATGAGAGTTTGGTGATGAGATTGGAGAGGCAGGTGGAACCCAGGAGGGGGCGGTGATGGTTGTGAGTGATACAATGAATTGAATGAAAACACAGTGGGTAGAACTTCCCATTCTGGAGATGGTGTGATGATGGATGGGGCTTGGGTCTGATCCATCTTGTGCTTTTTTAGCTCATTAATTATCAAATCATATGACAGGGGTGGGTAGGATTTGTCCATCCTGTTGTCACCTTATGGCATCAAAAATCCTGGTGCCATATTTAAATAGCACCAGTACGGATGTTCACTCATAGCAGGCCAGATGTGGTCGGAACATCTGCTTCACCATGGCACCCAAATGTACAAAAACCTATGGCTCAGTAGTTCAGTGAGGCCTCCCTGAGGATTCTCCTGCAGATTGTCCAAGATAAACGGGAGGTCCTCTTTCCAAGGGATAGGAACAGGAAATCCTCCCACCTGACCACACTGTCTTTGGAGAAGGTTGCCGGGGAAGTCAGCATTGTGACCCTGCAGTTCAGGAAATGAATGAATGATCTGATACATTCCAACAGGGCAAGTGAAACTTCTACTCACTCCAAACTCTCACTCTCTTGAGAGCATCAGGCTGTCTAAATGTTAGAGACCACAGGACACACCACCAGTAGATAAGACACCAGCATTGCATGTCTGCCAGTCACTTTAAGCTCACCATGTTATGTAAGGTCCTGCACATTCATCACCTTTAATACCTGAATATGGAGAGCTCAGCACATACAACAGGCATTACGCTCAGAACTGCTCTTCCACCTATAGTTCTCCCAGCCAATCCATGTTTAGCCAGGACAACATCTCCCACAATTGACAGGAGAAAACAAAGATTAGATGGGGTATCCAGAGCTGAGGACACTCCTTTGCCACAATGAACAAGTGGAAGAGCTTTTTGGCAAGGTCAGAGGTCACTCCTGCACAGAAGGTGAGATCTGCCTTCCTAACAAGCCAGTGAGGATTCTTTCAATATATGTGACAACATGGGGATGATTGCTGTGTGTAAGAGCCTGCCCAGTTAATCATTAATTATCTCTTCTCTTTATTCCAGCCATCAACAAGGAAAAGCAGAAGAAAATGACAAGCAAGTGCCTCAGCCCCCAGAACTGAGGAGGCAGAAGCACCTGACCAAGGCCCATCACTGGATTCACCTGCTCCCTCCATCAGCACAGATACACACACTAGACTGGGGTTTAGTTCTAGAATAGGCTGAGGGTCACAATCTGGTGATCATCTTATTCTTGAGTCCATGATAGATGCAGGCACTGGCAGTCAAGGTCTCTGACACTCGGAAGACTATTGGAGACCAGGCCCCTCACAGCTGAGCCTGCAAAACTCTGGAATTGGCCTTGAGAGAAATACTGGAGATGCATCAATAGGCAAGAGAATATCAAACAGTCAGCAAACTAGAACAAAGGATGGAGGAGCCCAGCCACGTTCTGCTCCATCAGCTCTAGCACGTCAGAATGAGAAAGGTGCACGTGCCCCAAAGCAGATAGTAGACTGCATCGATCTCTGGTGTGGATATTGGGCTGCACTTAAATGTAGTGGTAGGGTTAGAAAAATTTAGAAGTTTTGAATGCACAGTGGTGGCATGGGTATTTATCCACTGTATTGTAGGCAGACATTATAAGACATCATGAGAATTTTTCATCAGGGTTAGTGATTACTGTGATGTCTCACTGAAGTTTATAATTTGTGGATGTTATCAGTATTTATCAAAACTAAATTTAGAGTCTTTTCATTCAAGTGCACTTTACAATGACATTTAGTCAATGACAGTGAAGTTTTAGGAAAAGTGGTATCCATCTTTAAGCACTATAGTCTTTTATGCCTTCAGCAGTATTTTAATTGCATCTGTGTTAAGGCAGAACATTATCCCTTTATTAGCTCCCTCCCTTCTTATGTGTGACACTGAGCAATGGAAGCTAGTTCTGCTTGGTGTCATATTAAATATCTGTTAGATGGGAGTGAGTGTGTGATATCAGAGGTGTGTGCTCATTCCGATGAACCTGTTAGAATATTACTTTGCTCCAGAATCGTTGCTTAGCAGTGCTTCATGGAATCCATTTGTGAAGGCACTGAATTCAAATTGATATGGAAGTCATTGCATGACTGGGCATTCAGTGACCTAGGGTTCACAGAAAGGATTGGGCTTTGTGAGATGGACAATGTCAAGGACTGTAATGCTATGAGATTGATTTTTTAAAAATTAATTTACCAGCCTCGCTGGTAAATTATCTCGCTGGCTGGGCCAGCTCCTGTTGTACTTCAGAAAGTTTGATTTATTATTGTCACATGTATTTACATACAGTGAAAAGTATAGTTTCTTGCGTTATACAAAGCATATCATTCATGGAGAAGGAAATGAGAGAGTGCAGAATATAGTGTTACAGTCATAGGGTGTAGAGAAAGATCAACTTCATATGAGGTAGATCCATTCAAAAGTCTGATGGCAGCAGGGAAAAAGTTATTCTTGAGTCAGTTGGTATATAATTTCAGACTTTTGTATCTTTTTCCCCACGGAAGAAGGTGGAAAAGAGAATGTCCGGGATGAGTGAGGTCCTTAATTATGCTGGCAGTGGAAGCGTAGACAGAGTCAATGGATGGGAGGCTGGTTTATGTGACAGATTGGACTACATTTTACAACCTTGATGTGGTGATGAGCTGCTGTCTTGAACCACTGCAGTCCATGTGGCATAGGTACACACACAGTGCTCTTAGAGAGTCCCAGGGACCCAGTGGCAGTGAAGGAATGTAGGTATAGTCCCAAGTTAGGATGGTGAGTGCTGGATAGCATCTATGAAGGCAAGAAGTTGTTGAATGCTGTGTCAAAGCTGACTGCGCTGTACCTTGCCCAAATGTCCAGGCAATGCAGGACACAAACTTGTCAGGTTCCCAGCAAATGTAGGGTATGTGTTTGTGAATAATCAGATGATGGTCCTTCTGAATCACTCTCTGTGAGGACAATGCCAATCTAACTCCCAGCTCTAGGTGCAAGCTTTGATGGCATCCTGGGGCTAAGTATCAAGATGTAGCATCTGCATTAATCATGCATGAGAGATGGTGTTTGGAGAGAATGTTGTCTGGACGTAATGCCCTCTTGAGATGATCAAGTGCCAAATGTTGATGAATGTTTTTCATTTTAGAGCAGTGGCAGGTAATCAATTAGTTTCACATAGTTGGGCATTTACAGGGGCGAATAGGCCCTATGCTGTGAGCAAAGTCTAGCAGATACATAGAGGTGGCCTTCTGGCAGCGAGTCAGGGCACTGGCAAAGATTCATTTATTTCTTCCCTCACTCTTACCCACACACCCTGGGCAGCTTCTGCCATAGGTTCACAGCTATCTTTTGGAGGGGGCCTTGGCAGCTGTGGCCACAATTTTTTTTAAAATTGCAATTCCTCATTTTAGCCTGTTTTTTCTGGTGGAGCTTCTCATTGGCTCAATCAGTACATGTCATACCTACTGTCCTTAATTAATCATCTCCAGTAGGAGTGTGTTGGACAGAGAGAGGCAACATGGTTTTGTGAAGGGGTGGTCATGTCTCATGAAGTTGATTGAATTTTGCAAAGAAGTGACAATTGATTAGGATAGGGCAATGGATGTTGTCTACATGGACTTCAGTAAGGCTTTTGACAAGTCCCTCTTGGCAGATCGGTGCAGAAGGTAAAGTCACGTGGGATCAGAGGTGGCAAGGTGAATTCAAAACGGGCTTGGTCAAAGAAGACAGAGTGGAAGGGTACATTTCTGAATGGACGGCTGTGACAAGTGACATTGCTCAGGAATCAGTGCTGGGACCTTTGCTGTTTGTGATATACATATATAAAGATTTGGAACAAAACGTAACTGGTTTGAATAGTAGGTTTGCATTCGGCACAAAGATTGGTGGATTTGTGGATAGCAATGAGGACTATCAGAGGATACAACAGAATATAGATCAGTTGGAGACTTGGGCAGAGAGATAGCCGATCTCTCTGCCCAAGTTTAATCCAGAGTTTAATCTGGGCAAATGTAAGATAATGCATTTTGGAAGGTCTAATAGAGATGGGAAATATGTAGTAAATGACAGAAACCTTAAGAGTATTGACAGGCAAAGGAATCTGGGTGTACAGGTACACAAGTCACTGAAAGTGGCAACATAGGTAGAGAAGGAAGACAAGAAGAAATATGGCATGCTGGCTTTCAACAGCCGGAGCACTGAATTTAAAAATTGGCAAGTCATGTTGCAGCTTTGTAGAACCTTAGTTAGGCCGCAATTGGAATATAGTATTTAATATTAGTCACTACACTACCAGAAGGATGTGGAGGCTTTGGGAAGGGTACAGAAAAGATTTAGCAGGATACTGCTGGTATGGAGGGCATAAGCTATGAGGAGAGTTTGGAGAAGCTTGGTTTGTTCTCACTGGAATGACGAAGATTGAAGGGCAGCCTGATAGAAGTCTACAAGATTATGAAAGGCATGGACAGTGTGGATAATCAGAAGTTTTTTCTCAGGGTGGAATTACTAGGGGGCACAGGTTTAAAGGAGATAGATGAGGCAGATTTTTTTACACAGAGAATAGTGGGTGCCTGGAACTCATTGCTGGAGGAGGTAATGGAAGCGGATATGGTAGTAACTTTTAAGTGGTGTCTTGCTAAGTACATGAATAGGATGGGAATAGAGGGATGTGGTCCCCGGAAGGGTAGGAGGTTTTAGTTAAGTTGGGCAGCATGGTTGGTGCAGGCTTGGAGGATTGAAGGGCCTGTTTCTGTGCTATATTTTTCTTTTTGCTTTGACAGGAGAAGAGGCTTCACCAGCAGGGTTGTGCCCTGTTTTTGCCCCTGGCCAATGGAAGTCTTTCAAGGTAATAAGATCCCACCCATTAACTCAGATTCCCTCTCCACAGATGCTGATTTTCTGTTTTAATATTAATTTCCAACACCCACAGTACTTTACTCATGCCCTGATGTATTTCCCTCCCTCAGATTAGAAAATGTTTTTGATAATAATGAGTACAGCAAAGGCCTGTCATGTAATGTTGGGTCGACTCCACTGAATCTGTGGCCCTTTCAGCTGCAGTGCCATTACAATCTGGGGAGTGCTCACCCTTATCAAGATATGACACAAAGTGACTCTCATTAACATTAGTCAACAAAGGAAATTACATTCACTTTTCACACAGACAGCATTTTATAAATGAAGCAAAGAGCCAAACTAATTACAAATGTCAGTGAACAAGGAGTGACTGTTCAAATGTCATTCTTTGTAAAGTCATTGAACTTGAGGCTTTTTGTTCCACCCACTCCTGTAATGTTGTCATGCATTGCTGCTCTGTAACAAAGGCAAATACAAACAGACAAGTTTGGTTCAATGTCTTTTCCCATTTGTTAGATGCTGGTGGACTTGTGCTCACTCCCAGCATTACCTGTATCTTTTACAAAGGCCAACAAACATGATATGGCCCTACAGGAGGGCTTGAAATAGAAATTAATGCAAAAGTTTATTAGTCACAAATAAGGCTTACATTAACACTGCAATGAAGTTACTGTGAAATTCCCCTAATCGCCACACTCTGGTGCCTGTTCAGGTGAATGCACCTAACCAGACTGGGGGAGGAAACTGGAGTATGTGGAGGAAACCCATGCACATACAGGGAGAACATGCAAACTCCATACAGACAGTGACCCAAACCGGGAATTAAACCCGGGTTCCTGGCGTTGTGAGGCAGCAGTGTTAACCATTGTGACTCTATGCTGTTGCAATACTATGCAACTAGGGACAGACGATTGAGATGTGAATATCCCACTCCAGCTGAGATGTCACATCAGAAAAGATGAAGGAGATGAATGGGGTGTGAATATTCAGATGTTTTCTGCCAGGGTAATAGTGTCGTAGCCTTTCTCAGGCATAAGTGAGAAATGAATGTTGTCGAATGCTGGGGGCTGACTGCAGCCTGCAGATCTAACAAGCCTGAAGTAAATAATCCTCTAGTCCTGAGGAAAGGTGTCCTTCCAGTATCCCACTCAAACAGTTAATCATCAGCCACCAATAAAATAGATTAGCTGATCATTTATAACTTGCTGTTTGTTCACACGTTGGTTGCTGGGTGTTTCTGCAACATAAAAGTGATGGCACTTCAGCAGCTGTGAGGTATTTGGCACATCTAAAAGGCCAGAAAGCTGCTATATAAATGCAATCTGATTCTTTCCCAATCGGCAACGAATTGAACTTTGTGTAACCATGAGGAGCAGATACTTTCTTTGCTAAAGCTTTGATTGAAACGTTACCAAAAAAAAGCAGAATGTTGATTTCGCTGAGGAAAAATGGAACGTTTCCTGCTAACTTTGTCAACGTGTTCTCGGGATGAATCTGATGGCTCATTAATATCAAATTTTATTCCCATGATTTTCATTCCATTCCAGCAATGTGTTCCTTCTGACTCGTCTGCTGTATAACAATTAAACTGTTACAAATACTGGGAGCTTCATATAAACGGACCTGCAGCAGTTCTTCCAAATGACTGCAGGAGATAAAAACCAAGAACGCAGCGTTGGGATATTTTAACCCTGCTCCAGGAGATGGCCTTCCAGCAGAGTCATCACCCTAGCTTAGGATGCAGTGACAGTCCTGGTCAGTCCAAAGCGCAGTCCAGAAGAGGATGAGGCAGCTGTGTTAGAAAAAGATGAATGATCTTCTTCACTGAAGCAGGGTAAGTGAACTACTCCCAGTCATGCCCCTTTCCACACACTCGCACCCCCAGCGCTTTCTCTCACCAGCCACCTTGGTCTTTGAAAACACCAGTCCCCCCCCCCCTCCCCACCTTTACATTTACTATGTTCCTCCAGTGTTGCTATACTCCTCACACTTCAGCTCCCACCCAAGCCTGCCACACTTCATCACCATCTTAACTGTCAGTACTCCTACCTACACTTTTCCTCTCAGTCTCATTGCAGGTCAAACTCAACCACAAGACGGGTGAGCAGCCAGTTGGAGTCATGCCCGAGATGAGAACTGTCACGCGTTTTGAGGACTGAGCTCTCGACCTGGCTGGGGAGGAGGAAGAGCATACCTGCACTGCTGATGAAGTAGGGACAGCAGAGAAATGTGAGAATCCTCAACACATATACTGTCATTCCTCAAGTTTCAAGTGAGTAATCAATGTTCCCTTCTTATCTCCTGTAATGCACTGATGTCACGTCCTTTCCTTGCAGACCAGCCATGGAAAGGCCGGACCATCCTCGTGCTGCCCAGAATCACTGGACTCCAGCAGCTCAAAGGGGGACTTCTCCAACCCCAGCATGAAAGTTGTCACCCCACCCAGCACCACTGCAGATACTCACATCCAATTCTTGGCAGGTTTCTGGGTCACTCACTGTTGAACACTTCACAGCTGAATATCCACACTGGGGGGAAGCAGCAACATCCCAGGGAACCAGCACTCGGAGGAATGCTGGAGCTCTGGACTTTGCTGAGGCTCTTGCTGATGATGTGCCTTTGGGTCTGATTACTGGATCTACAGAGGCAGAATCAAGAGTTTCAGGAGGGATAACAGCATTTCCTCTTCAGTGTGCAAGATTGATCGGAAGAGTTCCATTACCTTCTATCTGAGGAGATGGTGCTATCACTGATGTGCAACAAGGTCAATACTGCAAGGGTGGCGTCTGCAGTGGAGAACTTGGTGCAGAACATCTATTCCATGGCAGGAGATGTCCACACCATGGTATAGCTGTAAGCTCCATTGATTCACGGCTTTGACGGCATGGTGCAGGCATTAGTGAGAATCCACCAATGTTAGTGCCAAAGGACAGTGGGGTTTCTGGATCTCACTCCAGCTACCTCTCCATCCCATGAAAGAGCACAGAGGACCCGGGAATTCAAGGGGAAGAGGATTGGCAAGAATACAGCCCAGAGCCCTCCAGTCATGAGATCCTGGGTGACTCCAGCCCATCTGATACCTCTCTCCCTGGGAGCAACATGCCTGCAACTCCTGACACTGAGGAGGGCAGCAGTTAACCATCCGTGCTGCCTGAAAGCAGGCCTGGACCCTCAAAGTTCCAGCCCCCTGCCCGCCAGGGGATGCCTGCCAAGATTATCACAGGCAAAAGGTTGTGGAGGTCAGCAGGCCACCTCAGCCTCAGCTCCGGTTTCTGGGGATACATCCAGATATAGTGGGGAGGTGAGGAAGATTAAGAAACTGTAGGCACTTAGTGGGTACGGGTGAATATTCTGCATTGTTGTGTATTTTGAAGGCCGCTTTGGAGAATGCTTACCTGAAGGTCAGAGGCTGAATGCTCTTGACTGCTGAAGTGTTTCCTGACAGGAAGGGAACGCTCCTGCTTGGTGACTATCAAGCGGTCTCCATTCATCTGTTGTCGTAGCATCTGCAAGGCAGAATCTGATAGCCAAGTTCTGCACACATGAGGACAGCTGGGATCTTGGGTTCATGTCACACTATCTGTAATCCCTGTGACTTGCCTGGACTTGTAAAATCTCATTAACTGTCTGGGCTGGAGACAATTTACACCTCTTTAATCTGTATTTAACCCTCTCTCCACTTGCATTATCTGCATTTGTAAAGACTTGGTTACCTGTTAAATTCAGCATTCCAATGATTATCTTGTATTGAATTGTGTCCATATGTGCCCCGTTTGTGAATCCAATACTTTATTCATCTGATGAAGGGATAACACTCTGAAAGCTCGTGCTACAAAATAAACCTGTTGGACTTTAACTTGATATTGTGAAACTTCTTATTAGGCTCACAATAAGGAGAGATCCCAGACTGGGTGAGGAGTTCCTGAGATCAAGGTTCTGAGGGACTTGAGAACATATTCATAGAACTACCACTTGGGATTTAGACAGTGGTCAGGGACTGGAGTGTGTGACAGGGCAGTGAAGCAGATAAGGGGTCCCAGAGGCAAGAGTGCAGGACACTGAGCCTTGGCAATTGTCCAAAGGTTTGAGGTTCTCTTTGTTTGGATGAGCTGACTGTAAGGCACTGTGATGCAGGAAGTCAATCGAGTCAGAGGAGCAAAAAGGAATATAGTAATAGAGGACAGTATAGTGAGGAGAATTGGCACTATTCTCTGCAGCAAAAAGCTAAAGTCCAGAAGGTTGTGATGCCTGCCCAGTGCCAATATTCAAGAGATCTGTTCACGCCTGGAGAGGAATTTTGATTGGGAGAGGCCGAATCCAATTGTTGTGATGCATGTACGTAAAAATGACATAGGTGAAACATGGGTCCCGATTTTACCGTTTGGAGTCTAAGGGGCGGATCAGGGTGTTATACAGATACGAGCCCGGAATCTTCTTTGCAGCGCACCCATACGCTTTTTGCCAGCTCCAGTCCGATTTGCGCTGTGGGCATGTGCAGTTCAAAAAAATTGAAAAAGCGCGCCTAGAAAAGCGAAAAAAAAAGCAGAAAACGGAGACAGCAGCTCTCTGACACAGCATCCTTGATGGGGGTGGGGGTGGGGCGGAGGGGAGAGCAACTCTCTGACACAGATCGTCCTCAGTGGGGTGGAGTGGGGGAAGGAGAGGGCGGCTCTCTGATACATCATCCTCTGGGGGGGGGGGGCGGAGGAGAGAGTGGCTCTCTGACACAGATCATCTTCTGGGGAGGGTAGGGCAGGAGGAGGATCAGAACATCCTCTTGGGGGGAGGAGGAGATGTATTACTGGTGGGGGGGGGGGGGAACAGCGAGAGGGCTGCTTGTTGTCTGGTGGTGGGAGGGAAGCCCAATTGCTCACTGATGGGAAGGGTGGGGCAGTTGGATCACTGGTGGGGAGGGGAGGAGTAGACATGCGGCAGAGTGGCAGCCGACCCCCCTGCTTTCCCCCCCTTGGAGAACCATCTGCCTTCCTCCCATCACTGAGCAATCAGGCATCTCCCCCACCACCAGACAACAATCAGCCCTCACCACCCCTCCCCTCAAGAAAATGCTTTGACCCACCTCCCCTCCCCCCCCCTTCCGCCCCCCCTTCCCCCCCAGAGGATGACCTGGGTCAGAGAGCCACTTTGGACGTTTCCCTGCACAATAAAAACCGGCTTCGGATTTACATTTTGCAGGTTGCTTACATCATGGATCCGGAATGACCAGAAGAAGGTGAAGTGGGATTTGGTGGTAGAGTTGGACGCGCAGGTCATTAAGTTGATTTAAATGCATGCTAATGTATTTAAATCGTTGGGCCATCTGATTTGGGTGCAGACTGGCTCCACGTTCAAATTGAGTGTCGATAAAGCTATGATGTGCTTGGATTTGGGTGCAGATCGTGTTAAAGGCCCGATGCCCAAATTTACCACAATTTCGCACCCATTTTCAGGCGCAAACTGTTTGGTAAAATCGGGCCTATGAAAAGAGATTCTACATAGAGAGTATGAGGAGCTATGTACTGAAAAAGCAGAAGCAGCCACAGAGTACATAAATGAGAGAGAGATGAATATGTGTCTTAAAGCCTGGTGTGAGAGAAGAGGGTTCGGTTTTTGGGACTAGGATTGGAAAAAGTGGGGGCTATATCTTTGGCACAGTCTACACCTGGACCATGCTGGGACTGGTATTTTAGTGAACTGTGTAACTAAGGAATTAGAGAGGGTTTTAAACTAAATATTGAGGGCAAGGTAGCAAATTTGGAAAGATGTGGTAAATCAAAAGGCAGAATTTTCCCCAGAAAACGAAGTGTCAGGTACTAACTGAAAACTGACATGTTTCTACTGTCACAAAATCAAACTGCCATCTGTGTATTTTCTAAACCATGTCTGGGCAGCAACTCAGAGAAGGGAAAGAGTATGCAACCTGGTGTTCTTTGCAATTGATATAAATAGTAGTCAGAGTGCTACTGTGGAAGCAGATTAGACAGGTTAGCAGGTGAGGTATTGAAGAAGCAACAGCAAGAGACAGAGGTATTTAAATGGGAGTAACTAATTAAGTGTTATGTAGTATTATTTACTCTAGATTAGAGCTGTTTGTATTAGGACAATAAGAGCTGTTTAATAAACACCAAGTTTGTGATTGAGCCAATCCCCATGTCTGTGTAATTTTCTTAAGAAAATCCTGAAGTCAAGAACCATCCTTAAAGGGAAGCAGGAATGTGAACTTGGGTGAGGTGAAGGTGATATCTGTGGCACTTCTGCTCTCTTAATGCTTCTTCTGCTCTCACAAGAATCACTATTATGCCTCAAACTTACCTGTTTTCATAGAACAGAGAACATAGAACATTACAGCACAGAACAGGCTCATCGGCCTTCGATGTTACGCCGACCAATTAAGAAAAAGCAATGACCCTCTAACCTAAACCATTTCCTTTTCATCCATAAACTTATCTACTAACCTCTTAAACGCCACCAAACTTGGCGCATCTACAACTGCAGCAGGCAGGGCATTCCATACCCTTACCACCCTCTGGGTAAAGAACCTACCTCTGACATCCGTCCTATAACTACCACCCCTTAATTTAAAGCTATGTCCCCTCGTGCTAGCTTTCTCCATCCTAGGAAAAAGGCTATCACTGTCCACCCTATCTAAACCTCTAATCATCTTATATGTTTCGATAAGGTCTCCTCTTAGCCGCCTTCTTTCTAACGAAAACAACCTCAAATCCCTCAGCCTCTCTTCATAAGACCTGCCCTCCATACCAGGCAACATCCTGGTAAACCTCCTCTGTACCCTCTCCAATGCCTCCACATCTTTCTTATAATGCGGGGACCAGAACTGCACACAATACTCCAAGTGCGGCCGCACTAGAGTTTTGTACAGTTGCAACATGACGTTGCGGCTCCGAAATTCAATACCCCTACCAATAAAAGCTAAGACTCCGTATGCCTTCTTAACAACCTTATCGACTTGATTGCCAACTTTCAGGGATCTATGCACATGTACACTAAGATCCCTCTGTTCTTCAACACTATTAAGAGTCCTTTTTGGATTGTCTGAGTTGTCCCTTCAACGATTAATAAATCCCCAGGACCAGACAGGGTATTCCCTTGTACTTTGAAGGAGACTAGTGTTGAAATTGCAGAGGCCCTGGCAGATATATTTAAAATGTTGTTATCCACGGGTAAGGTGCTGGATGATTGAAGATAGCTTATGTTGTTCTGATATTTAAAAAAGGCTCAAAAAGTAATCTGGGAAATTATAGGCTGGTAAGTTTGACATCAGTAGTAGGTAAATTATTGGAAGGAGTATTAAGAGATAAGATCTATACGTACTTGGATAGACAGGGACTATCAAAGAGTCAACATGGTTGTGTGTGTGTGGTAGGTCACATTTAGCCAAGCTGAGTTTTTCGAGGAGGTTACCAGGAAAGTGAATGAAGGGAAGGCAGTGAATGTTGTCTACATGGATTTCAGTAAGGCTTTGACAAGGTCCCGCATGGGAGGTTAGTTAGGAAGGTTCAGTCGCTAGGTATACATGGAGAGATGGTGTTAGTGGAGGATTGCTTCTCTGAATGGAGGTCTGTGACTAATGATGTGCTGCAAGGATCAGTGCTGGGTCCATTGTTGTTTGTCATCTATATCAATGATCTGGATGATAATGTGGTAAACTAGATCAGCAAATTTGCTGATAATACAAAGATTGGAAATGTAGTGGACAGTGAGGAAGGTTTTCAAAGCTTGCAGAGGGATTTGGACCAGCTAGAAAAATGGGCTGGAAAAAGTAGATGAAATTTAATGCAGACACATGTGAGTTATTGCACTTCGGAAGGTAGAACATACAAGATAAATGGTAAGACACTGAACAGTGCCATAAAACAGAGGGATCTGGCAATATAGATACATAATTCCCTAAAAATGGCATCACTGGTAGATAGAGTCATAAAGAGTGCTTTTGGTACATTGGTCTTTATAAATCAAAGTATTAAGAGTTGGAATGTTATGATGAGGTTATATAAGACATTAGTGAGGCAGAATTTAGACTATTGTGTGCAGCTTTGGTCACCTAATTACAGAAAGGATATTAATAAGGTTGAAAGGGTGCAGAGAAGATTTACAAAGATGTTGCCAGGACTTGAGAAACTGAGTTACAGAGAAAGGTTGAATGGGTAAGGACTGTATTCCCTGGAACATAGAAGAATAAGGGAACATTTGATAGAGGTGTATAAAATTATGATGGGTATAGATAGAGTGAATGCAAGCAGGCTTCTTCCAGTGAGGCTAGGGGAAAAAAAAACTAGAGGAAATGGGTTAAGGGTGAAGGGGGAAAAGTTTAAAGAGAATATTGGGGGAGGGGAGTCTTCACACAGAGTGGTGGGAGTGTGGAATGAGCTGCCAGATGAAGTGGTAAATGCGGGCTTACTTTTAACAAATAAGAAAAACTTGGACAAGTACATGGATGAGAGGAGTGTGGAGAGGTATGATCCAAGTGCAGGTCATGGGACTAGGCAGAAAAATGGTTCGGCACAGCCAAGAAGGACCAAAAAACCTGTTTCTGTGCTGCAATGTTCAATGATTCTATGGTTCTATAAGCTGCAAGCTGAACAGGAAAAGCTGTGTGCAGATGACGGGTTTTGATTAAAGCCCAGATAACACTGAAGCACTATCTAATTGAATGATGTGCAGTTGCAGTTCATGTCTGCCCATTAGAACAAGGAACAATGGAAAGGGAGTTGAGATACCATTGGTCAGAGATATAACAAATCATTTTTTGATGATATAAATGCATAAATTTTAACTGGACATTATATTCTTACGTATGGATGATGTAATTTTAACAGGGATTGGATAGTGATAACTACTATTCTGTTATTGATATATGCTAATTTCTTGTGATCAGCGCTAAATCTTTAATTGCCTATGTATTTTTGAATTTTTCACTCTGAATGGATATTCAGGGTCCTATAGGTACGGTAAAGTTCATCTTCAAACTATCCATTACTTTACTGGCCTACTTGAGGGGAACAATGGTTTTAAATGCAACAAGGAAACTATCGTAACATCCCTGTAACAATAGCCTTTTAATATGATTGGGAAATAATGATCCACAGGGAACATTTGGCCACACGATGACTATTGCATACATCATCAGTTACTTTTAGTGCACTTTTTGATCTGATTTCCTGTATATAAAACATTGCCTGAGTAACTTAGTCCATTTAAATTCTTTAAAAGAAAATCTCAAAATTATTGAGGTCAAGGGGATTAGCGGTGTGAGGGGGCAATAATTGCATACTCCCCACTCAAACTTTCTTCGGTGTGCTCCAACCAGTAACTCCCGGAGTCCAGGTGTTAAAGATAAAAAATAAACCCACTTCCAACCCCCATCCACTGACTCTGTCTACACTATCCGCGCTGCTGCCTCGGAAAAGCAGCCAGCATAATCAAGGACCCCACACACCCGGACATACTCTCTTCCGCCAGCTTCTGTGGAGAAAAAGATACAAAAGTCTGAGGGCATATACCATTTGACTCAAGAATAGCTTCTTCTCTGATGCCATCACACTTTAGAATGGATTGACCTTATATTAAGATCTTTCTCTATACCCTAGCTATGACTATAACACTATATTCTACACCATCTTCATTCCTTCTCCTCTGTATATTCTATGAACGGTATGCATTGTCTGCACAGTGTACAAGAAGCAATACTTTTCATTGTATACCAATACGTGTGACAATAATAAATCAAATCAAATCTACTGATAGGGATAAATTGATTCTTATATCAAGATAAAAATTCCAAGCTCGAATTTTCACATTACTAATTCTAGATGATAATGCTGTGCTTTAAAATATTACACTACACCAGAAAACAAAGGTAGAGGGAGATATTGTGACTACAGATGCTGTCAATTGTATCTAGATGTTGTAAGTCTATGAATATATAGTTATAAAATGCTATACATTAAGTTGATGTTGAGGTTCTTAAATTAGTGCAATATTAAATTATCGCTGTTCTTCATAGATGAGATGTGCTCATGTCTATAAGTTAAAAATAAATGACTTAATAAAACAAATAATTTGGTACACCAAGAATTTTTTTTTTATTCTGGCAATACCAACAAAAATCAAAATACTGGTATGGTTCACAATTGAAAAAGAAAGTGTTCTGACCATTGTTAAAATCATATTCTTAGCTAATGATGATAAATACTTCTTTGAACAAACTGATAAAATGTGAATTAAACAGAGCTGGACTGTTTTAACTTTTCTATGGAAGTGTTAAATTACAACCATGTTTATTGTTATTAGCTGTGATAAAATATAGGTAAATTGGTCAGCGGCATCACTTTTGGCACAGTGGAAGCCGCCTTCTCTGTAGGATTCTCTGAACAGACAGGAATAGTACAAAATGAGAGTGGTGTTGTCATGGTAATGTCCTTTGGCACACAGGTAATCTGGTTAAGAATCCTTTTTATAGCCCGAATTGCTTTGTTTCCCTTCTCATAGAATCATAGAAACTCTACAGTGCAGAATAAAACCTCTCGGTCCATTGAATCTTCACCGGCAAAAATTCCCCCCATTGCCATATCCCCGTAACCTGACCTATTTACCTTGCTAATCCTTCCAAACCAAGCATCCTGAGACACTAAGGAGCAATTTAGCATGGTCAATGCACTTAACCCACACATCTTTGGAGTGTGGGAGGAAACTGGAGCTCCTGTTTCCTATTTTGCACCATCGGAAGCTAATGTGGCAAGTGACCTTATTTCTTGGACAGGGTCCAAGAGCAACCTAACTCTAAGGAGCAATTGACCCATGGTTGGCTGTTTGCTGTAATGAAGGTGGATACAATCAAGAGTTAGACATGTGAGTGCACCACTGATGGTCCAATGTGCACTAGTATTTGGTGCATTAGTACTACCAAAAACATTGCTTTTTAAAATTCTTATTTGAATGATGAGAATAAAATGCAGTAAAATGGTACTGGAAAAAAATGCTTGAGCTGATAGCATCTACCGTGATGTATGTTTGACATGCAGCTCACATTGGCTGTATAGTTGCAGTGTTTTCTGGTGAGTTAAAGAAAGGTATTCTAGTCATTCAGCAGAACCAAAAATTACTCCTTGATGGCGGAATTAAAATGGTGTCATTTACAAAGAACTGTGTCCTGTCTGACCACACAGTTCTCAGAGGGTTTATGACTTGTACTTCCTGCATGTGTAATTGATACAGCAAAGAGGAATAACTCATCAGCAGCAGGTGAAAAAGCAATAATGACCATACCTACTTCAGTATGTTACAGAAAGTTAGATTAGAAACATCCACAGAATGGCCAGTGAAGAAAAGTGATGGTGGCTGGGATATATATATATAATATACAGTCTCGTACACAGCTAAGTATGATCATATTCAAATGTGCCAAAACAGCATCTCATAAAAATAGATCTGAAGGTCAACTTCTTAACATTAAATCAAAATTTTGGAAATATACAAAAACACAACTGAAGTAAAATGGGGGGAGAAACATAAATGCTTCAAACAATATAAAAATGAATAAAAGATCAAGATAATACAAATTCTCATTATGTCATCAGAATTAACCCACAAGGAGAGCATGGTGTCAAGTTTATTGTTGCTTTTGAAATGACCAAAAAGCCAACACTTGTTCTTGTCTTTGCTTCTGCCCCATTCAAATATACAACAAATTTATTCCCCTTCATTCAAAGCAGCAATTTAGTAACCTTGTTTGCAATTAAAAACTGACAAATCATTTCTGTTACATTCAAGGGACAGTGACAAGACCTGCCCTTTCAGATTATATTAACTGTATAAAAAAAATTAGATGCAGAGAAAATAAACATAAATGAAAGTCAAACATATGTCATATGTATCATTTACAAAACATTCATTTTAAATGTTCCACCAACAATAGCTATAGAAAACCATACTTCCATTCCTAGAGCAAAACGATTGTGTTCCTGCAAAGGCGTAGTACAAGCAGTAAGAAACGGCCACTGCACTAGCCCCTGGGATGTACTCAACCTTAGATGGTGACGTATTTTGATTAGTGCCTTTGGTAGACATGCCATCTTTCTTTTTTGTAGCAGACAGAAGGAAGTAAGTTAGTGCATAATGATTAAAAGATCTGCATTAAAAGAATATAATTGATGGAACTGAAAGAAGATCTAGAAAGGAAACTTGATCTAGATTCTCAAAGACTTATGGAGATGGTGGGGACCATTAAAAATAGCAGACAAGACCTGAATCAGGATCCAGAAGTCCCATTCACATTTCCTACTTTTGCCGGGTTTGGGAGAGGGGTGTTACGGGGATGGAATCAAAGAAAGGTCCTTGAGTTATGGCTCACACAAAGGAAACCCAAACTCAAAAGAGCCACAAACAGACCTTATTTTCACTGCAACAAGGACCTTATCCCGCAGTGCGACTGATGCATTCTTAGAGTAAATGTAAGGGTGGATAAGGTCCATAGAACTGTCAGGTTATTTAAATAGTCTGCCTTTTAAAAATTGAGGAAAAGAACTGCCTGAGTCTGAGTTGAAAAACAACTATGCTTGCTGTTTCAAAAACTGCTTGATGATATAACCTGAAGGGCTACTGTTATTTGCTTTCACAACCTGTCATTATTATAGGTGATGGGGGCTTGCAAGTTCAGCATTTGATTTTCAGTTCAAAGGTTATTGAACAATCAGCTGTCTTTGATGTGGAGTTATCAATACAAATGTTTGTTTTAATAATAGAGTAAGTATTTGATAGGATTTACGTCATTGACTGTTGTTTCACGAATGAGTGCGTTTTTTATATATAGTGAAATCTGGTATAGTATTTAGAACTTTATCTCATAACATGAATTGTAACATGGTGGATACTGGTTGAGTTGACATGAAAGGTGTAAGGACAAAATGTGATAGGTCAGGAGCATGAGTTGATACTAAGTTGGTTATTGTGGCTATAAGGGACCATAGGGATAGGTGGGGGACATAGATAGGAATATATAGTGAGTGAATGCGGGACGGGGATTGAGGGGTAACGGTCAAGAAAACAACTCGGACGAAGTTCCAGAGAAGCAAAGCCCACCTTGGTGCCCTGTAATCACCTCTGATCTGTACCTGAGGAGTGTTGGGCCTAACTCCATCACCCTCCCGTATTGAAGATCCTGCACCCAGGGCACTTTTTCCCACAGTGAGCTGGGAGATTTCCATCTCAGGAGTGAAAGTCCAGGCTCAATTTCAACATGTGGACAGTGTGACAAAGCAACAAAAAAGGACACAGCAGAAGAACAGCACAATGCAGAAGATGATGCTCTTTGATAGTAAGCCTATACTTGGAATACCTATTTATTTCTAGTCACAACACCATGCATTAGAAAGGACGCAGGAAGGCATTGAGATTGAAACTTAATGTACAGAGGATAGGCATTGGGCCAGAAAGAACATGACTGTAAAGATGCCAGAATTTTCCAATACACGGGCATTTGCTGTCAGCCTGTCCCAGCCATCTCTACAGATCCCCTTGGCAGCAGTGATCTGAGAAAGAGTCAGAGCAAAGAGTATATACGAATTCGAAATGAGCAGAATTGCAAGAAAATGAGGTGGACAGTTACAAATGCTCCTTTCTGCTTCCTGATAATAGCTTCACTAGACCTGTGCCTGTAGTAGACACATGTCATTCAAGGTCATAGGCAAGCCCTAATGAAATAGTGAAACACTGAAGTCAGGGGTGGATACCTGCTGTTTAATGATCTGTACCCCTTTCTCTTCTGCTCTGTGTCTGGAAAATGCTAATTCCCAAGGCAAAGGGAATCAACAAGCTTAATAACATGCAGGCCTTTTTTACGTTAACAATAGTATGCAGGGCTATAAATCATTCATCAGCCATAGAAAGCCCTACAGTCTTATCAACAGCTTCACTTAGGAGGAATATATTTGCCTTGGAGAGAGTGAAGCATCGATTTACTAGAACAAAATCTGGATTCCAATAATTAACCTAGAGTTGAGGTTAAACAAGCTAGGATTATATTCCTGCAAATTTAGAAGGTTAGAAGGTAATATTATTGAGATTTTCAGGGGATTAAGCAAAAACAAATGGGGTGGGTTGGAAAAACTATCTCCACTGGTCTGGGAGTGAAGGATTGGGGCCATGAAAAATAGAGCTGGATCTTTCAGGACAGAACTACTTACAAATGGTGGTGGTTGTTTGGAGCTCTCTTCCACCAAGGCAACTAATCGTACATTAATTAGAAACTTTAAATCTGAGATTGATAGATTTTTGTTATCAAAAGATATTAAAGATATGGGACAAGAGCAGGGATATGGAATTAGTTCAAAGATTGCATAATCCCACTGAAAAGTGAAAAGGCCCAAGGGGGAAAACAGTTGGCACACTTACACTTTCTTTCACTGTATATTTTCAGATGAAACAATTCTGTTGGAGCCATTATTTAATGATGGTGTGAAACCAACACAACTCCAACATGTTGTCTTTGTCTGTTGTGGTTATGTATGATTATGTATGTGGTTATGTATGTATTAGAAAAATCCCATAGGAATAACATTCCTGTAAAGCTGGATATTTGTGCATTTTAGTGTCCAGCAAGCATGCTTCCATGATATTAAGCAGGACGGAGTCCCACAGTGTAATGGAAACCTTCAGATAGGTGCCAGGGAAATGTTCAATCAAAAAACCTGTTATTATTAATATGTGTCCTTTAATGTTCACAATGCCTAGTTTTCATGAACAATTAGTGACAATAATTGTTAGCACAGGTTCAGTAAACTGAATAACTTGTCAATCAGCAGAAAACAGCAAGAGGTGTGTCGGAATATGATCCCTCTGTGCCCTGTGCAGATCTTTCTGAACTTGGATCTGTGTAATTACTGCCAATGCAATAGCTCTTTGCAGTACTATGCCTTTGCTTTAATGGTACACTCAGCAGCCAGCATGACTATTCAGGCAGTATCTAACAGTGATTCAATTGTTTAATAGGATGCTATTATTATAAATTGACAAGAATGGTTTTCTTTTAGTTTAGAATCAATAAAGTTCATACTTTAGCCTAAAATTGCAGCAAATTAAATGGCATACATCGTGACATTAATAAGGGCACTTCTCAGAGTACAAAGTAACATTTTCAGAGTAAAAATAGACAAAAAAGGGTAGCATAGTTATGCTGCTTTAACAGTCAATGGGCTGAACGGCCTCACTAATCTATGACTTTATTATGAAATTGGGCACTGGAGAACCTCTCAGCTCATATATCATTATCAAACTGGAAAATGCTTGATAGAAATCAAACAAGTAGAAAAGCACAGAGCACAATAGAAGACTGAATCCTCCAAATCCCATTCAATAATAAATGATGTATGATTTTTCTTGCTTCCAAAGGTTTAATTTTTTTATGATCCTGCCTTGCTGGAGTAAATAATGCAATATTTGTTGGTACACCAAAAAAAAACGCAATGCCTTACTGTGCAAGGGCAAGGCCTGGGAGCCAGTGCTTCCCATTGGATCATTGAGCCTGCTGTTGTGTGAAATGCTTTTTGAATCGAGGGGGATATTCCACAAAATTATCCTGGAACAACTCAACCATCACTAGTGAAAATGAACCAAGAGTTGTTCCGGTAAATTCACACCATTCTGCAGTGAATACACAGGCAGCAAAATGATTCCATGCATTACAATTTAAATAACAGCAAAAACCAAAACATTTGCACTAGAAAGATTTCAAGATTTCTTTTGTTCTGAGCTAATTACTTTAAAATTTAAGCCCAGAGACTGAACAATGTGATGTACATTTAGTTTAGAATAACCTGAAAAACAATAATAATGTTAATTAACTGTGGTTCAGCCGTGCATTTGAGGCTTTGAACAGGACAACAATCAAATATATATAAATATATATATATATTTAAAATAAGAAAGCTTGCATAAAATATTCCCTTCATCTGACACTTAAAAAAAATGCTGGTTTGATGAACCACTGTCATAACTGTGCATTTTACAACAAAACACTTTGAGGAACATGCGGAATGGTTAAAGTTAGAAAATAAAATGTAACTGGCATCTTATACATAAAAGATACATAATTTATGCTTAGCGCAAATCAAAATATAAACCAAGCTCAACTGAAGCAGCAATATGATTTTGGCAACTATATAAGAACTTGGTCTTAGCATTAAAACAATGTACAGTTGCTTTATCTTTTTGCCCACACCACATTAAAGCAAAGTACAATGACGTAGGTTGCAAGGCCTTTATCCTTTCATTGGAATAAACATTAAAATACTCAATTAACACATTATTCAATAGCCTGTTTAAGAAAGATAAAGAAACTAAAATCAAGGCAAAATGTTTCTTTTTTAGCACGAATAGGTGAAGAACAAAGGGTGATAGAAGCAATGCACTGATTATGTTCAATAGGAGTGATTATGTTAAGTGCTGAATGAAAAACACATCAGGATACATCCGAGAATTAGATACATCTTGCATAAGTCAATCTTGTGTGATGCATTATATTAATTCAGTGGTGTGCTGTGCAGTATAGAACCCTGAAAGAAGCATCTCCCAAATAAAAGCAGTACAACCAATTACCAGTTGTAGCTATGACTGAAATGGGTATTGAGTCTTGCAGCTGTCATATTTAATGGTGATGTAAAAGAGTCACATTATATTTGCGATTCGCCCATCTAAATACAATCCACAAAGTGTGAATCATTGACTGGAACCATAGCTACAATAATCCTTTGTTATTATATGTAAGAAATCATGGCTGCAGTGTAACTTTTGATTTAATGTTCGTACTTGCTTTTTTGTATTGTAATTAACGATCGATTCTGCAGAAACAATCTATAAACGGATTAGTCCTGTAAACTATATAGCTTTAGGCTAATATTTGTAAAAACTCTTGAATTATAGGGGAACAAGTGAAGCAAAAGTAGAATCATGGATATGAATTTGGAAATGAGCTCACAAATTCAAACTTGTTAGTTTTTCAAGAAAGCTACTTCTAAAAATAAAGTCTGCTTTTCCAGAAGATGTGCATAGTTCGCATCAACAGCTTGACGTGTACTGTCATCTTCTGCTAAGCTCAAAACTGATTACAGGATAGAATAAAGGGCGGGATGAGAGTTTTGGTGCTTTCTTTGCTGGTAATGAAAAGCTTAATACCCAATTTTTCTGCATTTTGATCCATGAATTTTCCCTGCAAATGGTTAACACACTTTTACTATAATCCTGTGCACTGTGTTTAGATGGGTTATAATTGATTGGATTGACACCTATTACAAGAAAAACATGCAAGGAATGAAATACGAGCTTTGACATTTCCATCCTCAAAAGACGTAAAAGAGCAGAGAGAAACTGAAAGCCTGAAGTATCTGGCTTCCATATCAGAATTTCCAGCCCACTCAGGATTGTCTGATACAAATCCAGCCTGCTAGCAACCATGTGAAATGCCGTTTATGTTAGAATCATCGAAAGGAGGATCCAAATACAATAGGGGAGTGGATGTCAAACGTTAATCAGTGGATGTTGTTATCCGGAAACAAAAGCAGAAAGCAAGGTTCCATAAAAATAAAACGACTTGCAGATGCAGAGTCACTGGAAGGAGGGCTCGATAAAAGAAACTGAATCAGAAATAAATGTTAATATCCGCAGCAACTGACTGCAAAAAGACGGTAATATATAGAACACACTATAATAATAGCTGACAACAGATTATCATAAAATGCCTCAAATGAAAACTTGTTAAATTTTTTTATATTATAATACTGGGCATTTGCATTTACATTATGAAAGATGAATGTATAAAGTAGTGAACCCACAGCCAGTAGTTGAGGCACAAAAAGGTATTTGTGCGTTGATGCAACAAATAAAAGCTTTGGGGTCATAAGCTTCAGCGAGCTTTTCAATACAAATCCAAACATTCGCTGGAATCTTCCTAATTGTCATGCACAATACCTTCAGCATCTCTCCACTGTTTGTAACATCAACAAAGTATTTTACAAGATGCCATAGACGTATGATACTAATCCTCTCATTGAAATTCAACTCCAAATTGCCCACTGGAGCCAGTTTACAATTCCCATTTGGGGATGAACGAGGTTTCGGTGCCAGTGCCCAATCTCAGGCAAAGGTTCTTTTCTTTTTGCCTCATAGCAGGATTAACACTTCCCCGCACCTTGGGGAATAGTTCCTTGTTCTTGTGTGAAATCCTCAAAACCACCTTGATCTTCCAAGTCCTCCGAATGAAATGTGTTCCACGCTGTAGCCATACAATGAAAGCAGCCAGCGCTGACCGGCTACGTGTTACAAGGGCTGAACCTTAGGGCAGCGAACTGTGAACTCCATCGCTTTGCCATCCACTGGAGTTGGCACGCACAAAACAATAAAATATTTATGTTGCCATGGTGACTTGACCCACAAGACAGGATGCTGAACAACAGAAGTTTAGGCTGCTTTTTTTTCCCACACATTCAAAACCCCTTTTCATTTATTTCTTTCTAGCAATGAGCCAGGGGTTTCCTCCCTTTAGATGAAGAGAGAAAAAGAAAGTTCAGGGGCCTAGGTCTCAGGTCTGGCAGTAAAAGATGTTAGTGTTTGAAACTCAGATCGTCACACATCAAGCACTGGTCAAACACTTCATGCACTTCTTTTTAGACAGGCACGAGAGCAGAAAATCAGTGATGGAACTTTACATGGAGGTTGGAAGCAAAGGTCAGTTACTTGCAATGGCAACAGCCAACGACTTTCCACAGTATTCATCTGTTTTAGTCTATTTGGTCACAATTACATGACAGAACTTGGTCCAGATATGTATCAATGGCACTTGTCCATGCAAAATACACAAACTGAGACAGAGCTCACAAGGAGCCTCATATGAACAACATTCTTACATTGTTTCTTTTTAACACTATGAGTCTCTGACAGAACTGTTCTATCAGTCAATGTATGATATGTAACTTCTTACTATAAAGAAATAGAAGCAGCTATGTGTGAACATGTTCTTGACATTTTTTAAACAGTTACAACTATATAAATACAAAATATGGAGCATTATATACAAACTTCATGCTTTCGTGTTAGATTCATCACTGCAAAAAAAATCACACAAGCATTAAGTAAAACACACACCAAAAGATTAGTAACAACACATATCAAATCCTGTTGACCAACACATATTTTCAAGGAAAACATCAGCATTAAAGTGGCAATTACATCATTTGCTTTCCCACCAGCCACTGCAGCTTTAAATTAAACAACTGCACGCCATATAAACGTGGCTGCCACTTCCCGGGGTTACATTCTGTCAGCAAAGAGGGTGGGCTGCTTTTAGCTGAACATTTTACACTTAGAGAAAAATTGTATAATAATTGCCCTCCGTTGCTCAATTTTACAATTCTCATCATCTGATACAAATCTCTCAATGACTTCATTCGTCCCGACCTTTGTATTTATCTCTAGTCTGAATTCCTTCAATTCCTCCCCCACTCTTTTTGCCACGTCACAGACAGCCATGTCTTCAGCAGCCTAGGACACAAGCTTTGGGAGTTCCTCTCTAGAACTTTCCACCTATCCAACTCCTCCTTCAATTTAGTCCCACCTCCTAATATTTCCTTCTTTGGGTTATGCTGTCTTATTACACTCTCATAACCACTTGGGGATGTTTTACAATTCAGAAGACATTATATAAATGCAAGTTGCTTTACTTAATTCATTGTCCATCCATTTAACTGAGAAGCAAGGCCATTTCAGAGGGCATTTAAGAGTGAACATGAACTCTCAGGCTGGCCAGACCTGGTAAAGATGGCAGATTTCCTTCCCTAAATTCTAGATTTATATTGAATTCAGATTTTACCATCTGCTATGGTGGGATTCAAACCCAGGTCTCCAAAATATTACCCTGAATATGTGGATTATTAGTCCAGTGACAATACAACTCTTTCATCATCTCCCCAGTTGTTCATTCCTTCTGATGCAAATGGAGCAGTTTTCCACTGGCATATCTATTCAACGTGAAAACTACTTATTGATTCATTTTATGTAATAAGCCGACTATTGGTGCTAAACTTGCTCTTCGCAGTGGCCTAGTGTGCTATTTCATTCTGTGTCCAAGAAAAGAGGCTTCACATGGAAAGATGTGTCATAAGAAATAGGAGCCAGAGTAGGCTATATTTTAGTAGCTAGAGTACAGGAAAAATGTTCTCTGTTACACTCCCTGGCTTATGTTGTCATTTAATTAGATATTGGACTCGGGATAGAAGAGGATGTAACTAACATCCGATTGTAGACTGATCCGGTGGCATAAAACCCTAAAAAAAGTGAACAACTGAAGCAGCACTGACCTATATCTTCTAGACTTATTCCTGTCTGTTTTGTTGAAGAAGGGAGTCACATGTGCATTTCAGAGAAATTTGCAAAACAGTCTGCCCTAATTACCACAAGAATAGACTGGCAGGTATTGGCAATTTCTCAGCCTGAACATTAAAACTTGGGCCAGGAAATTCCTGGAATTTGTTTCTGATTGCTGGGGTTGCTTTGTTGAGAGAATGGCAGAAACCCAGTAAGCTTGTGTAAGCTCCACAAAAGGAGCAATTATGTTATTTTTCTGGCCCGAATATTTCAGATTAGGAGGCTGTCTGCTTGTGTCGTAACATCTGCCCACTTGTCCATTAGTATTATAACTGGGGTCTTGCTTACATCAATATTAGCTTAATTTGAATGTTCCAAATGGACAAATCATTGCACATTGGTAAGCCCTTTTCAAAAAGTCCACCACCTGACCGGTGGTACAAACGGGTCCTCTGATTCCATTAGGAGGCTGTTTCCTTTTCTCCTCATTTATGCCAGGCAACAGAATTGACCTCTTAAATTTAAATTAGTATTTACATCTTTCTTCGTAACAGCAAATGGTGAAATCATTCCTGATCTGACAATATATATATTTATCATACTTTATCAATGGCGAAGATATCACAATCTTATAGATCACTATTTTAAAAAAATCATGCAATTCATACCTTCTGCCAACATCCTGGCATCGGCAATCCATCTGGGCCCTATTTTAATCAAAGATAGAAACTTTGACTGGTATGCAGAAAGACAGGAAGAAGCAACAGCAGAGACAGGCATTCCTGTCAAATGGTCTACTCAACTAATGTGAATGCTGCCATTCCCAATAAAAGCAATTTTGCAAACTCTGTGATTACCAAAGAGTGATTCAGTATCTAATAACGATGGCACATCATCCAACGAATTCCACATTACAGTGCAAACAGAATTTGAATGCGAGGTTACCCACTTTGGTAGCGAATACAGGAAGGCAGGTTGTTATCTGCCTTGTTATAAATTAAGGGAAGGGAATGTGCAATAGCTGCAGGCAATAAAGAAGACAAATGACATGTTGGTCTTCATAGTGAGAGGGCTTGAGTACCGGAGCAGAAATATCTTGATGCTATTACACAGAGCCTTGGTGAGGCTATACCTGAAATACTGTATGCAGTTTTGGTCTGCTTTTCTGAGGAAGGATGAGAGTGCAGTGAAGATTTACCAGACTGAGATAGCAGGACTGATGTATGAGGAGAAATTGAGTTGGTGAGGAATAGATTCACCGGAGTTTAGAAGAATTGGTGAGGGGGGCTGGAATCTCATAGAAATCTATAAAATGTGAATAGGACAAGACAGGGTAGATGCAGGTAGGATGTTCCTGATGGCGGTATGGTGGTGGTGGTGGTGGGGAGCGGGGGGGGGGAGGGGATTCCAGAATCTGAGGATTTGGTGCTCAGTCTGAGGATAAGAGATAAACCTTTTAGGACTGAGATGAAGAGAAATTTCTTCAGCCGGAGAGTGATTTGCCTAGAATTCTGTGCCACAGAGAACATTGTATGTTTTCAAGAAAGAGTTAGATATAAATAAGGGGATCAAAGGATATATGGGGGGAGGCACGAGGCAGGGTCAGGCTACAGAATCTGATGATCAGCCATGATTATAATGAATGGTTGAGTAGGTTTGCAGTGTTGAATGGCTTCCTGCTTTTATTTCCTATGTTTCTATGTTTATGTAAATACTGATTCAGTTACCCAATGAATCAATGGAAGTTCTGTAACTAACTTTGTGAGGAGTGGGAGTACCAACTCCATTCTTTTGGTACCTGTGCTCTGCTTCGCACATACAGGCAGAATCTAAGAAGCAGATTTTTAATAAGAATCAGGTCACCATCCCAACTAAGCCTCATCCTGTTCTAACTCAATTTCCTCTTGTGCATCTTCCAACTGACTGAAGAGAGTCCTGAATTAACGGCTGGGCCACTTTGACATTGCCTGCAACTGGGATTCTCTGGTCCCACTGCTGTGAATGGAGATTTGGCTGAGCACCAAATTCTCTATTCTCTCTGGCAGTGGTGGCAGGGTGCATGACATTGGAGAATCTCGGTCAATTTTTCTTCTCCCATCCTAATCCAAGATAAAGATCAGACTTACTTCTGTTGCTTCACAAAATCCTGGAACTCTCCACCTAACTTCATTGCTTTGACTACATGGACAGCAATGGGTTAAGAAAACCCACCACCATCACTACCCTCTCAAAAGCAACTGGCATTAAATGCCAGTCTTGCAAGCAATGTTCACACCTCAGAATGAATTAAAACACTTATCTCATAAGATTATGCAAGATTAGTAAAATCTATGTAAATACACCCATATTTCATTTTATGGTTGCCCTCCCTAGGTATTACAGAGACAAGGAATGATTTTCTAATTCCAGTTATGTTCTGTATTGATCAGCTAATTTCCTCATGCTTTTACCATTGACTCTATTTAATGTCTACAGGTTCTGGGGATAGATTTACTCCACTACTAAAATGCAGGCAGAAGGTTGGTGGAAACCTGGCAAAAATATGGGGAGAACTGGAAAACCCTTCTGGTAATTCTGGGTACATATATTAAGTGCAACGTTGTCTCATCGAGTACCTGGGTCTGGCTCCTTCCTCCAACTTCACCTCAGTGTAAATCGAGTGATGTCCTTTTTGCATTCATTCAGCTTGTCTTTCACTGAATGCTGTATTCAGTTAGTTTAAATGGGCTGGGCATGCACTGGACAGGATAATCATGGTAGTAGGGTAATCTCAAGAGGAGTTTTGGTCTACAGTTAAGAGCAACAAATGGCTCTCATCCCCAGTTTGATAAAGACCTATCTGATGGGCTGACAGGAGATTGTTACCAACCTCTCTACAGTTCCTCCAAATCTGAAGAGTCCACCTCATATCCTCTAGCATTCAAAATTCAATATTTATTCCCGATAAAAATAAATAAGAAGAATTCCCCAGAAAGTGACACAGGAGGCATTATTAGGGCACTTGTGACTGTCCCATCCAGGAAACGTGCTGAATGCAGTCTGGCTGACTGACATTCAGTGGTGTAGGCTCCTCGTCATATAATCCTGCTAATCAGCACACATGAGTTGAATTCCTACATCTCACTGGTTTTAAAGAAAATGTCATCTGTCATGCTTTGACAAACTCTATTCTGGACTGGATTATGTTTGGCCACATGATGCAAAATACATTTTTTCAATTCGTTAGTGGGACATAGGTGTCACTGGCTGGCCATCACTTTTACATCAGTTTTCACACTGTAATGTTGAACTTGTCATGATTTCAAATATCATTGTGCCTACAACAATCGTTATTAGCTCCTTGTTTTCTCATTCAGAATTAGCAATAATAAAATTCAAGACTGCAGCTCATTATTTAAACTATAGGTGCCAATGTGCAGTCAAATCAGTTTTTAAGCAACTCAAGCTTAGCACACATGGTCAAAAGCAGTCTAGCAGCTTATAGCTGGCTGTCTCTTATCATAATTTCCTATAATAAATCACACATCACATCCAGAAGTCAGAATGATGACATTGTCAGGATTTGGTCTAGAACCAGCATTTTGTTTCCTCATGCACAACAAAAATCCATTGAACACTTTTACCTTTACAGCAAGAGCCAATGGTCTGAACTGTGAAAGAGCCAAATGCAATACACCACAGCTCTTCATAAATATATAACGTACACACTACTCGCTGGTGATATTTTCATTCATGTGCGATGTTCATCCATCAAAATACAGTATTCTATTAAAATACCACAATTCATTGTAAAACTTTTCACTGATGAATTTTTATTTTTATCTCTCTCAAATGAATATTTAATATTTCAAATATTGCCCTTTTGGTACAATGGAAGTAAGGGATACAATTGGTTACATAAATGGAACAGGAGGTTGCACTAAAAGCTGAGAAGGATTTGGGGAGCAATATCGAAATCAAATAGGAAAAGTTGAGTCTTCTTGGGAGTGAACTGCAGTTTGTTAAGATCAGCCAGAAGCCTTGACATCATGTTAATAGTTAGGGAAGGTTGCTAGTGTAAGCTTAGAAGTGATGAGCTCAGGGAAGACGTTTTTGTTAAGTGTGCACTACCAAAGGGATAAGGAGCATTAAATATGCAAGATTGATATATTCCAGTTGAAGAATATATTAAGAGTACTTTCTTATTTCAGGAAGACAAACAAATGCTGCAGTGATTCATATTACACCTTGAATCTGCTTTGGGAATAGTGGAGGAATTTTGGGAAAGGTGATGGGAATGTTTAATTGCATGGGATGTCAAGTGCCAAGTTGTTGGAGTGGTGCGTTAAATCATTGGTGGATTACTGCCACTGCGGGAAGTTGAACACACATGGTGGGAAGGTAATGAGTGCATCACTGAGCTATCTACTCTCTTGTAATCCAATTGCCCTTAAAGTGAAAGCGACTCTTAATTTCTATGCTACTGGTTCCTTCTTGGGGTCAACTGGAGGACAAGGGGATGCTCACCACTGGACTGTGACTTTTCAGGCTTCTTGTGTTACCCCATTAATGATACAGAATGAAAATGGGAGAGACCAGTGGGCTCCTCTCTATAGACTTTGGAAGGTATCATGTGTTTTGAGAATCAATAAATTGGCCACTGGAGATTTAAAATGCATGGCTTGCATTCAAAGCTGACTGAAGAAATTCTGTCTCAGGGGCTTGAAGATCTGTTCTTTAAGTATGGTGCCCACTCCTGCACGGCCATCAGCTGATGTGGGTGGGCCCTGCCATGTGATCCAGCGATAGGGCCATATTACCCGCAATCATTGGTTGGCTGCCATGTGTCAGATCCCCTGAAGGCTTCTGTCTGTCCAATGGATACCACAATAAAAATGTTAAATCCAGTCCAATTTTTTTTTCCCCTCTACAGTTTCCAAGAGCTAACACAAATTGGGACCTGAACAAAAGATTTAATAAAAGTTTCCAACTTTTATAATAAAATTAGAACTAAAATAAGACCTATGCACCCAGTTGGATGTTGTACCCCTATTGTAACCATTCCCAATATCTGTTAGGTTAGAACATGCTTTAGTTTCCAAGGAACACCCTGACCAGCTGTATCTTAGTCTTCTTAACCTGAGAGTGGTTGATGTTGATTGGTCACTGTTGATTGCTTCATTTTAAGGTAGGAGTTACAGCATTGATTGGTAACCTTTTTTATTCCTCATTCCCATTCCTCAAAGTGAAGTCCTGTAACTTGTACTTCAGTTAGACTACACCACTAAGCTGAGATTGAAGACTGGGGAGAACCAAGCACTGTCAACAATAACTGAATTGTCTAGACTCTCATCATGGCAAGTTGTACTGTACCTGCCTGGGGAAAGTTCTGTGGTTATTTGCATGAACCTCACCACTAGTGGATATTTCTTTATTAGGAAGGCTTGACTTGGAAGTGTCCATTTTCTCCTAATTTGAAAAAGGCAAAGTCCCACACTAGGTATGAAATCACAAACTACTCACAAGCCCAGGATCGCAAAAATCAAGCCCAGCTTCTTTTCTTGACTACAAACTATTTTGTTAAACCATCCTCTCCTGGCCTTGCTGTGATAGGACATGCAGCAGGGGATCTGGTGGCCCAGCCAATAGTCCACTGATTTTCAGTGAGACTGGAAGACTCCCTATCTCGCCCACCCTCGCTCTGACAATAAGTGCAAGGAGCTAACATCACAAAGACTGTTCACTCTACTGTCTCTGCCACTACCCTTCCTTCCACAGCTCTTTGTGACAAACTTCACCAATAACTCCCTGAATACTCAATTTTCTCCCATTTGATCCCATCCTTGGCTATCATCTCTTTGACCTTACCTTGTTCATGAAATGCACTCCCTGCTTCCTCTATTGTGCTATTCTAACCAAACTGTTAATTGCTCAACTTCCCTTCTTGGCTCCCATGTTAGTTGATAATGTCAACAATCCCTCTCCTGAGTTGCTGTCACACATCCCTCCCTTCAAACTTATTGTCATCATTCCCTCCTTCAGAAACCTACACTTGGTACCTGGTTTCTGTACCTGGAAATTATTGACTCATTTCCAACTTCTCTTTCTGCTTTAACTTCTTACTGTTTTTGTAACAATGATGGGTTATAGAAGGTGAGGGCGCTAGCCCCATGTTCAATGCTCCTCCTTTTTGGACTGGCTTTGGTGGTGTGACTAGATTGGACAGCAACAAGACTCTTCCCATCGCCACCTGGCAATAGAGTATCAAGGAAGTTGACTACTTTCCCTGATTGGGAAGAAATTTGTGCAGGTAGAGTGATGTAAAAATTGGCATTTACACAAGAATCAACAAAGCAGCAGCAGTTTTCTAATGGCTCTATATAGTCTGGACTTCATCAACATGGCCATAAAACTGCAAGTCTACATGTCCATAGAAATACTAACGACAATCTATGCCAGCGAGACATGAAGAACAGTAAAGATGTCATGAAAGTTGGATGTCTACCACCGGCCTATAAGATCCTGGGCATCACACAAAGAAATAGCAATATCTATAAGGAAGTGTTGCTGAGGACTGGTCAGTGATGCCTGCGGATATTGTGATGGAGAGGTGATCTTGGTGGCAGGACATGTATTTTACTTCCCAGATATACATTTTGCCAGAGTGGCATTAGTGTGGATACAACTGGGCAGATGATGTTTTTGTGAAATATACTTAAGGAGGGTCACCAAGAACAGGACATCATTTGGGCTGAAGTGAAAGAGATTGTGATGGACTGGGGCTGATGGCAGGAACTGGAGGAACCATGTCTGCATAAATAACTTTCTTCTCCCGAATCTTTCAAAGTATTGTCTCATCCCAAATCTGTGCTCATCTTTCCCACAATTCCATGTTTGAATCACTCCAATCAGGTTCCTGGCCTGGCCACCATACCAAAATAACTCTTTTTAAAATCACAAATTGTACATTTTGTGAGTTTGACCATGATAAACTAGCCCTCAGCATCCTTCTTGATCTGTCTGCAGTCTTCAGCACAGCTGACCACACTCTCCTCCTCCAATGCATTTCCACTGTCTTCCTGTTTAGTGAAACTATCCTGGCTTGGGGTTCCATTCTTATGTATCTAATTATAGCCAGACAATCACTGACAATGGTGGCTCTTTCCGCTCATGCTCTGTTATCTTTGGAGTTCCCAAGGATCTATCCTTGGTCCCATTTTATTTTAGATGCCATCTCTTGGCAACATCACCCAGAAAACTCACAAGGTATATGCTAATAATACTCAGCTCTCTCTCAACACCTCCTTGAACTCTGCCATTGTCTGCGACTTGTTATCCTGTTTATCTGAAGCCCAATATTAGATCCCACATAAACTGTGCGCACAGTCGCACCATCACTATGACTGCCAACTTCTATCTCTGTAACATTCCTTGACTCCAACCATGTTCCTGTTCAACTTTTGCTGAAAACCTCACAAATGTCCTTGTCAGCTCCAAACTGGACTATTCAAGCACTCTTGGCCAGCTTTCCAGCTATATAAACTGTGCTCATCCAAAGTTCTGCTGCCTACATCTTAACCCGCTCCATTTCCATTCACCCCCCATCCTTGCACTTGCTGACCTTGCTCCCCATCTAATGTTGTCTCAATTTTAAAATCCTCATCCTTGTTTTCAAACCCCTCTCCCTTTCCATTTCTGTAGCCTCTCCTGTCCTTCAACATCCTTCTGTTCTTCCAGTGCTGGCTTCTTGCATATTGGTTTTAATTGCTCCAATGTGGGCGACTATACATCCAACTATGTTGCCCCTCTTAACATATACACACCCTCCCCAATCCTTGATCAAGCTTTAGGTTATAGGTTATGATTTCTTCTTCTGTGGCTTGGTTGTCAGTTTTTTATTGATATCACTCTTGTCAAATACTTTGGAACATTTACCTTGTTAAATGTTCTATATTCAATGTAAATACTTATAATTGGAATCTCATTTTCTAATCAGAAGCCATATACTGTAGTATAAATGAGTGATTAAAATTTAATCTGTATCAAGCAACAGGCACATTAATACAGGACATCATGACACTAATTGTAAGAACGGTGCATCCTGCCCCGAGTAATGATTTGGACAACACTGGATTCTGTGAGTAGCCTTTCAGATTATTGTATTCTTTGTGACCCAGTTCCCCGGGGACTCTAAATAGATACAGTGTAATGGGATGTTGTCAAGTGGTTCCAGTGTATCTCAGCTTTATGACTGTCTCTGATGTCAGCTTTATGATGATCTCTGATATCTCCAAATTCCAGGGGTATACTGACATTCTGAGGAGATTATTCTCCACTTGGATGAACATGTTAAAATAAAGTTTGAAAAATCTTTACATCTCATCAGACCAAAACGCTTCCATGTCTGATTAAAAAACACCTATCTGCAGATTATTACTAATATAGCTGGCCCTAGGCTACTTTGATTTAATGTGCTTATGATGGGCATGTTACTGGTTTCTTATTTCCTCTTTTTTGCTTTATTTTAATGAAGCTGCCCATTTATCTTCCAGTTTTGAGTTCTAATGAATCTGGGCAGCACAGTGGTTAGCATCGCTGCCTCTCAGCACCAGGAACCTGGGTCAATTCCTGGCTTTGGTCATGTCTGAGCGGAGTCTGCGCACTCTGCCTGTATCTGCATGCATTTCCTTCAAGTGCTCCCATTCCCTCCAACAGTTCGAAAGATATGCTGGTTAGGTGCATTGCCATGCTAAATTCTCCCTTAGTTTACCTGAACAGGCGTCAGAGTGTGGCAATTTGGGGATTTTCGCAGTAATTTCACTACAGTGTGAATGTAAGCCTACTTGAGGCACTAATAAACAAATTTAACAAATTTGAACCAGCCTTTTTTTAATCCAACAGGTAAAACATATTTACTGTGTATTCTGACTGGTCTTCATTTTAATGTCAACAATTGTCATTTTGTGAGGGCATTTTGGAGTGCAAAGGTCAATTTGGTGCATATTTATGAGAATTCCTGTGAAGTGCATTCACCAGTAACTGAGTTGGGATTTCCAGAATTGATTTTACATTGGATTGTCACAGCCAACAGGCAGGGTCAATTTGAAGCCAAGTGCTAAAACACACTGGCGTGAATCTCCTTCACTGTATGAGTGGTTACCTGATGCAAAGGGTGGCCCATCCATTATAGAACTGGCAAGACTGCAACGAAAACTGAACAGGCTCTGGCAGAAAACAGGAGCCAGGAACTACTGAGTACAGTCGCCAGCAATTCAGAATACACCGGTTTGGTTGGTGGCTGGTGGGATCACAAGGTGCAGTCAGAAGATCATGGTGATGGTGGTGCTGGTGAGGGTCTGTGTTGGTGATGGGGGTCTGTGCTGGTAGTGGAGAGGCGGGGGAGGGGCATCGGG
This sequence comes from Sphyrna mokarran, assembly GCA_024679065.1. Lineage (NCBI taxonomy): Eukaryota > Metazoa > Chordata > Chondrichthyes > Carcharhiniformes > Carcharhinidae > Sphyrna > Sphyrna mokarran. Next base: position 105,855,416 of record JAGIQG010000001.1, on the reverse strand, counting down.
TCTGTGGATTTCAGGGAAGGAATAATTGAGGCAGAATATTAGTTGGAGATTCCAAATGATGGTGGAGTCTGGGATCAGGGGAAATGAACTGCTTCTCCTTGGCTAACAAGCAGTGCTGGAAAAGCATTTACCTGGCAGCTTCAACCTCTCTTTGGCTTGTGGGTTTCCTGAGTCTGGGAAAACCCATCTGCCTGTCAAAATCTGCAGAGCAGAGCCTGATATACATTTTATAATCACTGACTCTCCTGTGCAACATACTTGTATACAGTCAAATTGGCTGCAGTTAAACTGGAAGGAGGTGTATTCATCATGGACTTTGTGTAGGGGTGGGGGGGCACTTTCACACTTTTACTACTTAAACCTCCCCCTGCCCTGTCATGAGGAAGGGCACATTAAAATTCCATCCTTCAGATCTTGAAAAGGAAATAACTGTTTTGTACACACAAGCCCAATATAATTAGGATATAAATCACTATTGATAATATAATTGTCCGAATGGTTAATCCACTAGTATCAAATTCCTCTCTTTGCTCTGTTAAAGTTTTAAAGTTTATTTATTAATGTCACAAGTAGGCTTACATTAACACTGCAATGAAGTTACTGTGAAAATCTCCTAATTGTCACATTTTGTTTGGGTACACCGAGTGAGAATTTAGTATGGCCAATGCATCTAACGTTTGGACTGGGGAGGAAACCGGAGCACCCAGAAGAAAATCACACAGACACGGGGAGAACGTACAGACTCCGCACGGTGGCGACCCAAACTGGGAATTGAACCCGAGTCCCTGGCGCTGTGAGGCAGCAATGATAACCATTGTGTCACTCCAAGGGCAGTAAGAAGTCTCACAACATCAGGTTAAAGTCCAACAGGTTTATTTGTAGCAAACACCATTAGCTTTGGGGGCTCTGCCCCTTTGTCAGGTCGCCCCGAAAGCTAGTGGCATTTGCTATCAAATAAACCTATTGGACTTTAACTTGGTGTTGTGAGATTTCTTACTGTGTTTACTCTAGTCAAATGCCGGCACCTCCACATCATGACCACCCCAAGGAGTCACTGATTAGACTTCAGTCCATTGAAGATGTTGGGTCCTGTTGTAGATATTTCTAATAAAAAACAAATGCAGCCTGATTCTGAATTTCCAACACACTGAATATGTTAATGTTTCATGATTAATAGATCTCTGAATATTATATCCTAATGATTTCCTCCAAATTCCTCAGTGATACTCTGGAAATAACTTTATCAGAGTTAGATTATACAGCACATGTTGCATACCGGTCAATCAATAAATAACAAGCACACCCTTCTTGCATTGGGATATGTTAGTTGAGGGAAAATCCAGTCATGCGCATGCATTAAACCTGCAATGCAAAGAGGATCAGACCACTGCTTTGCATTATGACAGATTGCCTAAATAAAGACTTCATGCAGGGTTGGTAGGAAAAAGAATACTGTACCAATTGGCAAGGGGCATCCAGCCCATCCAGGCCAGGCTGGCCTGGCTCCCCTTTTTCCCCCTTATTGCCTCGGAGTCCCTGTTTATTGAAATCAACTTGCATTGTTATTGACAAATGAATCATTCCGCCTGCAGAGAGGCTAACACTTGATAGCTTCCAAACAGGAGAGAGAAGCAGCTAATGATTTTATGTGCAGAATGTGGAGAGAAGAGTTGCCGCAACATAAGCCAAGTTGGAAATATACAAGGACCATGAAACCGAGCATCTTCTTGTCCCATTTTTACTTAAAAAAGCTAATAATGCCTACTTTAAAGAAACAGATGCTCAATTTGCAAAACTGTTCTTGTGTCTCCATCTTGGATTGGTACATTTCAAATAGAAATGGAAAGTTTCAAGCAAAGGCACGATATTGAAGTTCTTTTACTGTCATTGCCCCCACCCCCTCTGCAAAAGAGAGGACTTGAAATGATGTGCACTTTTAAATATTTGATGTGTGTGTGTGAAACTTATGCTCCACTGCACAATAATTGTGATGAGCTGGAAACCCTCTTTACATATAGGGAACAATTCTTGTGTTCACTGTGAGCAGAATGCTGTGTGCCAAATATTATAGGTGGCAAACTTGACAGAATTGGTGCTCACTGTGAAATCTGCAATTAAAAATCTGTATAAATAATTTATTTCACTCTCTGCACTGGCACCATTAGACAAAAGGTGCCTCTCTCTTCTGTTTGGTTTTAGACGTCTGAATACCAATACACAGCAGAGACATACCAATGGGCAAGGTGCATCTAATCCAGGGGCACCCTGTTCTCCTTTCTCACCCTTTGGCCCTTTTTTGCCTTTCTTTCCCTTTTCCCCCTGTAGACACAATGGTTTGGTCAAAAAAAAAGTTTTGTGAACTCAGACACGGCTACATGTACATTACGTTAAGCCGATTTGAACATTAAGAATTAAACAGTAAAAGAGTAATAATGAGTTTAAAGCCAGAAAAATGCTCGGCGGTTATAAGGAGTAAAGGGACTTCAGTGAGGATAAAGGATGATATTAGAAAAAAAAGGGAAATTAGTGAGGTTGCAGGAGCACTTAGGAGCAAGTTATATTCAGAAAGAGGTAAAACTGCAACTCTTCATTAAGGCAGTCAAATTAAGGAGTAAAAATTAAAAGGATGGGGCAGGTCCATAGGTGGGAACCAATATGCTTGGGTTTCAGAGGGCAGAGGGGGAAGGAGAAAGGTAGGTACCTCCAGGAAAGTGAAGCATGCTTCAATCTGAGCAACAGGAATAAGAAGCATCTGGAAAGAATAACGTTTCGACAGAGGGAGTGGCCCTTCGTGTTTACCTAAGAACGCTCTTGTGACCAATGGAAATCTGCTGCATAAGTGCTTTGGCAACTTCCTTCAGCAATGACACATGTTGCAGTCATTGGTCACTGTCCTCATTCACAAGTGCTGCATAGGCAAACAGAAAAGGACACTGCCTCGACAAACCGGAAACAATTCAATCAGTTGTGCAATTGAAAGCAAAATGGAAACAAAACATCATCATTAAACACAGCCCTCCTGATGTTCTGAGATATCTAACAAAAACAAACATCTAGCTGCCAAGAACATCATCCACGAAACATAGCATTTGGCCAATGAGAGAAGCGTGCTTTTTTTGAATTGATATATTCCTTGACATTTTAGTCCTTGAATAATTTAATCAATGAGGTTTGGTCTTGGAAAATTGCCCTTACAAAGTTAAAGGATAATTTTTACAAAATTGTGCCAGTGGATCGGTCACTGCCTTTGTTGGGCAGGATTTTCCCAATGCCAGAAGATCCTACATAGAACATAGAACAATACAGCACAGAACAGGCCCTTCTGCCTGAGGTCAATGAACCTTTGAGTGGTCTGTGGCCAGCCTGCTATGATTCCTCTGGAGAGCAATTTGGGAAAATACCACCCATTGTGTTTTATGCTGATTATGCCTTTAGTTCTAATGTCTGGCAGGAAACCACACCTGATTAAGACAATGGAACCATTATTATTGGATAACTCATACACTTACAAGGAGGGCTGTGGATGGATAGCACACAAGGGTAATTTTCTGAGTAGATATTCCTGGCGAGGAGCTTTACCAGCTGGTATCTCATTTTGGGAAATTGCGGTAACTCTGCAAGTAATCGCCTCACAATGTGCTATGGGCAAGGCTCCATGCCAGTGTTGTGAACTCAGACAATCAACCCTATACAGTCTGCAAGAGATGGGCAACTTATACATGTCAAAAATGAACTGTCAGTTGATAGTTCATTCAGTGCGTAGCCTCCTAGATCACTGCCAGTTATGTCAGCAGATGAATGCACACATGGCATATCTCTGTTCGCTACTTTTAACAGAGAAGTTAAACAATTGAAAATAATGTGCTAACACTTAGCGGACAGAGGAATACCACAGGAGCTTGCTATGTATCCATCCAGTTTTATTGCACAAAATGGACAACTCATGCAGTCTACATCAGAGCCCTGGATGGACACAGTTAATGCAGTCTACATAGTGTTGTGGATAGTTTTACAGTCAATAGGAGAGCAGCGGATATTGAGTTCATGCCATTAGTCAGCTCAGCCAAGACCACAAGAAAGCTACGGATGGATTGTTCATGAAGCTTAAAAAGTGCTCTCCAAATAAACATTCTGTGCATTACTCAAAAACATACATGTTGAAATCCAAATGCCAAAGCTTCAGTATTCCTTATTATCCCATTCAATCAACCACTTCCCAACTCCACACTGAGTTTCACTTCGCTATTAATGATTTCACATACGCTCATTAAAATGAGCACCTTTCTTTTATATCAAATGCTTTAAGTTGTCAAATAATAAGGTAATTGGGAAAATTATGTAATATTTTTTGCTGTCACAGAAGTACAGGTAGTGCAAAATTACTGGATGGAGAAGAATCATAAAGGTAACCTAGGCCACCTGTGTACACCTCTTATTTGGTGAGAACCAATAGTGAGAGACTACCTGTTCCTGTTTACTGAGCCCAAAGGGCCTAAATTATCCTGAAGGACCCAAAAAAATGAAACAGCCAAGGCTGGGGGTTCCTTGTACTGATAGATTTTACAGGAAACAAGATTTCTGGGGGTTTTCATTGAAATGAAGGGCCGGATTCTCTAATCTCACCCACAGCTGGGGTTCTCTAGTTACACTGCAATGAACCCAGATGTGGCTGAGTGCCAAATTCCCTATTCTTGCTGGCAGCAAAACAGGAGTGTGAATGGCCAGAGAATTTGAGACAAAGCTTTTATTTAAAACAGTGAGAATTCATCAGGTGAAAAATAAAATTAAAAAATATACTTAGTACTTTAGTTCATTATCTTTTCCACATATTTGGACTAAGGTCCAGGAAAAATAGTAAATTCAGCACCAGTGATAGAACTTAACCTAATAATTAACATCACTGGAATAATTGCAAGTATAAAAATCAAGTGCATGTTGACACTGTGGTCATTATTTTTGGTTACGTTTTTAAGTCAACATATCTGATACATTCTGAATTGAACTAAAAGCAAAATATAAAGAATGCTGCAGTACCAAGGGAATATTATTGAACTCGAAACATTAACTTAGTTTCTCTCTTTATACATGCTGCCAGAGCTGCTGAAATTTTCCAGCTCTTTCTGCTTTGAATGGAAAATCTTACATGCAAATATTTGCTTATAATAATGTAGTTACAGGCAGTGCTTTCGAACAAGTCTCCCAATTTCACCAATAACCTACATACACAAAAAAAATCTTTACTAACTGATCTTGCCTCAGTCAATTTACTGCTTAAACAAGCTAACTGCTTTAAAGCTCAGTGGCAAATGTTTGTTGCACTATTGAAAGCAATAGGCACCATTGCCTGACTTTTAATTCAGACACAAAACAATTAGTAAGATAATGAACCAAATTATAACATTTATATAATTCCTTTTTATTCGTAGGATGTGGGCATCGCTAGCTGGGCCAGCATTTGTTACTCATCACTGATTGCTCTTGAACTGAGTGGCTTGCTCAGCTATTTCAGAGGGGCAGATAAGAGTTAACCACATTGCTGTGGCTCTGGAGTCATATGTAGGCCAGACCAGGTAAGGATGGCAGATTTCCTTCCCTAAAGGATATTAGTGAACCAGATGGGCTTTTATGACATTCAAAAATGGTTTCATGGTTATCATTCGACTTTTAATTTCAGATTACTTTCATTAGGATTTGAATCCATGTTCCTGGATTACTGGTCCAGTGAAAATACCATAATGGTATTGCCTCCTTCAATGTTCTTTGCACATCACAATCTCCACCAACTATCTCTGCTTAATGTTTAACCCCTGTTCTTTATCTTTATTTATTGATGATTATCCATACAATATTGAACATATAAGCAGTTTGGAATGAATTGTGAAATAATCTGACTGAATTAACTGTGATGTATTCTATGAGATCAATAGTAATCTTTAGGATCTCACTGTATAATGTTCAATTATAATTGGAAGATTATACAAAGGCACATTTGAAGGTAAAAGAGGCTACCTCACTCAGGGAATTGTGTTGTACCCAATGCAAACTGAAAAGGAATACTGGAGCTATAAGCACATTTGGTTTGCATGCTCATGGATCATTTCATTCCACCAACAATGGAAATAATCATTTGAAGACACTAGCGAATAAACATATCTGTAACTGCACCTTTTCTCCCCTCTCTCCTCTATCTCCTTTAGGACCAGAGAAACCCTGAAAGAAAAAGAGTCAGCAAAATAACTGAATAAATTTGTAATGCCTGCTGTGAAAAAAAACAAAGCTACAAAGGATCAGTTTATTCAGACTAATTTTACTGGTTTAAAAGGGGCAGATTTTCCTCAATCTCCATTGTATCCTTCTTATTCCTAATCCCTACCCAAACTCCTGGTACTTAAATCCTTGGTCAGAATAAACAAGTTGCCTTGATTAATTTTGTCAGCTACCTTTATTTTCTTCAAGGTTCCACTTAAGATGACAAAATTATCTTCTTTCCAAAAGAAAGAAGTTCAACTTTCTATCCATTAATTAAATATCTGAAATGTGGAATAAGCCATTGTTCACATCCAAACTTCCTGAATAGTAATAATATTTCTGAAAATCATTTTTAAACAATTTGAAATCCACAAATAAAGTAGACAAAATTGGGCAGAAGGGTTAAGTATTTTGCAAATTCTGGATTACTTTCTTTCAAATGAAGGGAACCCTTAGAAAGAAGGCTGGTAGAAATAGGAGTACAAAGGAAATGGGACTTACGTCTAACCCTGGATCTCCGTCAATACCCTGTGAAAAAACAACACATACACGATGATTGACAAATCTGATTCCAACTTTTATATTCAATGCAGTACTGTCAGCTTGTAATTTCCTATGGAAGGGCATCAAATCATTTACAACTTGTTTCATGCTAGAAATATCTAACACTGTCCAAAATTCAAAATAAACTCTAATAAATGATGCTAGGTGGTGCTGTTTTCTTTGGGCTGGTGTGATTCTCATTCATCTCTCGGTTTAGTTAAAAACAAAATACTGTGGAAGCTGGAGCCTGAAATAAAACAGAAAATCCTGGAAAATCTCAGCGGTTCTGACAGCATCTGTGGAGAGAGAACAGAGCCAAAACCTTATTGAGTTTTTTGAGGAGGTGACCAAAGAGGTAGATAAGGGTAAGGCAGTTGATGTAGTGTATATGGATTTTAGCAAAGCGTTTGATAAGGTTCCCCATGGTAGGCTACTGCAGAAAGTGCAGATGCATGGGATTGAAGGTGATTTAGCAGTTTGGATTAGGAATTGGCTAGCTGATAGAAGACAGAGGGTGGTGGTTGATGGGAAATATTCAACCTGGAGTGCAGTTACAAGTGGTGTACCTCAAGGATCTGTTTTAGGGCCACTGCTGTTTGTCATTTTTATAAATGACCTAGATGAGGGTGTAGAGGGTTGGATTAGTAAATTTGCTGACGATACCAAAGTGGGGGGAGTTGTAGACAGCGAGGATGGATGTTACAGTTTGCAGAGGGACATAGATAGGTTGCAGAGCTGGGCCGTGAGGTGGCAAATGGAATTCAATACGGATAAGTGTGAGGTGATTCACTTTGGTAGGAATAACAGGCATATGAAATATAGGGCTAATGGAAGGACCCTTAATAGAGTTGTCGAGCAGAGGGATATTGGGGTACAAGTACATATAGCTCCTTGAAAGTTGGCACCCAGGTTGATAAAGTTGTTAAGAAGGCATACGGTGTGTTAACTTTTATTGGTAGAGGGATTGAATTTAGGAGCCGTGAGGTTATGTTACAACTGTACAAAACTCTGGTGCGGCCGCACTTGGAGTATTGAGTACAGTTCTGGTCGCCGCATTATAAGAAAGATGTGGAAGCATTGGAAAGGGTGCAGAGGAGGTTTACCAGGATGTTGCCTGGTATGGTGGAAGGCATTATGAGGAAAGGCTGAGGGACCTGAGGTTATTTTCATTAGAGAGAAGAAGGTTACGCGGTGACCTAATTGAGGCGTATAAGATGATCAAGGGATTGGATAGAGTGGATAGTGAGAGCCTTTTTCCTCGGATGGTGATGACCAACACGAGGGGACATAACTTTAAATTAAGAGGTGGTAGTTATAGGACGGATGTCAGAGGCAGGTTCTTTACACAGAGGGTGGTGAGGGCGTGGAATGCCCTGCCTGCAGCAGTTGTGGACTCGCCTACTTTGGGGGCATTCAAATGTTCGGTGGATAGGCATATGGATGATATTGGAATAGTTTAGGTTAGAGGGTCCACTGGCCGGCGCAACATCGAGGGCCGAATGGGCCTGTACTGCGCTGTAATGTTCTATGCTCTATGTTCTAATATTTTGGGTCTGGATGACCCTTCTCAGAGCTAAGAGCAAAGAAAATCAGAAGAGATTTACAGTATGAGGATGGCAGGTGGCGGGGGCGCAAGGGGTGGTAGGAGTGAGAAGGAAGGATGATAAATATGGATGAATGAGATGAAAAGATGGAACAAAATGAAATAAATAGGAATGCAGATTGAGTACTGCTGAACACCTTTGATCTGTCCACAAGCAGGACTCAGACCTTCCTGTGGTTTGCTACTTCAATGCATCACCCTACTCTCCTGACCATTGGTGGGATTTTATGGCTTTGTTCAAACTGAAGGTAGTGGGTGGGAGAGCACTGGACAACAATGGGCAACCTTCCATCACTCTCTGTACTATGGCCTACCCATCCCCCAGGCCACATTAAATTCCAGTCCTTGTTGTAGCTACCAGGATTCTATAAATTGTAGTTGACTGTTTCATTAGATGTTCCTCCAGGCAGTGCGAGTGATAATCTACCCCAGTTTGTCCAGCAGTAGTAAGTATCTAACACAAACCAATTGCAAATGTTATTTCTGACACAACCATGTTAGTCTTTACACACTATGCCAGCTGGGCAACTAGTGTGAACCAGGTTTACAACCCATCAAGGATCATGTTTTTCTTGCCAAAGCTTCCATCTTCAAGATGAATTGTGAGACATGCAAGGCTGAAAAATAAATAGTCCTAAACTTTAAAACAACTTAAAATAGATAGAATAGGCAGAGTAAATGAAAATAATGCTTCAATATCATTGAGAAGAAAGATAGGTTGTTGAAGTTTTTCATCTTGCACTCATCAGGACAAACGCAAGAATACAAATTTCACATTATCACAACAATTAACACTATAGAAGAAAGGGTTTCTGATTGATTGGCAAGGCAACTTTGATTGGCCAAGATGCTGCTATGGAGAAAACAACAGGGAACAATAAGTATCCCAAGTTCCAAGATGAGTGAAAAGGTGCAAGACTTGGAAATGATTATTAGCAGAGTATACTTTCTTGCAGAAAATCTATGTTACAAGTGGAAATAATCCATGTTACAAACTTGACTGATTATCTTAAATTGTTCATTAGTGTGGCTTTTTAAAATTCATCTACAAGGCTGGGCCAGCATTTTTATTATCCATTCTTAATTACCTTGAAAAGATGGTTGTGAACTGCCTTCCTGAACAGCTACAGTCCATATAATGTAGATACTCCCACGGTGCTGGTGTGGAGAGAGTTCCAGGATTTTGACACAGTGATAGTGAAGGAATGGTGATTTTTTTTTCCAAATCAGGATGGTGAGTAACTTGGCAAGGAACTTTCCAGCTGCCCATGTGTCTGTTGTCCTTGTACTTCTAGGTGGTAGTGGTTGTGGGTCTTGAGTGTGCTGTCTAAGGAGCTTTGGTGAGTTCCCACAGTGCATCTTCCAGATGGCACACATGGCTGTCCCTGTGTTTCAGTGGTGAAGGATGTGAATGTTTGTGGAAGAGGCCAATCAAGTTGGTAGTAATTAGCACATACTCAATTGTGAAATCACATCTAATAACAGATGTTCTGTTTTGGGTTTTGGAAGTGCAGGTTGGTTGTGTATGGTCTGTACTGCACCTATTACAAATGACCAAAGGAACATGAGCCTGAATCTTGAGCTCATGCGGTGCTTGCAATCATCGGGCCTGGAAATGGACATGATATGCGCTTCCAGCTGCAATTGCTAAAAATGACATACATGCATATGGAGGGACCTATTCTCTGTGAACTAAAGGAATATGTTAACCTATTTTGAAATATCTGGGAGCTTGGAAACCTATAGTTTCCCATTGCTTTCTCCATGGCAACATCTTGGCCAGTTAAGAGTTGACTTGTCAACCAGTCAGCATCCTTTTTCTCTACAGCATAAATTGTTTGTGATCATTTGAAATTTGGCATTCATGCATTTGTCCTGATGGGTGCAAGATGAATACTTTTGATAACACGTCTCTCTTTGCAACAATAAAGTATGTATCACCAAGTGACTGAAAAATAATACTGCTAAAATAATAGAAACAGAGATGACATGAAGATGCAAAGAGCAGAGGGAAAAAGGAAAGCCACGTACGCTTCAGAAAATGTTTCAAATGACTTGCTTTAATTTAAAATTATTTTTTTAAATGACTGGAGCTTGGAGATTGTGATTATTGATATGAGTAGGCCAATGTGAAGCGTTCACATAACATAAATGCCTCAGTTCAATAATGGACAGAGTAATGCCATATCTCTACGTGAAGCATTCATCACTTAGTATGACCAAAGGTATCGTCTATCGCTGCTCCAGTTTTCGCAGGGTCTCCAGTCACCTAATTAAACATTACTTACTATAAGAAATGAACAATGACTGAGGAACATCAGAAATTAATTATGCAGTGAGTGGATTAAAGTCTCATTGGAGGCAGTGGGCTGGATGTTTGGAGATGGAATGTTGGGATCATTTCCAGTTTCTGACCCCAATCTGTGTTGCCAGGTTACATGCCCAGCACTATTTTTAAATGGATGGCCAATTCATGGCTTGGATGCACACTCACCATCTAATTAAGGAGGTCGAGTGGGAGGTCCTAAGACTGCAGACCCAATAGGAGGTCCTCCAACAAGAGAGAGAGGCAGCCTTACCAGACATGGAAACTGCTGAAGCAAATAAGGGAGAGAGAGTGTGCCTCAAGCAGGAGCCCTCCCACAAAGTAGAAAAGGTTATTCAATAAAACTGGCCGCATCTCAAGAGGATTATTGTGGTGCAGTGGCCATTTAGCAGTTGCAACAGGTAGCAAAGCTTGTGTGCCTCATTTGTCATCAAATGCAAATAAAATAGGATCGCTGTTCATAGAGGAATATGTCACAGTGATTTATGTTACATGTTTGTAGGTAAATGGAAATGTTAGTACTTTAAATAATTATGGGTCAGATTTGAGATAAACGAGGGTAGGATTTTCTCTAAGGGTGTTTGCTATGTCTCTGACAGGTGTTCTGCACCTATGAAGAAGAAGCTACCTACATTCTTCCAACCCTAATTTGTTTGCGTGTCCCAAGCTCAGACCTGACCTCTGACTAGCCTGTAAATTTTGGGATTGGGATAAAATTGTCTCTCTCGAGATTGGGATAAAGCTCTCAGTATTGAGATTAAACTCTTAGGACTGAGATAAAACCATATCCCGGGATTGGGATTAAACGGTCTCCTGGGATCGAGCCTTTTAGTTGCTGTTCCTGGAAAGCAGTGATCCAAAGTGTTAAATTCACAAGATCATCCTCCGGATGAGGGAATACGATTTTGTATTTGCCGCTAATGGATTAAGATTGATTTCAACTCCTCCACAGGCTAGCCACTGTGGATAAATCTAGCAACTGGGTCCTTTGCTAGATTTTTCTTCAGCATCCAATGATTGTAACAGAAATAACAATTTGTGCGAGATCAGAATCGCCCAGCCCTGAAATTATGAGACTGTGTGTGCCTCACAAATACATATCTTGGGGGATACTCTGCATAATATTGATATTGTGTAAGGTGATCTGTGTGCTGACAGATCTCCACTCTTTCTCCTCTTCACATGCTTGACTAATGACTGAGCTGAAGATTACTATCCTCATTGCTTGCTTATTCTTCCTTCCAAAAATACCTTATATCAAGCTGGAAAACTGACTTTATTTGATATTTATTTACCATTTCCACAATGTGCGATCACAGTCACGATCATTGTGGTTATAGCAATGCAAACTGCAGGAGTTGTGTGCCTGAACCCATCAAAACCCATTCTATCCATCAAAGAACTGCTCCTAAAAAATTCTAATGTGTAATTTCAAGTCACAGGGTTAATAAAATGTTCATTAACTAATTATAAAATAAAAGCGCCATTGTCCCAGATAACCATAGGTTGCTCTCCCCTTTGAGAGAGAGTGTTGACTGGTGGTGATTTACCCGAGGGTCACTATGTCTCAGTGAGGGATAAGATTGGGAAGGTGGAGCGTTCATAAATAAATTCAGCTGATAAAGGAATTGAACCCGTGCCTTTGGCGTTGCTCTGCATCCCAACTGTTTGTCCAGCCAAGTGAGCTAACCAACTCCCCAGACCAATTACCAACCATTTGTAATTGGCCGTTAACTCAAAATGTGCTATGAGTAGTACTATTTCTTTCTGCAGTAATACATACTAACACCAGGTATACTTACGGGCAAGCCTGTGGGTCCTCTTGGCCCTGGGTTACCAACTGCTCCTTTTTCACCCTGAAATGACAACACTTCATATCAACTGAACAGTCACAGTGAGATAAAAGTAAGCGTTCTCAAATACTTCTGTTATCTTAAGATGTGACAGACATGGGGACTGCCAAGTTCAAGGACACCCTGTAGGAATTGACAGATAGATAAAGCACATGTTCAGAATATACAAGTAACGCTGCAATGTGGCAACATGAGCTTTTGTTCCTCATTTTCAGCTTTTCTTTAAAGTTTTTCTTTTCTTATTAAGCTGTTTGTTTCTCATTCTCTTCTGTATTTTTCATTCCCCATCCCCTGCTCCTCCCCCCAAATGGGCTTTTGGTTTTTGGGTGGTGGAGGCGTGGGGCCGATGTACGGCAGGTGGTGTGAGATCAGGCAATGGTGCGAAACCAGGTGATGGTGTGGGCTGGATGATGATGTGGGGCTGGATGATGATGTGGGGCTGGGGTCTAGGACAGGAAGGGCAATGAGATGGGCTACAGGGTGGGGTTGGGCTCTGGAGCTAGGCAACAGCGAGGGTGTGTGGCCGGATGATGGCGTGGGCTGGGCAATGGGGTGATAGTGTGGGCTAGGCAATGGGGTGATGGTGTGTGGCTGGATGACGGTGTGAGGTTGGGCGTTGGGGAGGGGCTGGGGGCGGGGCAGGGTAATGGGGAGAGGCCAAGTGGTGTGGGGCTGGGTGTTAGGGCGGGGCCAAGCATTGGGGCGGGATGGGGTTGGGCAAGGTAGCTGCTGGAGGTGAATGGGATTTTACTGGGAGCAGGAGTAGTGGGGATTTACCTGTTCGGAATTGACCCCAGCTTTACTGTGGTTAAGGTATGTAAAGCTTTTAAATGGGGCTGGTAATGAGTGTGCCTTAACTGGGATTGGGATGATTAAGGTTTTGCCTTGGCCTTAAATCATGGGAGCAGAAGTAGGCCATTTGGCACACTGAATCTATTCCACAATTCAACGACATCGTGATTGATCTGCTATGATCATCCTCAACTCTACTTTTCCCCTTATTCCCATAATCCTCCATTTCCTTACTGTTAAAAATCTGTCTTTCTCAGCCTTGAACATGCTTAATGATCCACCCTCTACAGCTCTGTGTGGTAAAGAATTCCATACAGTCACTTCCCTCAGAAGAAATTCCTTCTCATCCCTGTCTTAAATGGGTGACCTTTTATGCTGAGAAATAACCTCTTAACATCTACCCTGTCAACCCCCTGAGAATTCTATACATCTCAATAAGTTCATCTCTCATTCTTTTAAACTCCAATGAGTACAGTTCAAACCTACTTAATTTCTCCTCGTTAGAAAATTCATCCATACTCGGGATCAAGCTTCTCTGGACAGCCTCCAAAGCCAATATTTCTTTCCCTAGATAACAGGACCAAAACTGTTCACATTATTCAGCTGAGGTCTAGCTTGTATATCTTCGGCAAGATTTCCTTGTTTTTATATCTATTCCCTTTGAAGTAAAGGCTGACATTCCATTCGCCTTTCCTATTACCTGCTGAACTTACATGTTAGCTTTTTGTGGTTTATGGATGAGGATTCCCAAATCTCCCTGTGCTGCAGCTTTCTGCAGTCTTTCTTTGTTTAAATGATATTCAGCTTCTTTTTTCTTCTTACTGAAAGTGCATAACTTCACACTTTTCTACATTATATTTCATCTGCTAAGTTTTCGTCCACTCACCTAACCTATCTACATGGCTCTGTAGACTCTTTGCATCATCCTTACCTCTTGCCTTCCCTTCTATTTTTGTGTCATTTGCAAACTTGGCACTGGTGCATTCACTTCTCTTGTCCAAATTGTTAATACATATTGTAAATAATTGTGGCTTCAGCATCAATCCCTACGGCACTCCACTCATTACAGATTGCCATCCTGAAAATGCCCCTCTTATTCCAACTCTCCATTTTCTATTAGTTAGCCAATTCTCTATCCATGCTAATATATTACCCCTCAATGAGCTCTTACTTTATTCAGGAGATTTTTGTGTGGTACCTTATTGAATGCTTTTTGAAAATCCAAGAATATCACGTCTACTGGTTCCCCTTTATTGGTCCTGCTCATTACCACCTCAAAGAATTCTAATAAATTTGTTCGGCATGATATCCCCTTCACGATTGATTATATTATGTATTTCTAAATGCGCTGTTATCATATCCTTTATAATAGACACTTATCAGGGATAAGCAGAGCTTTACCAGGGCTGGAGGTGAGCAAGACTTTACTGGGCCCAAGATTGTTATGCAAATGTGGAATCACAGCTATTGGACATGATATTTAAACAATCCTGGTTGTGTTAAGAATTACACTGAAAACCAATTTAACATTATCAGTAGGATTTGCAGTGCAGTTCACTTACTCCTGCTAGAAGCCACATATATTCACACACAGGGCCTTGTCCTTTGAAGACAAAAGGAACATGTCCACACCTTTTTCACTTAAGAAGCTGGGGGACAGCCATCCTCTGGTTTATTCCTCATGGCAATGTTATGACTGATCAGAATCAAGCTGCCTGGTTTGAATTTGAGCAAAGTTCCCTGCTGTATTCTCAGTGGCAATGCCGCAACTGATCTGATTCCACTTGCCATCCAATCAGCAGCCTCTTCTCATGCAGTATAAAATGTTGTTCTTTTTATCACTGATTTATCTTGCAAGCTGTCTTGATGACTGCAAGATGAAAAGTTTTGATAGTATGTCTCCTTTTTTCAGCAATACTCAAGCTCTGGATTACAGACCAGTTGCTTTTACATTTATAGTATGAAGTGCTTTGAGCACATTGTATCAAGGCATCTTTTAGATCCTCCTGTTCCAGATATTGGGCAGTTCCGGTTTGCCTATCAACCTTATAGTCAGTGAGTAATGCTATTCTGACCTTGATCCATTTGATCCAACAGCACACAAGATAATTAGGCAACTATGCTCATGCTACCTTTGTCGATTTCTATTCAGCTTTTAGTACCATGCAACCATTCAAGTTGATTCAAAACTTGAAAAGTCTTGATGTTGTTCCCACTCTCTGACTTTAAATCATTGACTTCCTTTACACCAGAAGCCCAAAAAGTGTTAGTTTCTGGAATTTCCTCAGACCCTATGCTGGATTTCCTCAGGGTCGTGATTGTCATCTTTACTGTTTATCTTTGAAGGTCGGGGTGGAGTGGGAGAGCAATTATGTGCGGTGGGAGCGGGCTGATAGAGAACCTTTATTTGCCGGATGTTTGGTCTGAGGCCCATTCTCTCAAGTGCTTTGAAGAATGCTTCACTGATGATTTGTAGTTCAGCCTCTGTGTGCACGGGCGTAATCTGCATACTGCAGCTCAATGACAGAAGTTGGAGTGGTCTTGGTTCTGGCCTGGAAGCGTTGGAGGTTGAACAGTTTCCTGTTTGTCCAGGAAGTTAGCCCCACTCCTGCAGGAGGCTGCAAGATGATAGAGTGGAGGGTTGCTGCGAGGAAGATTGAGAAGACTGTTGGAACCATGACACAGCCCTGTTTGATCCCAGCTTTCATTTGTATTGGGACATTTCCCACATCTTGGAAGCAAGCAGACATTGATGATAAAATTCAACGCCAACTCCAATGTGCAAGTGCAGTCTTCAGATGCCTGAGGAACAGAGTGTTCAAAACCTGAAACCTCAAATGCAGCACATGGTCTATAGAGCAGTCATGGTCCCCACCCTCCTGTATGCATCAGAAACATGAATAATGTACAGCAGACGCTTTGAATCCCTGGCGAGATATCGCCAAAGTTGCCTCTGCAAAAGTCCTGCAAATCCATTGGCAGGATAGGCTTACCAATATGTGTATCCTCTCCCAGGCCAATATCACCAGTACCGAGGCACAGGTCACACTCAATGAGCTGCGATGGGCAGGCCACATTGTTTACATGCTCAATACAAAACTCCCGAAACAAGTGCTCTAGTCCAAGCTCCACAATGGACAAGAGATCACTAGGAGAGCAGAGGAAAGGTTTCATGGACACTCTGAAAAGTCTTTCGAAATAAATCAACATTGCCACTGACATGTGGGAAATGCTTGCCTTAGCTTGCACAAACTGGAGAAGAAGCATCCTCAAAGATGCCAATCACCTCGAGCGTCAGTGGATGGAGCATATGGAGGCCAAATGTAAATAGCAGAAAGATGGAAAGAGAGCATAGAATCTAGAGCATCTCACTCACCCACCTCTTCAAATACCATCTGCCAAACTTGTAACAGAGTGTGTGACTTCAGGATTGGACTATTCAGTCACCACAGAACCCATCTCCCTGGGGTAGAAGCAAGTCATTCTTGAATCTGAGGGACTGCCAAAGAAGAAGGCAACTTCTATCCTCTATAGATGTGGTGGCCAAGAGACATTAATGATTATGGTACCTCAGAAAATGAGAATCCTTTTGATTAGACGCTACAATCATGAAACTCTTTTCTTTGATTGTAGTTGAGAGCACTATCCTTTTTCGTCTCGCCTTGTACTGTTGTCTTAGGAAAGCAGACTGCCTAGGTTACAAAGATTACTGACTCAGGCAGGAAGGGAAATTCTTGACAAAATCCACTCTGAGAATTTTGATGCAAGTAAAGAACATCAAGAACAATGGGAATCATCCCATTATCTCAATACCACTATTGGATGCATTGAAGGAAAATTCTACAATCCCTCAGAAAAATAAATTGGTTCCTAAACTATTGTGTCCTTCTCCATAAGAATTAACAGGGGTTAGATGCAGGGATGAGGATATGCACTCAGGGTGATTATTTTAATGCTTTGAAATAATTGTTAATACATACTTTAATCAAAGCTAGATCTATGATAAGGTAATTTTCCTGTTTTTATTGTTGTAATTCAATATGTATTTTTTTAAATGAACAAGTAATGTATTTAAATTGAGTTTTCATATGAACTTTTGTATAGTTAATGAAGTGAAATTTAAAAAAAAATCAAACTCCTAGTGGAAAATAACAACTGAAATGAAAACCATAAATTATAAGGTTTGTTTCTCACTATGTTCTCAATACTTGGAATTTCTCTTTAACAAAAGAGGTACCTTTATCTTTAGCAGGTTTCAACACGGCAGTGGTCTGATTAAAATAAAGCATGTTGGGAGTGTTGTGTGGAACATGAAAGCCCCGACAGTGTATTTTATGATAGTGTTGAAAGTTCAGATTGGATATATAGTTCTCCTTTTTACTTAACTGCATTTTTCCATTCTGTCAAGGCCATTTTGCACAGATTCTGCATTACGTACAAGTCACAATCTAAGGAGAGTGCAGCAGGATCAGAAATGCAGCATAGGTTTAATGAATCTTCCTTCATGAAAGGTATCTGGATTTCTGTAAGTGTGGTTTCAAAACCTCAGGCTCATGGTTGCAACCTTTCAATGTTTGTACTGGGGCTGGTGGCTCACTGTGGCAAGGCTGAGCAACTCTTACACACTTAAACATCAAAACTCTCAAAATCTAGAAAGCACAAAATTTCCAGCCTTATCACATAACGGTCTAAATTCCCAATTATTTTCCATTGTAATCATTCATTTTTTATTCATTAGCCATCCCTAATTGCCCAGAGGGGTGCTCCCTTCTTGAACCACTGCAGTCTATCTGGTGTCAGTACGTCCACAATGCTTTCAGGGAGGAAGTTTCAGGTTTTTGATCCAAACGACAGCAAAGGAACAGTGATATAGTTCCCAATCAGGGTAATGTATGGCTTGGAGGAGAACTTGTAGGTTGTGGTGTTCCCGTATGAATGTGGCCCTTCTCCTTCATGGGAATAGAATTTTGGGTTTGGAAGGTTCTGTCGAAAGATATTTGGTAAGTTCCTGTAGTTCATACTGCTGACACTGTGCACCAGTGTTGGAGAGTGTGAAATTTAAGGTGGTAGAAAGCGTGCCCATTAAGCCCGGGATGGTGTCAAGCTCCTGGAGTTGGAGTAAGAGTATTCCATCATATCTCTGACTCATGCGTTGAAGATGGTGAACAAACTTCAGAGAGTAAGGTGATGAATTACTCATTGCAGAATTCCCAACCTCTGACTGATCTTTAAGCCACAATAGTTATGTGGCTGATACAATTAAATTTCTGGTCAATGATAACCGCAGGAGGTTCAGTGATGAAAATACTGTTGATTGGCCTCCAACAACCGTGACCATCTTCCTATGTGCCAGGTACGACTTTAGCAAGTCCAGAGTTTTCTTCCCAATTCAAACTGACTTATTGTATTGAATGTGTTGTATTGCTTGCTGACTTGGGAACATATGCCGTCATTCTTCATCAGCAACTATCAAAATTTTGGGGAAAAAAGCTACCTATTTGCTGATGCAAACATCCTGAATTTAATGAATCTGATTTCATTCATCGTCTTTAAATAAAAGTTTGTGTTTAATGAATTCAAATGGTGCAACATGGTTTAAACACTACATTTACAGCCATTGTGAATAAGTGAGAACTAAAGTGTTCTATTGTTTCAGCATTCCATGTTGTTGTTGCAAATTTCAGTCACAATATAGAATCACAGAATCTCTACAGTGCAGAAGCAGGCCATTCAGCCAATTGAGTTTGCACCAACTACAATCCCACTCAAGCCCTTTTCCCATGACCCCACACATTTACCCTGTGGGATCATGGGAATAGGGTCAATTGAGCAACTGAGCATGGCCAATCAACCAAACCCGCACATCTTTGGACTGTGGGAGGAAACTGGAGCACCCGGAGGAAATCCATGCAGACACGGGGGGAATGTGCAAATTCCACACAGACAGTGAGCAAAAGCCAGGATTGAACCTGGGTCCCTGATGTTGTGAGGAAGCAATGTTAACAATTATGCTATTGTGCTGCCCTTTGTCTAGAATTTTCACTCTGGGTAAAATTAGCAAGACAAGGGAAAAGGTTGTGAAATTTTAAAAGGCATATTCTGTTGATCATAAATCAAGTTTCCATAACGCTGGCTTAAAAGAAGTGGTGCTGTAAACTGTTTAAATTTATTTATTAGCCATATTAGCATTTCTAGTGATTAACTTATTTTCAATTGGCACCAGATTACCAGCCTTAAAAAGGGAATTTCTTTTAATGCAAAGAAGAAAACCAAACAATTACATTTCATTATGCTGCATAACTGTGCAGGGTCATTGGAGGTTTAGGGAGCAACGCTCCCACTCTGACACACTAAGTTTTTAACGAGTGCAGATCAATTTGCAGGATTTGTGTGTGCATTCCCATCGCACAGGCGTCACCAACAGCCGATATCCAGCACGGTCGAGACTGCAGGACCAGCAGTAAAGTCATGTTAGTCTTATTTTAATGTTACTTAATTGTCTTCATCAGGCCCAGGGCTTCATGAAGCCTATAGCTTCTTCTGAAGCCACCCTGTCAATGCAGTTTCACTCCTTCAGGGTTCAGGCTCACTGCCAAACCCCCCCTCCCCCTCCCATGCTCCCACTTTCAGAGAACTAACAAGAGACCCCAAGATGGGGGTGGGGGGGGTTCGTTAATTGGAGTCCTACCGGGGAATCGAGTGGCAGAGGGTGGTGCCCCCTGGGGTGTGAGCACCCTGACATTGCCAGCCTGTGCACCTGGCACTGCCCAAGGGAAAAGTGCCCTTGCCCAGCGAGTGCCAAGGGGTCGGATCTGGGGCAGGGCACCACTGCCATTGAGATTGGTTGAGGGAGGCCAGCAACTGGGGCAGGCTGGCTGGGAGTAGGGGCGTGGTGGGTGAGATCGTTACTGCTGGGGTTAGAGACTGGGGAGGTCCTCAATGGGAAGGAGGAGGGAATCGGAGCTGGTGTGAGAATGCTTGAGGGAGCCATGGTCAGGCTGTGGGGAGTGCGGTGTTGGAGGGGTAGCACTGTGGGTGTCCTAGGCTGGCCAGTGTTTGAGCTGGTCAGCAAACTGCAGTCTGACAGTTCGGGGCCACCACATATGCACAGAGTTCTGGAACTGTCAGGCCTCAGCGCAAATAGGCCCTGTTCCCCGAGCATTTAATGATATTCACAATTGTAATCTCTGCATTGCAAAGAGTGGGAGATCCTATTGTGAACTCCCACTGAAAAAAAACAATCGTGAATTACACCTGTTTTCCCTTGAATTCAAAACTTGGGACATTTTTGGGAGAATCATCTCTCCCCCCCCCCTTAATAATTATGATTATACAAATGGGTTTAGGCAGAGACTTGAATGACAAATTCATTGGAAAAGCAGTGTGTTCTGGACTTAGAACATAGAACATAGAACATTACAGCGCAGAACAGGCCCTTCGGCCTTCGATGTTGCGCCGACCAATTAGGAACAAGCAGTGACCCTCTAACATAAACCATTCCCTTTTCATCCATAAACTTATCTACTAACCTCTTAAACGCCACCAAACTTGGTGCATCTACAACTGATGCAGGCAAGGCATTCCATACCCTTACCACCCTCTGGGTAAAGAACCTACCTCTGACATCTAAATGTCAGAGGTAACTTAGGTTGTCAAATGCATCCAAAGTGGAAACAGGACTCCTGATCACTGCTGAATAATATTGTCTTGAGTCACAGGAAAGAAAACGTCTCCTCTACCTGCTGGCTAAAAGTGTGCGAAGTGTTTTGGCAAATCTCAATTGTGGTTTCTGATGTACATGGAGTTACAGCACAAAACTGGCTCTAATCTTTTCCTGTTTAAAAATATTACTTTTTGAGAATACGATTTATGAATAGGAAAATACATTTCAGCTTTCTGGGCAAACTCTCAGTATTCAATGTCAAAGTGTCAGAGAATTTTCCAAGCAGCTTCTGGCAGAGGTGAGATATTTATAGAATCAGAACAGAGTAGCTCTTTAAACAATGCCACATTTACACAGTAGATCTCACCAGGCCTAAAGACAAGGCTGACTGAAGTCTCCTAAATGGGATACGTAAGGCACACACACAGAGTATTTGAACTTAAAACTTGTGCTGAAAGGCATGGCTAAAGGGATGTCATCACATATACTATTTCTGATACACATGAGGTGCTACCATGAAGCTGGAGACTGTGACTCAAATTAATAAAATCAGCCCAACCTGAAATGAGTTTGTGGACTGTGTGGATTGTCACTGGGCAGTGACAAGGAAGAAAGAAACTCTGTTCTCTTCACCAAATTAAGCAACTCTTGGGCAAACTGGGCTGTACTATTTATGCAAAAACAGGTGCGGAGTTGGAGGTATGGTGGAAAGAGGGGAATTATGAAAAGAAAAGGGTAAAATGCCATCAAGATAAATGAGTCAAGAGATCAGAGTAGAGCAACTGTTGTAGACACAGCATTACCACCAGCCATAGCCCATTGAAACAAAGTGTAACATTACAATATTTCTGCTTATTTCTAGGGCTGCATTTCTCAATGTACGTTATATGTTCTCGTTCTCAATTCACATAGGACTGACATTCATGCAATTCGATACTTACTCTGTCTCCCTTTGGACCTGCTGGACCTGCGGGACCCATTGGACCATCAAAACCCTTTGAACACAAAGAAAACAATTAACTGTAGACAATTAACAATGAACGTATTGAGAAATAAAAAGGCTAGTCTCGTCTCCAAGATAAAACAAAACATCTCACATTGACGAGAACTGGCCCAGAGTTTTGACCTATTACTTGTACTAAAACATTTCCAAACAGATAGAGACAGAACAGTGCCGAAGATGGTCTTTTTTATTCCAATTCCACAATTTTATCTTTTTACTTCCTCAACTTGTGATAAGTCCTCTGCTAGAAATTCCAACACGACTAACGCCCAGAAAATGGTCTTGATCTGCTGCATTAATCACCTACATGATTAAAAATACCATTTGGAATCATGTTCACCTTGTGACTGCACCATCTGAGATTGGCTCCAAGTGAATCCATTATAGAAGAGAAGCCTTTGTGAACTCAGAACATACATCTTGACTATTTTTTGTTGATCTTTTTGATAAAAATATCGTCTAATAGCAGACAGGAATCTTGTTTGCTAGGTGGTGGCCCCATGTGAAGATTCTGCTTTGGGACCCCCACGTTTTACTAGGCAATTATATTAATTACTCCCTACTTAATCTAGTGTGAAATACATACATGTACGATTGTGAAAATGCTTGCCATCGGCAATATAAAAATAATTGACCAAACTATGACCTAGGTTTTCTTTCACTGGATCCCTCCCTAACTGGATTTAGGCCTTGTGTGGGGTTTAATTATTGCTGAGATTGAATAGTTTTAATGCTGTCCTTAGCAGTAGCAATATTTACAGCTAAATCCTAAAACACTGACACATTCTCCCTATCTCACTTTTTCCTGGAACAACATTACCCTAAATGGACAGTGGGAAAAAAAGTAAATTAGTCAACGCGACTTACCAGTGCCTCGCACTGAATTGTGAGCTATCCATGCACAGAGAGTGGGGTGAGTATGAAGAAAGGGATCATGAGCATAACATTTACTGACTGCAGTGGACTGCCAGCACCAAGCAGAAAGGAGATAGTCAAAAAAGAAGGACAAAGAGTACAAATGTGACTCACTCACCCGCAGTCCTGGCTGTCCATCTAAGCCAGATGCACCCTGCATATTTTGTGTTATTAGAGGGATGGGTAAGAGGAACATGTTTTTAGTGTACGATGGTTAATGATCATAAACAACATTACACAATGAAATTAAGGTGGGAATTCCTGATTCAATTGTGTATTAAATATGAAATAGACATAAAAGGACTAAAAAATATACAAAGGGAATTTATAAATGATAACAGGGAACAGATGCTATGGAGTTACATAACACTGCAGTTAATTCCTCTGAAGCAGTTATAGGCGAAAAGTGCATAAGAGACTGGTTTAATACCAGTCCTACTGTGCTCAAGGGATATCCTAACTACCACAGCTGGTTCTGTGGAATAAGCACCGGGGAAGATTTTCTCTGTAACACAGATGTAGCCAAATTATAAATTTGATAAAGAACAGGTTTACAATTTGATTCCATCTGGAGCACATAGGAAACCTTTTCTTGATATTCTCACCATTGACTCTCATCAGTTGCTGGAATGCTGACCGCTTCTTGTTTAAACATATGTGTGTCCCTGCTGGTGAACAGTGGCTGAGACAATAGGTGGATCAATGAAATAAAAATTTGATGAACCTGCCTAATGATTGGTAGTTAAAGAAACAGTAAGAATTCAGAAACACTCTACAAATACACTCCAAACTTTCACTATAATATAAACATGCTTCAACATTCAGCTTCAATATAATGCAGTTCCTGGAAGCAAATCATTTCCAGTTTATTACAATGAGATGCACAGTAGAACGAACATCTCACAATGTAGGCAAAAATATTATGAATCTAGCAAAGTCATTTTGAAAATTAATAACAGAATCTTTTGAAAATACACTGCAAGGCCACGGAAATTTGAAAGATGATTTGGCATTACCCTTTGTAACATTAGAAACTGTGAGATAAGCCCCTTCCATAAAATGCAACATAAAAGTCTGGAGGAAAAGTACTAATAAAAGTCCAGAGTGCAATATGCTAACGATAATAAGAAAGGGGCAGTGAAGCGTTTAGTAACACGTGGAGGTATAAGAAATGGAAAGTAGAGGCAAGTGCTGAAAAATACATAAAGGTGGTCATTATCAAGGAGTGAAAAGGTATGGGGTAAAGAAAATGAGCATTCCTCCTTAATCAATGCCTCAATCCTCTCCCCTTTTGTGGCTGAACTTGTCTGGGAATTAATAACTTATTTTCAATCTACTTATTTTCTTTTTTCCATATTAAAGACATTGCTTCTTCCTCATGACGATATTGGAAAACACATGGTTCTCAGCTACTGATGTCCTTTTTGCAGGTTATTGTCCATTTCAATCATACTCAATACTGTCCCTGACCTCTTCTTCTGATATATTATGTTGCATTGCTTCCTGTTCTCACCCTAATCTGAGGATTCTTGCTTATGCTTCCTATTTCCAACCATTACTCCATTCTATGATCTGTTTCTGAACTTTCACACCCTCTCCTGGCTTTCTTTCTTACTATTTATGGATTTTCTAAAGACATCTTTTATAAGTATTTGTATGATGTTTCTTTCCACTTCACTTCTTACAAGGGCTCATCCAGATTTCCCATCTGTATCATATTTGCTTTAATGACTCCAGTATGTACATAAGAGTTTTATGAAATTTCCTTTCTCTTTCCTCCACTGAGACTTGCGCTCCTGTGGTCTCAGCTTCTTTAATCACCTGCCTCATTTCTTGCAGATCATCCCTTTCCCTCCACACACATCAATGTTCCTCTTGCCTCTCCATCTCATCTCACTAACTTCTGAAAAAGCTGGGTCATCTTTCACCATTAGGTCATCATCCACAATGTCATAAAGGCTGAGAGATCAACCTTCGCTGATTCATATTTTTAACCCCATTTTCAAGCCTTTTCCCCATTCACTTTCCAGTTCACTGTCTTTCTACTTTGATGTCATTTTAACTCCCTTTCATTTTGTATTGGACTTCCGTTGACACCTGTGATGATTTTTGTACAATAAATCTCCACTTTGTTTCACCGTTTTTCCAACAAATAAAAATACTCTCAGATCATTAGTTATTTCTCTGCACTTGTAATTAATATGTCTAGCACTCAATTTTTACTAATTTGTTTCTTAGCTTTTAGTTTAGTGCTATATAAATCTTGCAATTACAAGTTCTGATAAATAATCAAAGCAGAGATTTGATTATTTCTTTCTTTTCCTTTGGAGCACAAACTGACTATATGTTCACAGATGACTGCACAATGTTTAGCATCATTTGGGACTTCTCAGTCGCTGAAATAGTTGTGCCCATATGCAGCCAAGACCTGGACAATGGTGCATATGGGTACAACTGCTTACCTTGGCAAGTAACATTTGCATATTACAAATGCCAGGCAATGATCACCTCCAACGGGAGAGAATTCAACCATCTCCCTTGCTACGGGTCCTTGATACCATACTGTCAAATGCTGCCTTAATGTTAAGGGCTGCCATTCTCACTTCACCTCTTGGGTTCAGCCCTTTTGTCTGTGTTTGAATTAAGGCTGTAATGTCAGGTGCCGAGGGCCTTGTAAAACCACAAACTGAACATCCATGAGCAAATTATTTCTGAATTAGTGTCACTTGCTAGCACTATTGATAACCCCTTCCATTGTTTTATTGATGATCGAGAGTAAATTGATAGCACGGTAATTGGCCGTGCTTTTTGTGGACAGGACATACCTGGGCAACTTTCCTCATTGCTGGCTATATGCCAGTGTTGCAGCCGTACTGGGATAGCTTGGTTAGGGAGCATACATCTCCAGTATTATTGTTGGGATAATGTCAAGGCCCATTGCTTTTGAAGTATTCAGTGCCTTCAGCCATACCTTGATATCACATGGAGTAAACTGAATTGGGAAGAGACTGGGATCTGTGATGCTGAATACCTCAGGAGGAGACCAAGGTGGATCATTTCAGCACTTTTGGCTGAAGACAGTTGTAATGTTTCAGTCTTATCTTTTGCATTGATGTGCAAAACTCATTGAATTTGGGGATATTTGCGGACCTCTCCTCCAATCAGTTGTTTAATTGTCCATCACTATTCATGAATGGATGTGGTAGGATTGCAGAAATTAGGTCTGATCCATTAATTGTGGGGTATCTTAGCTCTGAGCATCACTTGCTCCTTTTGTCGTTTGGCACACAACCTAGTGTTATAATTTCATCTGATTGACACTCCATCTTTAGGTGTGCCTGATGATGCTCCTGGCATGCCCTCCTGAACTCTCCATTCAGCTAGGGTTGATCCCTCGGCTTGACGTTTACAGTAGAGTGGGGGAGATGCTGGGTTATAAGTTGTCGTCAAGTGTAATTCTGCTGCTGCTGATGGCCCACAGTGTCTCATGGCTGCACAGTTTTGAGTTGCTGGATCTGACCAAAATCTATTCCATTTAGCACAATGGCTATGCCACACAACATGATGTAAGGTATCCTCAAGGTGAGACTCTGGGCGGAATTTTACCAGCACGTCTGCCCAAGTTTTGCACGATCCTGCCCCAGGCCAACAGCCCAATGCTGTTCTCCAAGCTAAGTCCATCCCTGGTAAAATTCTGGCCTTTGTCACAACTTGGACTGTTTGAGGATCGCTCCGACTAATATTTTTAAGAACTGGTGCAACTTTGAAAAGTAGATTCATCAAGATAAGGTCAAGTAGTTTTCATCTCTTGTTGGTTCCCTCACCACATTCCATCGACCCAGTCTAGAAGCCTTTGGAACTCTTTAGGAGCCAGCCAGCTTGGTCTCTAATGGTGCTACTGAGCTACTCTTTGCGATGGATGCTGAAGTTCCCTCCTCAGAATACACTTTGCATTCTTGCCATCCTCAGTGCTACCTCCAAGTGACGTTCAACACAAACAAGTACTAATCAGCAGAGGGAGAATGAAAGGTTGGAATTAGCTGGATTTTTCACCTTGCCCACTTCTGGCCCAATGTCTTTGACTTCATGGGGTCCAAATCAAATTATTGTCAGTTTCTGATTTATAAAGAATGCAACTCTAACATGAACAACATGATTGACTGCCACCTACCCCCCCCCCAACCAAATCTCTCATACCCTTAATACAGATTTTCATATATTAATGGAAATCATAGAGTCATAGAGGTTTACAGCATGGAAACGGGGCCTTCGCCCCAACTTGTCCATGCTGCCCTTTTTTTTAAATGCTTAAGCTAATCCCAATTGCCCAATATCCTTCCATACCCATCTTACTCGTGTAACTATTTAAATGCTTTTTAAAAGACAAAATTGTACCCTCCTCTACTACTGCCTCTGGCAGCTTGTTCCAAACGCTCACCACCCTCTGTGTGGAAAAAGTTGCCCGTCTGGACACTTCTGTATTTTTCCCCTCTCGCCTTAAACTTATGCCCTCTAGTTTTAGATTCTCCTACCTTTGGAAAAGGTATTGACTATCGAGCTGATCTGTGGCCCCTTGGAGATGAAGGGGGTAGGAATTCCGGACCTGTGTTGGTCGCAAGCCCAGAATGCAAGCCTCAACTGGTGATATCAATACGGAAATCATGAGCATTATTTGGATGAGCTGCCAATTCCTGCCACGTGCTCACAGAAAGCTAGCTTGTTTTGTGTGAATAATTACTGAACTGTAAGCCTTGTAGACAGTGATTTGGAGATACATTCCTAGGTTAGACGGCTGCAATCGTTGAGCGAATGGTCCTCCAGAGCCCCGCAGCTGGGAAACACAGCGGTACATCATCCTGCTTTAAATCAAACTTAAAAAAACATATCTTGGTAGTGGCTGCATCCATGACTGTTGCGCTCAATTGGCTGGCCTGCTCAAGGGGCCTCAATTTTCCTGAAACAGCATTAATTCCCTCATTTAGATGGCAGACTGGTTAGCACTGCTGCCTCACAGTACCTGAGTTCGATTCCTGGCTTGGGTCGCTGTCTGCAAGTTCTTCTCGTGTCTGTGTAGGTTTTCTGCAGGTGCTCTGGTTTCTTCCCACAATCTGAAAGATGTGCTGCTTAGATACATTGGTCTTGCTAAATCCTCCCTCAGTGTACTTGAACAGGTGTCAGAGAATGGCAGCTCAGGGATTTTTCACAGTAACTTCATTGCAATGTTAATGTAAGTGCACTTGTGACACTAATAAATAAACGTAAACTCAGCACGTGTTAAAGAGCCAAGCATCAGCTGTCCCAAATGCCAGAAAAATGGCCCCATCATTCAATAATGGAATTGAACATTGTTCAAGGCTGCTGAACATTAGTTTCCGAAATTGGCTTATTTGCCAAAACTGGTGCAGTAAGAACCAGCTTATACTCCTAAAAACATGAATGAGTTCAAAGAAGGATAATATTTGGGGGGTGGGGGGGGCGTGTATATGTGTGTGTGTGTGTGTGTGTGTGGAAGACTTGAGGTGACTGCCATCTGCTGGTGTTTGTTGTGCAATTCACCTGGAATGGAAGAAATCTCACAACACCAGGTTGTGGTGCTACATGGTAGCACAAATTTCGGAGCACTGCTCCTTCAAATGGTGAGGATTCCTACCATTTCCTGCATTTTCTATTTTGTATGCCCAAGATCGCAGTTCGGAGTAAGAGGCGAAGGATGAAGCAGGTCAAGCATGTACTTAATTTTCTCCACAATTCCTTCACCTCAATATCTTCTTGCATTGTGAATGCACACATTTAAAGTGATTCTTCCTCACAAGAAGTTTGGCCAAATTCTGTCCCCGTTTTGTAAAAGACAGTAGAACTTTCGTGAAACATTGGAGGAAATTTTGGGAAAATAGAACACTGTAGTGCACCTGGAGAAACAAAGACCTTAAAATTCCTGACATTTGAGCAAAAAATGCTGGAACTAGTCATCAGATACTGCCAGACCAATATTTTCTGGGGAAGAACCCATCAGGTCTTGCAGCATCTGATGACCACTTTTTATTTCAGATTTCCAGCATTGTCCTAAATTTCTGGTCCATTAGTGTTTGGAAATTCTGATTAGAATGGGAGATTACATCCTCTCCCTGCGTCCAGACGCCATTTAGGAGACAAGATACCTGATGATTCTCAGTCAGAAATCCTATCAAGCAGAAAAAGGAATGGTTTCACAAGGCAGCTGCATTTTGAAACCTCTGGTGAAATCACGCAATTGTTATGACACAGGAGGATGACAACTGGCCCATCTTGTCTGCATCGGTTCTCTGAACATGCATCATGTCTGTGTGCCATTTCCCTGCCTTTTCCCTGTACCCTTGAACATTGTTTCTGTTCAAATAATCACCCAACGCCTCCATTGAACCTGCCTCCACCAAACTTCCAGCCAGTGAATTCTGGATCTGAGCCACTCACTGTGTGAAAAAACTTTTGCTCACATCACATTTGCTTCTTTTGCAAATCACTTTAAATCTGTGCCTTCTCATTCTTGATATTTTTAATGAAAGGGAATAGTTTCTCCCTTTCTTCTCTGCACATACCCCTCATGATTTAGCAGTCCCAAACTCTCCAATCTATCCTCATAAGTGAAGTTTCTCAGCCCTGGAAAGATCCTTGTAAACCTCTTCTGCAATCTCTCCAAGGCATTCACATTCTTACAATAGTGTGCTGCCCAGAGCTGTACACAATATTCCAGCTGAGATCTAACTACTATAAGTTCAGCATCACTTCCTTGCTCTTGTATGGCCTGTCACTATAAACAAAACCCAGAGTACTATATGTTTTACTAACTGCTCTCTCCATCTGTTTTGTCACCTTCAATGATCTGTGCATATATACACCCAGGGCCCTCTGCTCCTGCACCCCTTTCAGAATTTTACCACTTGTTTTATATTGTCTCTCCATTACCTTCCTACCAAAATACATTACCTCACACTTCTTCATATTGAGCTTCATCTGCCACCTATCAGCCACTCCACCATCTTGTTTGTGTTCTTTTGAAATTCTATACCGTGTTCCTCACAGTTTATATAACTTCCAGGTTTTGTGTCTTTGGCAAACTTTGAAATTTTCCCCTGCACACCATGATCTAGACCATTAATGTATAATCAGGAAATGTCCTAACACCAACCCCTGGAGGAGTCCATGTAAACCCTCCTCCAGCCTGAAAAACATCCATTGACTATTACTCTCTGCTTCCTGTTACTCAGGCAATTTGTTGCTACCATCCCTTTTATTCCATGAGCTACAACTTTCTGGCAGATCTGTTGTGTGACACTGTATCAAATGCCTTTTGAAAGTCAATATTAACCATACCAAAAGCATTAACCTCATTGACCTTTTCTACTACCTCTTCAAAAAACTCCTGTAAGTTAATTAAACACGATTTCCCCTTTAGAGATCCATGCTGGCTCTTCATAATCAACCCACATTTTCTATGTGACTACTAACTCTATCCCAAATAATTGTTTGGAAACATAAAAAATAGGAGCAGGAGTGGGCTATTCAATCTTTTGAGCCTACACTACCATTCAATATGATCGTGGCTGTTCATACACTTTTGGTATCCCACTCCTGCTTTTCCATTTGATTTAAACATTTTCAATGTTTCTCACAGTTTAACTTCTAACTGATCAGTAATCACTGGGCTTATTCTTATAAGGAAGACTGCAAGATTATGACCAGCGCCTTTGCAATTTCCACACTTACTTCCTTCAATATTCTTGGATGCATCTCATGTGGTCCTAGTGCCAGCAGTCTATTGCACACTTCCTCCTTGTCAATTTTGAACCTTTCTAGTGACAATTTTTATCACTCTATCACTTTGATCTGGATATCGTCTATCTCCTTGATAAAGACATTTGCAGAGTATTCACTTAATACCTCAGCCGTGCTCTCTGCCTCTATGTGTAAATCCTCTTTTAGGTTCCTAATCAGTACCACACAAATTTTACTGTTGTCTCTATAAGCATAGTTTTACTCTATGCTTATAGAGACTTTGGGATTCTGCTTTATGCCGTAAGTGGGCCACATCAAACTACTTTCCTAGCAGCAACTGATCCGAGTGATCAGTTTCCACAAGGAAATAATTTAAATCAGCAGTGACCGCTGTAGTAGTGTGGATCCTTTCAGGGGGAAGGCACTCCCTGAGGGCATTGTGATTGAATCGGACTCAAAGCATTGTGTGGGTAGCTGAGCCAATTGGGTGCAAGGGCGTGTTTCGAGGGCTGGGGAAGATGCTCATTTGGAGCCAGGAGAGAATGTTGTAAAGTTGTACAGTTCATTCTGCCTGATCCTTTATTGTTGGCAATAAATCCATTGTTACTTTGAGCCATGTCGAGTCGCCCTTAATTTATTACAATCTTCAATCTCAATATCTCCTCCCCTCATACAATAGAACAACTTTAATTATTAGTGTTTCTATGATGCTGCTGGTTTTCTGCAAATAATGATGTGATAGGCATTAGTTCTGACCTTTCAAGCTGATGATCTTATTTGTGGTGTTTGGGATTGAGTAAATGCTAGTCACATTGGCTGCCAGAAGCCCCAACCGCAGGCTGTGACAATACTAACATCTGACTGTAGCCGAAGGAATTTCAGACCAAATTATTAGATAGTGGTGATGTAGTGTTACAGTTCACTTTGAGGGTATAATTGAGAACATGCAATTTTACATGCATGTTGTAGTCTGAAGTTATGGATAGTGGAGGCTCCAACATTTGATTAACCAGGAATTGCTTCCACTCTTAGTGTCTGGTGCATGTTGGAAGG
This sequence comes from Sphyrna mokarran, assembly GCA_024679065.1. Classification (NCBI taxonomy): domain Eukaryota; kingdom Metazoa; phylum Chordata; class Chondrichthyes; order Carcharhiniformes; family Carcharhinidae; genus Sphyrna; species Sphyrna mokarran. The sequence goes on along the minus strand of JAGIQG010000001.1, from coordinate 105,823,664 downwards.
ATTTTCAGGTTGATACCAGAAATTGTTGATACCTGTTTGGCTGCATTATTGATACATCTTCCTTGGTCATCAAATCCAGGTGTGGGACTCAAATCTGCAGTTTCAGGTTCAAAGTGTTAGGAACACTACCAATTACACCACCGCACTTCTGTGATTACTAGACAGATGTGGGATAATGGTTTATTATATGTAATATCCACAATAGGGTAGGTCTTCTCCCTTTGTATTTTTAACCAGTATTTTGTTAATGTGCCTTTCACTCAGTTCCACTCTGCCTACACCCCCTTAACTCAGTTCTCAAAAGGGTCTCTTTCCTTCCTTTCACCTGCACCTCTCTCCCCTTCAACAAGTCTTTCCCGCATTTCCTTATTGCCTTAAGATGATATCTCTCTCCTTTGCTTATTTCCCTCCCCATGACTTGGTCACTTTCCCTCTAAATGATCACAATCTCTCTGTCCTTCTTCAACATAGTTATGAGTTGTTGAAATAAACAAAGTCAGGAGTTATTTCATTGGAAATTTGTTCCCATAATGAGACAATTACTGGCCAGAAGTATGTTCTTTAAATCTTCATTAGTTGGGCACCATTATTTCAAATCCAAGCTCTACAAAAAACAATAGCTTTTTGCAACATAAATTTTTGGAAATTGGTACTGTCAATTCTGAAAAAAGTCTTCTCTCATTCTCCATTTCTTTTCTTTCTCTATCTTTCTCTTCCTTCAGTTCTGTTCATCACCCATTTCCTTCATTTCTCTCTCTCCCTCCATTACATTTTATCCTTCTCATTCACTCTCATGTTTTTCTAAATTATATTTGTTTTTCTTCCATTTCTACTTTCTGTTTTCATCCAAAGCTTTCTCCTTCATTTGTTCCTCTTCTTACTTTAGTTCTCCATTTCCATCTTTCACTTTTTTAACTCTTTACACATTCATTTTTTTCTTTCACTTCAGTATCTCTTTCCTTTCCTGTTTCTTCTGTCATTCCCCTCTCTCTTTTACTTGTCTCTTCCTACTGCTGTCTCTCTTTCTGTTTTGCTCTTTCTATTCTCATGTACTCTTTCATTTTTCTTTCACCTGCACTTGTGTTTTCTCTCTCTTCTTCGAGTGTTCCTTTTTCCTTTGAACAGAAAAGATGGAAACATAGGGATAAAACTCAACTTCAGCTGCAGTGAAGATTGTGTAAGGGACAATCCTTCCCTTACATTGACGTGGCTCTGTATACCTGATATCTATTTCATTACCACCCAGTTTGGAAACCCTTTCCCCCACTTCTTAACACTGAACTATTTACCAAGAGATTTAATTCATTTTAAAAGAAGAAATGATACCTAATTGCTGAAGAACATAAACACTTACAAACAAATTTAATAATCACATTTACACAATAGACTTCACACAGAGAAGAGACATAAGTGCCGGAATTTTACTGGCATGCCTGCCCCAGAATTGGAGTGGGCGAAGCTCTTGAAATAGAATTCTCCGTTGGCCTTGGGTGGGACCGTACAAGCCTTGGGTGGGTGACGCGGTAAAATTCCGGCAAAGATGTGCTTATACAAAGATGCAGAATATAGCAGGTGAATGTCATCCCATATACAAGTTATGAACTATGAAGAAAGGTGTACATAAAACATATAAATAATTAAACCAAATACTTGAATAATATTGTAAAATTACTGAAGGAGGAAGCTTTAAATACAAAAATATAATAATTTTAGACCATGGAATGAATCAATAGAATTAATGCAAATCAAGTCAGTGATAATATTGCAGGCTGGAGTAAAGAGCATTTGGTTTCACTTAGTTAACATTAAATAGCTGGCATGGTTGGTCAGGTTATAAATTTTATAGAAGATGACCAAAGTTTCTTGGGGTAATGAATGAATGGATGAAATCCAGCAACACAAGGGTTCCTAAATGGAAACCTATTCAGATGTGTAAGACCAAGTATGTAGCTCCTCTCCTCAGAAAAGATTCCCCATTTGTGGTAATGCTGCAGTAAGGGAACAGATTCCTCACAGATCTACATAACCTTTGCAAAGAGAAAATGGAGACATAAAAGTTCTGCTTTGTGATTTATGTTGGCTTCCAGGAATTTGGTTTTTTCTTTTTCCATCTCCCACTGCATGTACCTTTCACAATGCACCAACATAATCTCAGACAAAGGTTGCAATTCTGCTATCCTGAATCAGGGTGGCAATGGAGGAGGGATAGCAAATAAAATGGCTGTAGAGAGGACCCTGAATTTATGGGTTCTTGGATATAATCCTACTTTTTAATATATTTATAAATACCTGAATGAGGGCAAAAGGGTTAGGGAGAGGGGAAGGAGATAGATTTACAGTGAAAATTACTTTTGAAATACAATGTCCAGGCAGGTCACTGTTTACAAATGTCTGTCATTCCTGCTTTAAACAAGGCCCGCAGAGGCATGAGGATATGTTGTGAGAGCAACCTACTGGCCGGAACTCCACCACTTGCCCGCCATGGAATCGGCAGGGGCAAGGTTCCAACAACAGAAATTTCCGTTGATCTCAGGCGGAAATTTCCGGTTTCGCGCAAGCGAGACAATAAAATCCCACCCGTTATCTGTTTCTCTTCTTCCAATCTGATGGCCGATGCCTCGAGACTAGAAAATCTTGATTTTGAGTCAAAACGGAGATCCCTCAGCTTTCCATCATTCCCAGAGATATTAAATAAGTGCCATACCTGAAGATATGGGGATGAAACAGGGGTTGAATAAGGTTTTGAGCCTTAACAGCTTCTGTTGGCTGTTTACATGGAAACATAGAAAAAGACAGCCATTTGGCCCTTTGAGCCTGCTCCACCTTTCATTATGATGAAGGCTGATCATCAAATTCAATATCCTGATCCCTTCCTTCCCTTCATATCCCTTGATTCCTTCAGTCCCAAGAGCTATATTTAATTTCTTCTTGAAATCAAACAATGTTTTGGCCTCAACTGCATTCTGTGGTAATGAATTCCACGCATTCACCATCCTCTGCCTGAAGAAATTCCTCCTCACCTCAGTTCTAAAAACTTCTCCTCACTTCAGTTTATAAATGGGAAATGGTGATGAGCAGCACAATAAATACTCCATGCTTAATAGAGGGGGAAGTGTTAGCCCCCTGCAAAACAACTCATTGGGAAGTTTAATTCCCTCCATGTGCTAATTTTAGCACAGACAAGAGATTGAGGTAGGAAGGCTCGCTGCTCTGTCTGCCCAAGTGCCAACTGATAGGCTGCAATTGAAACTCTTTGAGAAAGCTATTTTTGGGGATATGTAATAACTCTTGGTCACAAGGTAGGTGTTCATCTTGGGTGATAGTTCTAAATGATGGTATTGCAATGGCTGCCTCTTTTACTCCCCACAGGATATTCATTCCTATTGAAGCTAATTTTAACTGAATATGACACATGGTGAATTACAGATGTTGCGATACTACTTGCCATTTTTAGTTTATCAGTCGTGGTGGGCACAGGCTTGGAAGGCTGAAGGGCCTGTTCCTGTGCTGTACTTTTCTTTGTTCTTTGTCCCGGTTTATTGCCACTTCCCAAAGAGGATTTTGTCTGGGTCTAAACAAGCTTATTTTGTATCAGTAGATATTTACTAGTTGTTAGTTAAGCTATACTGCATTAACCTCTGAAGTGTGGGTATTATGTGGGAAGCTACAGCAGAATACAAGAGCTTGTGAAATTTCTACAGATTTAAGTGTGTCAGGCAATTCCATAACGAGGCAGGTTCAGTGACGTGTTTTTCACATTGCCATTGGCCAGTAAGGACAAAGCATAGGATTGTTATGGGAGTCTAGCACAGAATGATGAATTTGAGGCTGAGCTTATGTCCATCCATTATGGCTGCTGGGGTTTCCCTTGGACGTGGATGCCAGCTTTGTAAATATATTTAAATTTGGATCAAATGGTGAGATTCTCATATTCCTTTGCCCACTTGACTAACACCAATCCCAATTGCCATGTCCTAGCTTAGAAGGCAACCACTGCCAGTGCGTGTTAAAGGTGTAGGCAGGAAAAGCTGCTTGTGGTTTAAGTTAAAGTAAGTTTAAATTCAATTCAGTTTCTGCTGTATTTTCTGCAAAGATGTTGCCGCTATTCCAATTTCCTATTTCTTTTAGTTCTTGACACCTCTACTCCTCCCCTTTGGGATGCAGCTGGAGGGTCCTATTCAGCAAACTCAGACCATTTCCTATTCCCACGGGTTTCAAATTTCACATTGGCAGTTTCCAAGCATATTGTAATGAGGATCCGGGACCAAAGTCTGATGTTGATATCCCTCCGATGGGCATCGTGGGATCACAGGAATATAGAAACAGGATTACGCTGTTTTGGGAGCCTGTTGCATCATTCCATGCAATCATGGCTGACCTGTGATCTAATTCGATGTGCCACATCCCTTAGCATGTTCATTTTATAAAAATATACACACCTCAGATTTAAAACTTAATAACTTAAATGTTACATCCCAGGCAGCATCCTGGTAAATCTCCTCTGTAACCCCTCCAGTGCAACATTCTCTTCCTATAATGTTGTGACCAAAACGGCACACAGTACTCTAGTTGTGGCCTCACCAACGATCTATACAACTCCGACATGACTTCCCTGATTTTGTAATATGTATTTTGATTGAAAGGCAAGAGTCCCATATATCTTTTTCACTACGCTACCTCCCTTCTGCTTTTAGAAATCGGTGGACAAACACACCAAAGTCCCTTTGTTCCACAGAATTCATAGTGTCATGCAATTCATTGAATGCTTCCTTGCCAAATCAACTGCTCCAAAGTGTATCACTTCACATTTTCCAGGGTTAGATTCCATTTGCCACTTATCTGCCAGTTAATGTTGGGAATGTTGAAATCGCCTACTGTAATTAACCTATTTTATTATTTTTACAAACCGCGGTGAATTTTGCACATGTTTGCTCCTCAATTTTCCACTGACTATCTGGGGATCTCTAATAAACACCTACCAGTGTGGCTGTCCCTTTTTTATTCCTGAGCTCTACCCACAAAGTTTCATTATATGCCTACTCCAAGATATCACCTCCTTACTAAAGTAACTGACTCCTTAACTAATATTCAATGCCTTCTCCTCTTTTACCCCTTCTTCTGTCTTACCAGATGACTTTGGAGACAATCGTACCATCATGCCCTGCTAGCTGATGGGCCGGGCGAGCCAGTAAGATTGTGAGAGAGCCAAGAAATCAAGTTTGCATCTGATTTCTTGTCTCTTGTGATCTTACTGGTGCCAGATATCCGGCACAATCAGCCTTGCACCATTTCTGGTGCAAAACTGAATGAATTATTTAAATTGAATTTAATTGTCATTTAAAAAGAATTAGCAAGCCCAGGACTCAAGTGCCAGAGCACACTTGCCTGAGAGAACCTCCCTCCTGGTGAGGCCACGCAGGCAAGGATCACGTATGGTCCCCCATCTCGTTGGTAGAACCAAGGCCACTGATGCCCCCACCGGAAGGCAGGGCCAGGTGGCTTGCCCCTTGGGCAGCACAAACCTACCACTTTGGCATTCCCACTAGGCAGTGTCAAGAGAGCAGGGCCTTGGTCTGGAAAGGGGAGGGGGGATAGCAGGAAGGGGAGCTGCTGCACACTCTGCAGTTGCAATTGGTGGGGGGTGGGGGGGGGTTTGGATTGATCAGTCTGTGGATGGGTTGGGGGAGTTGTCAATTGGTCCGATTTGGGTATTTGGTCCGATCAGGGAAGGGGACAAACATGGGGTCCCATGGTAGCACACGGAGTGGGATAGGGTGCCAGGTTTTGCCCACAGTGGCCTGATAGATACAGCAGAGACTGCTTGAAAGGTCTCTGCTGCTCTCAAAGCAGAGACCTGCATTGTGCCCTCTACTATCAGCAAGCTTTCTGGTGATTTCTCCGGGTGCTCTGGTTTCCTGCCACATGCTGGTTAGGTGCTTTGATCCGAACAGGCACCGAAGTGTGGTGACTAGGAAAATTTCGCAGTAACTTAATTGCATTAATGTAAGCCTTATTGTGACGAATAAATAAACTAACTAACTAATAGGCTTTTTAAATTTTCTTCACATACTAAATCCACGAGATTTGCCATTTGGACTCGCCATAAAAAGCTTTCCTATTTATGTGCTTGATCTGGACTTAAAATTTGTCTTTGTGACGGCTACAATATCACAATTCTATATGTCAATCATTGCCCTTAATTTACCTATTTTCCCTTTAATACTCCTGACATTTGAGACAAAACAGCTTTGCCTTAGTCCCTTGAAATTTAATACAGCTGTATTCCCTCTGACTTGATTGTTTTACTGTATGATGACGTGTCTTTATTCTGCTAACATTCTGTGTCTCCTCCCCCTGCCAAATTAATTTAAACTCCTCTCAACAGGACTAGCAAAACATCCTGCAAGGATGTTAGTCCCAATCTGTTTCAGATATAGACCGTCCCACTTGTGCAATCCCACTGATCCAGGAATCTAAACCAACCAATCTAAACCCTCCTGCGCCAACTCTTAAGCCATGTATTCATCTGCACTATACTCCCACGTATGCGCTCACTAAAACATTATACTGGGGGCAATACAGAAATTACAACCAGAGATGTTCTGCTTTTTAGTCTACTGCATAGCTCTCTGTATTCTTGATGCAAGACCTCATTCTTCCTCCTGCTTATGTCATTGCTAACAACATGCATCATGAGCTCTGTCTTATTATCCTCCCTCTTCAGGATGCCCTAACATCCTGGACCCCAGAAGACTGAAGTTACATTGACAGCTACAGTAGCACCCATCTGTTCCCCTATCAAATCCAGAATTACTATTACTCTTCCCCCCCCCTCCTGTATTGACAAGCTACTTGTGGTACCAGAAGCCTGGCTCTGTCTGCACTCTCTGGAGGAACCAACAGCCTCATCAGCCTCCAAAATGGATTACCAATTTGCCAGCAAGAACCTGGGGACTCCTGAACTACCTGTGTTTCTCTTTCACTGCATGATGATCAACCATTCCCTTCCCGCCTCAGGTTCCAAGCCTCTTTGGACCTCCCCTGTCTCTACCTTTTCAATTTTACACTTTGCAGGTCTAGATGACTTAACATTGAATCATTTCTACCCAGCTGGATAACACATACCAAATTTATCATACAACAGAAAATGCTGGGACTGTTCAGCAGCTCCGAACCCAATTTTGATAAAAGGCCACTGACCCCTTGAAAGGTGAACTCCACTTCTCCTTTAACAGATACTACCTGACCTGCTGAGTATTTCCACCACTTTCCATTTTTATTTCAAGAGTTCCAGTATCTGTTTGCTCTTAGTTCTGCAATCCCTTTGTTGCAGCTTTCTCCCCAAGGTACAGGGGGAAAATGCAACTTAATTCAATGCACTTTCCTTTTTGTTTTCAGTTTACAGTCAGCTGTCAGTCATTTCTTAATTCAATGATGACACAATCTTGCCTTAACAGTGCTGCTACTGCCAATGGCATCTCAATCATAAGATAAGGAAGCATTATTCAAACCATTAATGCCCATTTGAAAAAATTGCTTTTGCTGTAGCCTCTAAAAGCTGCAATGTTCTAAAAGTTAAGGGTTTTTTTGGGGGGGAGGGGTGTGTATGAATGTTGAACTGAAAGGTCCAAACAATCTGTCTCACCAGCTGCAAGTAGGTTTTACACGGTCAGTGAAATATCATTTCATTGCGGCCGTTTATGATCTACCTTGAGCCAAGCTAAAATCTTTAGCCGCTAGAGAATAAAATCTCAAACTGGGGGCTCTGAGATAGTCGCCTGTAATAGTTAGTCTTTTGTCTGAATGCTGTTACACCTATCCTGCCTCAAGCAGATTCTGCACCCTAGCAGCCTCAGGCTATATTCAAGAAAGGTTTCATGCAGCAGTTCTGATAAACAAAAGCTGCCTTAATATGAATGGAGGCTATTTCTTGCAGGTTGGGAAATATGGGCTAGCAGCTCAGCTCTCAGTTACATACCCTGTCTGAATTTCTACAATCAGATGGATTGTGGTTGACTCATTACTGCACATTTTCCACCTCCATCATAATGGAGATGTCCCCCTTTCTGTCCACAGAGACAGTTCTCAATAAGTAATAACCGATATTACAACGTAGCTGTAACAACACCTCAAGCACATTGGGCGTAAGAAAGAATGATTACTCTGACAAAAATTGCTTACAGTTTACCATCTGCGTTTACACTTTCCTGAATGACATCTGCCAAATCTCACCCAGCATTTATTACAAGAAAGCCATTAATATTTTCTTCCATCCATTAACGGTCGTGAACATACTGACCGAAGCTGGAGAAAAGAGTTTCCCTGATGTACAGTTACACTGACCATTTTTTTAAAATAACATTGACAAATGAGGGAAAATATACCCCAAATCCTCTGAAGTAAGATAAATTAAATGCACTTGTGAGATGACCACACCATTTTTTGGTCAGTTTAAAGGAAATGAACAACAGACACTTAAAAAGTGAGACATCACAGGACAGAACGTAATGCATATACAATGACAATGGTGATTGTTAATTCTTTTGGAATTATCATCTACAGTCTGCAGAAGTGAATTTAAAAACAATTTGCAAATAAGAACAGTTATTAAAGGAATCTAATAAGACAGAACAATATAACTAAGGTGATACTGATAGTTAGTGGTTTGTTTCTGCTCCAGCAATGTGCATTTGTTCTCCAGTATTACTCAGAGTAAACCAGAGGTGTTGGCACTCTTACGATGTAAGCTGTATTAAATGTTATCTACTTACTGGGAGACCAAGGGGTCCTCTGTCACCTTTTTGACCTGGTTCACCCTTCCCTCCTTTAACACCATTCAACCCCGGTTCACCCTAAATGTAAAAGTAAAGTCCACCTTTTTTTTGCTACTTTGAAGCTGGGACAGAAATGCATTAAAATTAATCACAAAAAGCTACTGCAAATAGCTGTGCATCGATCAATGGATTATTCCCCCGCTAACCCCCCCCCCTTCCCCCACGAACCCTCACCCTCCATGGTCAATGTTTTTTTCAATGTTTCTACAGCACATTAGCATCCTTGACATTCATTTCACATTAGATGCAGAAGATATTTTGTTCTTCCTTGATTCAATTAGACACAGAAGGAAAAGACCTATTTCAGGATCATACGTGTATTAGCAAATATTTTTAATATCACAATCGTTGTCATAGAGGTTTTCAGTCTGGAAACAGGCCTGTTGGTCCAACTTGTCCATGCCGTCCTTATTATTGTCTTTTTAAAACCCCTAAGCTAAACCGACTTGCCCACATTTGACCCATATACCCCTACACCCATTGTACCTGTAACTATCTAAATGCTTTTTAAAAGATAAAATTGTCCCCACATCTACTACTACCTCTGGCAGCTTGTTCCAGACATTCACCATCCTTTATGTGAAAAAATTGCCCCTCTGGACCCTTTTGTATCTCTCCCCTCTCACCTTAAACCTATTTCCTCTAGTTTATACTCCCCTACCTTTGGGAAAAGATATTGACTGTCTAGCTGATCTATACCCCTCATTATTTTATAGACTTCTATAAGGTCACTCCTCAGCCTGCTAAGCTCCAGAGAAAAAAAATCCCAGTCTATCCCAGCCTCTCCTTATAACTCAATCCATCAAGTTCTGGTAGCATCCTAGTAAATCTTTTCTGTACTCATCATGTTTGAGCTTGTGCATTATTTCGTCTGGTCAAAGTTGTCACTGTGCATTTTACTGGTGGAATAACCTGAGACACCCATACATATGGTATTGTGACTGTTCTTTCTGCCAGCTCCCTGAAAGAGGGTGCTATTCCTCCCTCTATTTTACAGCCAAGAATACAAGCCCAAAACATATTGCTGGCAATATTAGGAAATTAAAACTTTGTGTTCACAAGGCATCTCTCAGTTTGTAAATTTATCATTAACTAATTTAAAATAAATAGGTGCTGTTGGTACAGAAATAGCAGATAGATGACACCATACAAATTAATTAAAGTCTTTCTTTATTATTAAGAATCAGAAAATGCAAAAGAAAAGATTAGCTTAATTTAATCTGATTGGAATTTAGGGTTTAGAAGCAGGAGTAGGCTATTCAGCCCTTTGAGCTTGTTCCACTATACATTAAGATCAAGGCTTATTGGATTGAGGTCTCGACTGTACTTTGCCATCTTCCCCAGCACGGCCCTCAGCTCCCTCATCTGTCAAAAATCAGTCTAACTCAGCCTTGAATAAATTCAATAACTTAGTCTCTGCTGCTTTCTGGGAAGAAATTCACATACTAATGGATCTTTGAGCGAAAGAAATTCTCCTTCTGATCTCTGTCTTAAATGATAGACTTCTTATTCTTAAACTGCGCTTCCTAGTCTTAGTCTTCCTACAAATGGAAACAACCTCTGGGCATTTACCCTGTCACATCCCCTCAGGATCTTATATGTTTCAATAAGATCACCTCTCATTCCTCTAAACTCCAATGGGTTTGAACTCATTCTGTTCAACATTTACTTTTAGGATAAGCTCTTCATTCCAAGAATGAGTGAACTTTTTCTGAGCTGTTTCTAAAACAATTATACATTTTTTCAAATAAGGAGACTGATATTGTACATCAGTATTCCAGATGTGGTCTCGCCAAAGAGCTCCATTCTGAATGTAATATCTCATGGAACCTCATTCTGCAGTGTTTGCAGCACAATAACCAACCCAAAATCTACAGAACTGCTTTCAAAGCAATGAGTGGGACCATTACCACATCGTCACAGCTCAAAGGCAAGAAATCTATAAGAATCCTTGCTTGGAAGAAACTGATGTAGAAGACAACCCTTAAAAACTTTGATCAGATACATTAAATGTAGACAAATAATTTGCTAATGTTGCTGATTCAGGGATGTGACTGGTGAGGTATTAATAATACACTGACAGATGCACAGAAATTTCAGTAATACCTTTTGCGCGGTGATCACTTTAAACCTATAAGTTCATGAGCTCTGATGATGACAAACAATAAGGTTAGTTTAGAGGTTTTTAGGATTGGCAAACTGATGATAGTAATGGAATTTTAAATGCATTTTCTGCTTTCCATTCAATGACGATGTGGAGTACTCTAAATCAGACAGTTTGTGTCAGAAGCAATGCAGGACTCTCCCTACATTAACCTCACACAGTGAAATACTGCCTCTCTGAGTGACAATGGTGCCTGCTGCATGGGACTTGGGTGGTTTTCTGTAAGGCATTCACAACTCTTGGATGCCTCAATTAAACTGATCAACTCTCTTCTATTTACAGAGGCATCATTATCAGTAGTCAAAATGTGAGTAGAATTTCATCACCTGTCTTACATCCTAGAAGTGAGAACTGGTTATCCTAATGTAATGTATAGTCCAATCAAATTGCTAGCATTATATAATACTCACATTGTGTATATTCTGCATGGAGTCCCTGATATTCTGTGAAGCTGGGGGACAGATGAACTTCACAGAAACCTTCTAACATCTGTCCCTGGCTTTGGACTACTTCTGCTTATAAATCCTCTACCTCTCCATAAAAAAAGAGCTCTACTGATGACTGATCAATTTAAAACGGCAACTTGATTTTGTGTGAATATACCTTGGGCAACTTTTAGCAGGACTTTTGTAAAATTTTGTGAGGTTTATGCGATGTTTATTCTAAAGCACAAGAACTTACAGGTTTAAAGATTCTACAACATAAAATTGACATTAAATTAGTCAAACAAATGACACATAGCATGCATAGCTAATTTTAACAAAGGGCATGGAGACAAATTAAAGGCTATCATTTATTTTCAGTTTGCTTAGACTTTGTTAATGATTTACCTTGGGTCCTGGAAGTCCATGTGGCCCCTGTAAGAACAGAACAGAACAGTTTATTGAAAATAAGCAAAATTAGCTCTAACTTTTCATTAAAATGTAATTCTTTGTTGCTAAAGTAATCAAGGCCAAGAGCTACATGCTCCAAAGCAAGTGTTGATATGCATTTTAACGTATTCTATTCTGATCGGATGGTCTTTCCCCCATTTCTTTTCCTATTCTTTATTTTCAAATACTTTTCCAATTCCCCGCGGTGTCGGATTCAATAGCTACTTGCAGTAAAGTGTTCAATTTTTAAATAATCCTACAAGGGAATCATTTCCTTTAATTTCCCATTTATTCTTCAATGGATCATTCTCAGCCTATGCCCCCTTGTTACTGGCTTGTCAGCCAAAGACAATGGTCATTCAGTAATTATCATCTCAAAACATTTCAAATAGTGAATACTTCTGCCAGACCTCTCCTCCAACTCTCTCAATTCCAGTGATAATCTTCCAAAACTGCAAGCCTTTCCTCATAATGTCTTTTTGTTCCAGGAATCAGACAAGTGAATTTTCAATGAAACTTGAGCTATGCTGCAGCAATGAATTTGAATGGCTATTAAGAGGTTAAAATATCTTTTATTTCCTGAAACCTATTGCAATCCTAAATCAAATTCACTCAGACATGCTTTCTGTGAACTAAACTATCTAAAAGCTAAGTTCAGCTTGATGATAACTTTTTTACATACTGCACTAAGCCTCCTATTCCTCCCCCGGGTGGTATGACCAGAAATTCCAAAATGTAGCATGCCTCTATCTATGAATACAGAATCCTATGTGGTTTTTAAATGGCTTTTTCTGCTTCTATAGATCTACGCATCTTTACTGATCCATTCCCATAACGTTCATTCTATTTGACGCATATTTCATTTCCATGTGTATTAATCACACACTTCTCTGTATTGAGCTGGACATGCTACGTAGCTTCTTACTCCACTAACGTGACAATATCTCACTGCGTTCTTCCTCTTCCCAGTTTGCCACGACCTCTTAGTGTCATGACTTATCTCAATAAGCCTCTTAGGCTTATGTCCAACACTATATGGTGAAGAAAGTAGCTTCAACACTACTTTTCCCAATCCGCTTTTGGCCTTTGCCGAATTCTAGGAAAATTTTGCCCAAATTCTTTCCAGTCCAAGTATTCGGGGAAATTTGTTTTTTTGTGAGATTTGACAACCAATGCAAACACAACAAGAATACAATAATTGCAAGATTCTATTTATTCAACAAGTTAGTATGCAGCTACAGCAAGTGAATAGGAAGGCAGGATGTTGATGTTTATTGCAAAAGGAATGGAATATAAAAGTAGGGACATTTTACTGCAGCTATACAAGGCCACAATGAGATCACATCTGGAACTATGTAGCATTTTGGTTTCCTTATTTGAAAAAAAATTGCTTTAGAAACAGTTTAGTGAAGGTTCACTTGACTCATTCCTGGGAAAAAGGGTTTACCTTATGAAAAAAAGTCGAACATGTTGAGTCTATACCACTGGAATTTAGAAGAATGAGAAGTGATTTTATGAAACATATAAGATTGCAATAAAATAGGTACCAGGAGGATGATTTCATTTGTGGAAGATACGAGAGCTAGAGGACACAATTAAAGAATAAGAGATCTCGCTTTTAAGACTGAGGTGAGTAAAACCTTGTTATCCTGTGGAATTCTCTTCCCCAGGAAGCACCGGAGGCTGGGTCATTGAAATTCTTCAAGACAGAGTTCGATAGATGATGGACAAGAGAACCAAGGGTTATAGGGGGACGTTGCAAGCAGGAAAGTGGAATTGAGACCATAACCAGATTAGCTATAATCTTATTGAATTGCAAGCAGGCTCGAAGGGCCGAATGGCCTACATCTGCTGCAAAATGCCATGTTTCTATGTAATGTTCACATCCATAAGAATAAACTCAGAATACACACAGGTTTTAAGGACATTCACATACCCTTCAGTAAATGAGAATGGAGCATACATATGCTCAGAATAACCATGACTTACCATTGGACCTGGTGGACCTTGTGAGCCAGTAGGCCCTGGGGGTCCTACAACCTGTACAAATAAACAATAGTTCTGTCAGGCAGTAAGCAGTGTGCATTATTTTTTAAATAAATACTAACTTCATTTTCTGTGCACTTACATGATCAGTGCATCCTTGTCCAACAATGATATAAAGACATTGATATGGTGCTTCTATTGATAAAATGTCCCAAATTGCCTTCTGGATTGGGGAATGAAGGACACACTGAATTGGAGAGAAAGGGTTGGGAGAATGCAATTAAATGGTTGAAGAGAAATGTAGTGTATTGGAAGCTAGATATCCAATAGATATCTATTGGATATCTAGATCCAATAGGATCTAGATTTAGGAGAGAAGTAGCAGCTCAGAGGGCAGTGGTATAGCTGAAGAAACAGCTGCCCATGTGGAGCAAAGGGATTGACTGTATTTGAAACAAAGAGCAGGGATTAGGCCTGAAAGTGGTTATAGGAAGGCATGGAGAAAGATCATAGAAGTTAATTCCTAAGGCCACAGAGACTTATTGGAGTTGTGAGGATCAAAACATTAAACAAAATAATTTGATTGACATTTTGCTTCTTCCAATCCTCCAGGATAGCTCAGAAACAACTCCTTCATAGTCCATAGTGTTCATACTATGACAAAAACTTCATAGTGTTTTTGTGGGATTTGGCTACCTTTACAGCCACACAGCAAAGACCTGGTAATAGCAAGATTTTATTTATTCAAAGATGTTAGTATGCAAGTTAGGTCAGCAAGTGATTAAGATGATGAATAAATGTTTTTTTCAATGATTGAGGGTTTCAGCGTTGTGAAGAATCTGCAGATTGTGGAAAGTGAAAGCAGGAGAGTGGATAGGAAAGAATTGGAGAATTCAATAAACCTAAGGAAAGAACGGCTGGGATTTTGTTCTGGGGACAGTAAGAGAGTTAAGGCTCTGAAAGGTGAAGTTGCAAAATTGTGCCAGATGCAGAAAAGGAAGAACAAGTTATGGAGGCTGCCTTTGTGAACGGTCTAGAGCAAATAAATTTAATTAGAACTTAGCAAATAATAACTGGAAAGATAAGTAATAACTGCAAATGACAAGAGTAAAAATAGAACATAGAACATAGAACATTACAGCACAGAACAGGCCCTTCGGCCTTCGATGTTGTGCCGACCAAAATAAAAAGCAATGCCCCTCCAAACTAAACCATTCCCTTCTCTTCCATATACTTATCAATTAACCTCTTAAAC
This sequence comes from Sphyrna mokarran, assembly GCA_024679065.1. NCBI lineage: Eukaryota > Metazoa > Chordata > Chondrichthyes > Carcharhiniformes > Carcharhinidae > Sphyrna > Sphyrna mokarran. The sequence continues at coordinate 105,808,553 of JAGIQG010000001.1, read as the reverse complement.
GCCACCAAACTTGGCGCATCTACAACAGCTGCAGGCAGGGCATTCCACTCCCTAATCACTCTTTGAGTAAAGAACCTACCTCTGATATCCGTCCTATAACTCATACCCCTTAATTTAAAGCTGTGTCCCCTCGTGCTAGCTTTCTCCATCCTAGGAAAAAGGCTATCACTGTCCACCCTATCTAAACCTCTAATCATCTTATATGCTTCAATAAGATCCCCTCTTAGCCGCCTCCTTTCTAACGAAAACAACCTCAAATCCTTCAACCTCTCTTCATAGGACCTGCCCTCCATACCAGGCAACATCCTGGTAAACCTCCTCTGTACCCTCTCCAATGCCTCCACATCTTTCTTATAATGTGGGGACCAGAACTGCACACAATACTCCAAGTGCGGCCGCACTAGAGTTTTGTACAGTTGCAACATGATGCTGCGGCTCCTAAATTCAATCCCCCTACCAATAAAAGCTAAGACTCCATATGCCTTCTTAACAACTTTATCCACTTGACTGCCTACTTTCAGGGATCTATTGACACATACACCAAGATCCTTCTGTTCCTCAACACTATTAAGAGCCCTACCATTAGCCCTATACTCTACACATTTATTGTTCCTGCCAAAGTGCATTACCTCACACTTTTCCACATTAAACTCCATTTGCCACCTCTCGGCCCAGCTCTGCAACTTGTCCAAGTCACTCTGCAAACTATAACACCCCTCTTCACTATCTACCACTCCACCGACTTTAGTGTCATCTGCAAATTTACTAATCCATCCTTCAATACCCTCATCCAGATCATTTATAAAAATTACAAACAGCAGGGGCCCCAAAACAGACCCCTGAGGCACACCACTTGTCACCGAACTCCACGATGAATATCTCCCATCAACCACCACCCTCTGTCTTCTATCTGCCAGCCAATTCCTAATCCAATTAGCTAAATCACCCTCTATTCCACACATCTGCATTTTCTGTAGAAGTCTTCCATGGGCCACCTTATCAAACGCCTTACTAAAGTCCATATATACTACATCAACCGCCTTACCCCCATCCACCTCTCTGGTCACTTTCTCAAAAAACTCAATGAGGTTAGTAAGGCATGACCTACCCTTCACGAAACCATGCTGACTATCCCCAATCAATTCATTTCTCTCTAAATAACTATAAATCCTATCCCTAATAATTCTCTCCAATACCTTGCCCACAACAGAAGTAAGACTCACTGGCCTATAATTCCCTGGAAGGTCTCTCTTCCCCTTCTTAAACAATGGGACCACATTCGCTATCCTCCAGTCCTCCGGAACCACACCCGTAACCAACGAGGACCTGAAGATCAGAGCCAGAGGCTCTGCAATCTCCTCTCTTGCCTCCCAGAGAATCGTAGGGTAAATCCCGTCCGGCCCAGGGGACTTATCCAACTTCAAACTAACTTCAAACTGGAAATTAAGTATAAAAGGAAGTTTGGAATATTTAACAGAATATCCTCCTGATTAGATACTGCAACCGTTTAAGAGTCTATTGTTTCTATTGATCATCTGCCAGTTGTAGATGATTGGGAGAATTCCTGAGGAAATTCAGGCAATTGCGGCATGAATTGACATTGAGCATAGGAGGCACCATGTTTGTTCACAATAAGATAACATTATCACTGAAGTAATGATAGTCAATAAGAGCATGTTTATTATTACACTATCCAAAACAAATGGCATCCAAACAGAATGACGAACACAGCAACAAAACAGGTTCTTCTTTATAAAGAGTTACCTTCAAGTTACTCCAAGTATGAAATTTAAATCTAAACCTTACTTTATGCCAGGATCAATTTGGTGGGAAAATTCCAACACATTTTCTTTGCAGTTGGATTTAAGTTCATACGATTCTGCCAAAGTCAGTGAGACACTAGATCCTGAGAATTAGCGACTGATTGACTCATGTTATGTATTCCAAATCCTGCTGTGGTACATCCTTCAATCAGCAAAATAAACATGATTCATTCCTATCACTTTCTTTTTCGAACAGTGTGTAGCTCATTGTGTTTTCATTAGAAATACTGAGAAGATTACAAATTTCACTTTTGTATGAAATATTGTCCTTAGTGCAGTAGCTTTGCATGCTTTGTAAGTGGACACTGTGCCCCTATGATCTAGAACGTGCATTACTACTTAATATCTGACTACGTAATAATATAGCTCCAGGAATCAGAACATTATGACACCACACTGAGTATACTGGACACATGCCTGGTGTTTATTTCTCCTCTCTTCCAGAAGGTGAACTGTTAATTCCTTGAGTTAAGGTGAGGCCAATTGCAAAGCAATGAGATGGCTCATCTTACTTGCAGCATGAATGATTAGAATACATCTTTTGGTGAAATTTCACCGATTGCACGTTGCTCCTTGGTAAATAAAAGAGGCCAGCTATGGCGGATTAAATCCAGTTTGCAATCCCTGTCCTCTTCCCCACCCTTCTCAACACTAGCTGGCAATAAACTTTCCTATTCTAGGGAGGATATGTGGCATACCTGAAAACCTCAAATCTAACTTTGGAGAGAATGGAAAGCATCTCTGCCTCATCCAGTTTCAAACCGTCAAACTGATCTCATTTTACATTCCATTTGTTTGTTGTCACCACACTTTAATGGGGCTGTTGATATTTTCTTGCTTCTTCTCTGACTTTCTTCAAGTATTCCTGAATCCACACCTCAGTGTTATTCACCCATCCGATTTTTCTTCTTTCCCTTCTGATTTTACCCTCGATAGTTGCCAGGACAGGACAGTCGGCTCTTTGTTTCCACTGCCCATATCTTGCTATCTTTCTGTCTTTGACTACGTTTATCAACCCATTTGTATCCCTGAACTTCTACTTTTGATCTAATGTATTCGTTTGACTTTCTCCTCAGTGAGAAAAAACCTAAAGCTTGAATCAGTGGTTCTTTGTCACCTTCCTGTGATAAGAATTGGTTCATCAAGCTACCAATTAGAGCTGCAACTTATTCACTTGATGGGCAGCCATGGCAATTGTCTTGCATATTTCATTGGACTTCTCCTATGCTTCATGAATGGAAGCCATTCTAACATTCCTGTTGGGACCATCTCTAGGGAGTGTTAACAGCCCACACTATATCAAATTCATTAAAATTTAATCTCAAAGCACTTCCAAGGCAATTGGGAAAACCTTGAAATAAACAGGTGAATGCTAAATATGACCAATATACTTCATGCTTGCTTTTCAATTTCATTCCATCAAATCAAGCCAAGAGACGAGATTAGCAGAAATGGGGATATCAATATTACGGGCTCTAAACTATAGGGGAGAGCAGCAGTAGCAAGGCCACAGAGTTAAGACTGAAAAATAGGAAGCAGAGTTTCTGGGGGGCTGTAAACTGCAAGCAACAAAGCTACAGGTCATAAGCAAAGCTGCAGGCATCACCAGAGATTAAAGTTAAAAAGATGGGATTTTTTTTTCCAGAAAAGTAACCTACTTGCCAGAATATGAGAAACTGACATGGTAGAATGGGTGGAATCGTACCATCTTAGACCATGTGGTATGGTGGCACTGCCACCTCACAGCGCCAGAGGGATTTGATTCCAGCCTTGGATGACTGTGTAGAGTTTGCACTTTCTCCTCATCTCTGCATGGGTTTCCTCCAGGTTCTTCTGTTTCTTCCCACAGTCCAATGATTTGCAGGTTAGGTGGATTGGCCATTCTTAAATACTGGGGTTAGGGGGACAGGGCCTGGGTAAAACCCTCTTTTGGAGAGTCGGTGCAGAATCAATGGGTTAGTGAAAGCTGTGCTCCTGTGATAGTGCCTTTACTATTTAATACCTGACTATGTAATAGCATAGCTCCAGGGACTTCAACGTTATGACCCCTCATTGTGTATACTGGAGATCTGAGGACTGCAGTGAGATGAGTGAGAGGGAAAGGACAAACTCTCCAACCAATCAGCAAATTGTCAAGGAAATCAGCAGCTACAATATGACCGTTCTACCAAGATTGTCATGAGGATCCAGGTAACATTTTCAGATGTGAAGCCATACACACTGACTTTCCCAGTATTCTTTTGCACAATTCTTCTCTGGTCAATAGGGCTTGCAGTTGCACTCATTCCCCTCTCTCCAGATAGCTCACATCCCCATCGGAGCAGCCACCCTCACCTTACCATCTTCTCATGGGAATTCCTCACAGTCACCCTTCACAAATGATGTCCTTCCCTCATATCCATACAACACACTACAAACACTCACACCATTCTACTTTTTTTCTTTCAGGAGAGAACACAGAACCTGGGGAGATGTAGACTCCTGAGGATTAGAGACAGGCACCTTGTTGTTCACTGGCAATGTGTGCCCACCTGATCCACTGACAATGAGGACTTGTTCCAGGAGGTTGCAGATCAGATGTCAGTAATCTGCTGTGTGAATCTGAGCCCAGTAAGAAGTCTGACAATATCAGGTTTAAGTCCAACCGATTTATTTGATAGTAAACTCACAAGCTTTCGAGGCTGTGCTCTTTGTCAGGTGAATGAGGTGACCTTGTTCTAATGTTGAGAGAGTTGGTCTTCTGCTTATAGTTGCTGTGTTGGAAATCTCACTTCTTTACAGCTGGATCTCAGTGCCATCCCCTCTATCTGTGAGGAGGAGTCTATGTGCTGATGTCCGGCAGCAGGGAGATACAGCTGAAGGTGGGTGATGTCTTCTGAGCAGTTGACAATCTCTGTCAAGTAGCAAAAGTACTCTGAGAGTGGAAGTGCTTTGAAAACAGTCTCTCCAAGGCCATGGCTGGAGCTCTTTAGCATCAAGACTTTCACTTTTGTCAGTTTCACTGAAGAAGCTCTTCTCACTACGAACTTCCCTTGGTGACTCTGGAGTGTTGCTGCCAGGTTGGCAAACTGTTGAGAAATCCAGCATTCAGGGTTATAGAATAAAATGATTAGTTTCTTCATGATTTATCGGACAGGTGCAAGGGGGTTTCCACACTTGCCTTCAAAGCTGCCCCATGGAAAGCCTGATAATGGGATCCCACGGGATCCTAAACTAATACACTTTCCAGGGCTTTCTCACCTTTCCTGCCCCCCAGACATACATCTAACAGTGTTGGAAAATTCTGCCCATGTATCAGAATGAGCAACTGGAATTGAAGCCAACTTTCAAAAGGCTGGAAAAATCTTCAAGATTCATTTTTAGATCATTGTTAGTTCTTCACAATCATCACTGCCATATCAGTGGGTCATTTCCCCCCTCTCAGGCTGTTTTCGTTATTTGATGGAGATTGTCAATTGTTCAGAAGTCTTTACTCACCTTCAGCTGTACCTCCCTGCTTCTAATGCCAAACATATTCATAACTGTTGGCAGAATACAGATGTTACTTCATGATCTTTTAAAAATTCATTTTATGGGATGTGGATGTTGCTGATGAGGTCGGCATTTATTTCTCATCCCTAGTTGCTGTTAAGAAGATGGTGGTGAGCTGCCTTCAAGAACTACATCGGTCCCTGAGGTGTAGGTACATCCACAGTGCTGTTAGTAGAGAATTCCAAGATTTTGACCCAGCGACAGTGAAGGAACGGTGGTATATTTCGAAGTCAGGGTGGTGTGAGTAACTTGGAACAGAATATCCATGTTGTTGCGTTCCCAGATATCTGCTGCTCATGATCTTCTAGATGGTAGTGATCATGGATTTAGAAGGTGCTGCCTCAGGAACGTTGATGAATTCCTACCATGTATCTTGCAGATGGTACACATGGCTGCTAGTGTTTATCATTGAAGGGAGTGAATGTTTGTAGAATAAGGAGCAATCAAGTGGGCTGCTCTGTCCTGGATAATGTTGAGCTTTTGGAGTGTTATTGGAGCTGCACTCATCCAGACAAATGGAAAATATTCCATCATGCTTTGTAGATAGTGGACATGCTTTGGGGAGCCAGGTGGTAAGTTATTCATCACAGTATTCCTAGCCTCTGTCCTGCTTTTGTAACCACAGTATTTATTTGGCTAGTCCAGTTCGGTTTCTGATCAATGGTCTTCCCCAGGATTTGATAGTGGGGGATTTAATTTTGATAATGCCATTGAATGTCAAGGGGTGAGGGTTAGACTCTCTCTTCTTGGAGGTGGTCATTACCTGCACTTGCATGGCGTATATGCTGCTTGCCACTTGCCAGCTCAAGCCTGCACATTGTCCAGCTCTTGCTACATTTGGGTATGAACTGATGTTGAAGAAGCAGAAGCAGTAATTTTGTTAGGAGTGGCTAATAAAAACAATTAATTTAAAGAAGATAATTAGGGTGGAAACTGGAATAGTGTTTATTTCTGAGTACATTTAAAATTTAAAAGGTGGAGTGCTTTCTTTCTGGAGAACATTCGTCAATGTTTATCAGGAAAATATATCTATATTTATTCATCATGCTAGTTTCCCCCCAAAAACTCACCATATTGAGTTTTCTTTTCTCTAGAGCCATTTAGCTTCTGTAGCATCTGTCATTTCTACCTGTATCCCAGAGGTGTTCCATTCATTATACCACTTCAGATTGGCTAGGAATCTGATCTGGAGCAAGCCATCTCTGGAAAGCTTTTACTTACTGAAGCAGAAACTCACACTAAATTGTCTCTGCATTTGCTATCACTGAACGAGTTTCCTGTTACTGGATGCCACTGCATTTACATCAGTTATACATTTTTTCCTCCAATAAACCTGTTCTTCGTAAAGGCATATGAGTTAGTGGATACTTATAATTTTAAGTTTATTTATTAGTCTCACAAATAGGCTTACATTAACACTGCAATGAAGCTATTGTGAAAATCCCAATTGCCACACGCTGGTGCCTGTTCGGGTACATGGAGAGAATCTATCACGGTGAATGCACTTAACCAGCACGTCTTTTGGACTGTGGGAGGAAACTGGAGGAAACCCACACAGACATGGGGAGAATATGCAGACTCCACTCAGACAGTGGAGTCAGACCCAAGCTGGGAATCGAACCTGTCTCCTTGGTGTGTGAGGCAGAAACACACTAACCACTGTGATGACTCCCTCCATAAAAAGGCATTATTAAATAGACAGTTCTACCGAACTGTGATGCAAGGATATACATAGATTGCTACATTCTTTATTACTAAGGCAGTAAAGAGTGTGATTTTGTTTGATAGTGTATAATAAATATATCAGAGATTTGTTCCACATTACAAAATGATGACCAGAATACCTCATAATGAAGAACTTACTGAAATGCCTTTTGGACCAGATAACCCATGATCTCCTTTCTCTCCTTTTTCTCCCTTTTCTCCATTAATACCCTGTCCAAACAAAAGTCAGGAGTTACAACCCAAATTATGAATTCAGCATCCATTAATTGAAGTCTTCAAATTATTCTATTTACAACCTAAAGACAAGTAGTTATAAATATTGATTTTAAAAGTTTATTCCTGTTGAACGATATATAGAAACCTTAACAGTCACACTAGAATAAGCAGATTAAGGTCTATGTTTAATGATTAATATCCAATTGAAGGACAATATCTCCAATGATTCAATATATTCTCAGTACTGGAATATATGAGTTCTGGAATGACACTTGACTGAACAATCTTCTAACTTGGAGGTAAGGTGCTGAATGTAGCCAAACATAACATGACTGAATTATGGAATATTCTCTTTTTTTCATTCTAATGAGAAGCTGGCTTTCATCACAGGACGTTTAGAACAAAAAAGCAAGGTAGTATAACTCCAGTTATATGGAAACTTGCTTCAATCTTGGGTGCCATACTTTTGGAAGAGTATACTGACTTTGGATGAATAGGTGGTCAATGAGAATTCCTCAGGAAGATATTGGAATGAAGGGTTGTAGAAATAATGTGAGACCATAACTTTAGACTTCACTTCTTAAAAATTTGAGAATTAAGGGATGATCCAATTTAGTTGTCTAAAATAATGAGGGGAATTGACAACACATCTCTCCAACTCGGAAATACCAGAACATGGGGCCATAATAGTAGACTAAAGTTAGAACCAAACTGGTTAAAACTCAGTCCAAAAAACTGTTCTTCATAAAATGGCTGTGACAATGTGAAATACACTGCCTAGAAGATCATAAAAAAAGTCAACCAAGGTGTTTAGAGGATAGCCGTTTACTGGATAAATATACATATTAAGGAATATAGAGAAAAGATTGAGGAATATAGTCAAAATAGACAAGTAGATTTAAAGGATTTAGTAGTGAAATCTTAATGCACTGCTGAGCTCATTACTACAAAGGCACTGATCAGTTCAACCAATAGATAATCTGGAGTTAACTGTCTTTATATGATGAGTGATCTGCAAGACGCACCTCAGCCTGATCCTTTCCTAACCTGATGGACACAGACCTGCATTTTCCAGCTGTGTCACTAGATTAGTCAAGAGAGGGGTTAATTGTTTGTCTCCATTTGCTGATGCCAGTTGTACTACTCCTTCTGCTGGCTCATTTGAGATCAGCTAATTCAGCACAAACTGAAATATTCAGGCTGATATTCACTTTCAGCTTCCTATAGTGCATTTTGCAAATGAATTATCAGGGAAATTGCACAACACTTTCCTAGTACAGAATATCAAAATCTGCTTTAAAATGTCCTCACAATAACTCTAACCATATCAGATGGACTCACAGATAATCCGGGTAAGCCTATGCTTCCTTTATCTCCTGGAAGACCAATGTCGCCTTTCGAACCTTTAGGGCCCTGAAAGCAAACATAAAAATTTAACACTCCAGAGAAAGAGGCAACTATTTTTATTCTTCAAAGCTTTTTTATCAGAAATGTTGGGGGGAAAATACTAAAAATAATCAAAAATAAGATGATTTCGGTACCTGTGTTCCCTCAGGTCCAGGAAGCCCAGAATTACCCATGTCTCCCTGTTGTTCGATATAAAAAGGAATACAAAAAAAATCTTCCAGTGAATAACTGCAACAAGTCCTCATGGTTATCAAGTTTCTAATGATAAGCCAAATCCATGTGTTCTCTTTCTCTCTCTCTGCAAATATATGTAACAAATTTTTTGTGCTCCATGTTGAAATTGGCAGTGAAGATGTTGGACCACCCAGAATTTTACTTTCCTTCTTATTAAAGCCATTATGTTCTTTTAACCTGGCATTGCTCCTCATCTCCACAGCGTTGATTCCAAGCAATTCAGGTTTGAAGGTAGACAACACTATTTGAAATCATCTTGGAATGAAAAGATAACCTTGACTTCTTTTCCCCGCTTTAAGCCTTCTCCTTAAACCCAACTTCCCAGCCTCTTCCATCCTTGCTCACAATAACAGATGCTAGGAGATCATGGACTTATTTGTCAATAAGATTGCGACTATACAATCTCCTGCCTCTATAACTTCCCTGTCATCTCTTAGCCCACTGGGCCAAACTTACACTCATGAATTGCATCAAATTCCTTTTATCCATTTCCCTTTGACTCCCAGTAAAGCAACGCCTCGATTTTAATGTTTTCACTATTGTTTCTAATTCCATCCACAACCTTATCCCTCCTTATTTCTGTAATCATCTCTATCTTCACAACTCTTTGAGATATCCTTTGATTCTGGCTTCTTGAGGATCCCTGATTTTAATTGTTTCTTCATTGGAAGCCATGCTTTCAGTTGATAAAGCTCTAAGCTTTGGAATTTTTTCCATGAACTTTCCCACTTCACTTTGCTTTCCTTCATTGAAATGCTGCTTAAAACTTACCTAATTGACCAAGTTTTACTTGGCTTAGTGACTGTCTTTATAACACTTCTGAAAAGTGTGTTGGGACATTTTATTACATTACAGATGCTTTATCAATATAACTGCTAGTTGTTGCTCTTAACAAATATAAAAAATTCAAGCTATATTGTGTCAAGTTAATCTAGCTGAGATTAATATTTACATGTCTGAGATTAATGTTTACTACAGGATAAGGAGCAGTAACATAAGGTTAATGTACTGCCTTAGCAACCTAGAGGTTGTGAGTTCACAATCCTACCAAAGGAAATTTTGAATTGTTTTTTGATAAATTTAGTAATTTGTGATCAATAAAGTTACTGAATTGTTGTAAAAACTCAACTGAATCACTTGCAACCTTTAGCAAAGACAAGCCACCACTCCGACCAAGTTAAGCGGACATGCAAATTCAGTCTCACACTGAATGTAATAATCACAGACTGGCAAGCCTCAGTCATATTTTAAGAATGCATTAATGATTCTCAAATGGCTATGTTACCCTTCCTTACATTTCAACTTTTTTGATGGCTCATTGGTCCTGTTCTGCTCTTTCACCATTTTCTTATTTACCTCAAATCAGAATTGATTCAACTCAATTGAACAACTGCAATCTAGACCTCATGGAACTGTGCATTTATGAATTCCTAATTTACTGGATTTAAATAGCTATTGAAATGTTTTATTGAAAAGATGGAAAATGCAACAGCTGGAAAACAAATGCAGTCAGAAGCTGGAAGGGAAAGGTCAGTCTGCACTTTGTGGGAAATATTTATGAGAGCGCAAGCATCAGATTTTGTGGTAATTTGATGAAACATCCCATCCAAAATGTTGGCTTTTCACTTGCTTTCAGAAGCTGACTGACCTACTGTGACTTTTTTTAAAATTTTATTTTCATTACCAAAATATCCAGCGCAATAGAGTTTATTTGCTGTAATGAAAGTTTATTTATTTGATCATGAGATGTGGGCTTCGCTGGTTGGGCCAGTATTATTGCCCACCATTGATTGCCCTTGAAATGACTGGTTTTGCTTGCCATTTCAGAGGGGCAGTTAAGAATCAACCACATGCTGTGAGATGGATCTGGAGTCACATGTAGGCCAGACCAGGGAAGCACAGCAGATTTCCTTCCCTGAAGGACATTAGTGAACCAGATGGATCTTTTACAAAATGGTTTCATGGTCATTAGAGATTTTTAATTCAAGATTTTTCTTCAAATCGCAATGGCGGGATTTTAACCTGGGTCCCCAGATCTTGCCCTAGGTCTTTGGATTACTAGTCCAGTCCAGTGACAATGGATAGTCAGACGCATTTTCCCAGGGTGGAAAAGTCAATTATTAGGGGGCATAGATTTAAGATGTGAGGGGCAAAGTTTAAAGGAGACTTACAAGGCAGGTTTTTTTTACACAGAGGCTGGTGGATGCCTGGAACTTGCTGCTGGGGATAGTAGTGGAAACAGATATGGCAGTGAATTTTAAGGGGCATCTTGACAAATACACGAATAGAATGGGAATGGAAGGATATGGTTCTGGAAGGATCAAGGGTTTTAGTTAAGTCAGTGCAGGCTCGGAGGGCCTACAGGCCTGTTCCTATGCTGTATTTTTCTTGTTTTTTGACAGTGCCTTCACTGGCCACTACCAGTAAACCCAATAAATAGGTTCAATTTAAAGGGTGAAATAATTAGTCACAAAACAGCTATCCAAGCTTGCACATGATTCCGCGATGTTGCTTTCTGGAACTTTGTAGTAACCAGAATTATTCTGAACAAGTTTGCACTGAACTAATGGAAAATGTGTAAACTTGTGCACATGCTCCACCTGGACAGATCTCACACTGGCTACGCGTAAATGAACCCTTTTAATACAAATCTGCTTCTTTTAAAAGCAGCAATACTGACAGCAGGAAACCAGGTTTCACTCTGCACCATCCTTTTCAGTCTATGTCATTAAAATGAGGCTGTCCCCAGTGACTGTCGAGAAAGCCGCTGTCAATCATGGAAAATAAATAAGGTTTTCCTACCTTTGGTCCTGGCATTCCTGGAGACCCTTGAGGCCCTGGTGGTCCCTGATGACCCAGAAACAGAAATGAGTTTCTTTTTGCATGGAACGAGTTGAAATATTTTTAGATTAACATCCTTTTTGCAGATCATGCGATCTGACTTTATGAAATCCAAAATGAAAGCACAACAGTACAAAACAGAAGCTGGCCAAGTGCAGGATAATAATGTCAATGGTAAAAGGCATTAAGCTAATCAAACACTGACGGACACTGTAAGCAATGAATGGTTATTGCTGTTCCCCAATAGGGTGTATCAAGAAGCTTACATTAAAGGCAGGTTATAAACAAATGTGTCTCACTTTACACAGTGCATTAACACTGTTACTTTTCTAAACTTCAGCACATCAGACAATTATTTACAATAGTCCAACTCATAATAATACAGCCATAGTCATAACAGTACATGCAATAACCCTCAGAAACCATCTTGTTACCGTCACAGTTAAGGTGGTGATCCTCTGTTGAGATTGCCAAAATTAAAGAAAGAAAATGTAAGGATAAACTTGTAACAGCTTTAATTATTACTGCAGAATATTCACTTATTTCTGCGGATGGATGTGTGTTGAAGACACACTATACACAGAAAATATCCCTGAAAAACGGGTAGCTGGTTTTATTTACTCAGGCCAGGAATTTCCTCAGAACTGCTTCTTTCTCATTGCTGTAACTTTACTAGAAATGGCACTTGTAAATGTAAACTAGGTTTGTGCTGGGCTTTTGAATCAGCAGCTGGGTCCGACTACCTTGTGATCAATAGAACAATTCATGCAACAAAACTCATGATGCAAGTTCGCCTCCTCAGTGGCTGATGTACTATGGAACACTTGTTGGAATTACAGAATAGAGCCAGTTAGTTTGAAGGAAAAGGCAATAAGGAATATTTAGGATTTTCTTCGGAGCAGGTTCTTGATATTCTTACTAAGTTGACTGAAAATGACCTACAGGTGACTTTCCGATTGGTCCAAGGTGAACTTCAAGGCCAACCATAAAGGAGCACATCCCACAGGAAAGTGATGTTACCTTTTTGTATATCAGACAGATAAGAATTGTGAATCTTTCAAATTAGAATTGATTTACTAACAGTTCTCAGCTGTGGATTTCTGCTCATTAGGAGTGAGCTGAGATACATTTACATGGCAGGGGAGAGTCAATGATCTGACAGATTGATCTCCCAGGGTAGGGTAGAATCAATAAGCAAGGAGGGCGATGAGGTTTAACCGAGGCATTGTCTAGTGAAATTTTTTAAAGCCATCTTGGCTAAGGGTGCAATGTCTCATCTTGTCGGCTTGGATCTTGTGTGTCTCCCTATGGGGACCATGAATTGAATTCAACTGGGACTTAGATTGAGTAGAAATTTGAAGCAATTTTCTCAATGAAAGGATCTGTCTACTTGAGCTGAAAACTCAGATCCAGAATCAGAAGGGCATTATCCAAAGTCAGGATGTTACCTAAATGATCATTTTCAGCATCTTGTGATTATGCTTTCGCAAGTATCTCAATTCCAGAAAGACAGATTCCACTGGCAAAGGCCATTGGAGCTTTAAAACGGAAATACACCCACAGGATTTTTTTAGATTTTCAATAACTCTTTTGTATTATGTGTAAAATTTTTTTTAGGATAAAATGTACTTAGCATCAACTGCTTTATTACAGTGTAAAAGTCCACACAGATGGACAGAAGCCTTCAAAATTGTCATGGTAACTGAGACATGAAAACACCAGGTTTTTAAAACCAAGCTCTCAGCAATAACTCCACTTCAAAATAAGTGTTTTAAAGTTAAGCAGTATTTGATTAATATACGTGTCTCGCAATCTTTGCTCATTGTCCGAGTCAATCTAAAAGGACTAGCTGTTCTTAACATCACATCTGGTACCTATATCTATTGCTATGGTATAAGCTCAATGGAAAACAAAGAAAGAAGTTTATAATTGCACAATCATTTTTTAGCAAATAATATTAATAGATATGAAAATAGACCAGTATGATGAAAGATGGGAATATTAGAAGCAGAAGGTTACAGTCTTTCATGATCCCAATCTAATATTTGCATTCTGAGTTCATTTTGCCTTTAAAGCTAAATTAATCAACTAAAAGCTTTGAAGACACTGAGATAAAAAGATCTTCTTATATCAACAGATGTCTGAGACCACAGAAACAAACAGAAGAGCCAGAAATAAAATTGAGATTAAAATGGAGATAGAAGGATCGTGATTCCACAATCTTGCTTTGTTGCCCTGACTACGTTGGCGCTGACCTCTTCTCTTGACCTCATCAGAGTATGAGCTCAGGGTGGGGGAATTAGCTAACTTGCACAATCCTGACCATCATCCAAATAAACGTGGGCATGGATGCCAGTGGGGGTAGTTGGAGGCTGGAGAGAGGGTGTGTAGTGCAGGAAGATACAGCACTGACAAGCCATTTGGGAAGAAGGCTGCATAACTGACAGAAAATTGCCAGGATGGTGGAAAATGAGCATTTTTGTAACAAGGCCAGTCCTATTTATGCTTCTGGTTCCAATGTGTATGAACCCACAACGTAAAACCACTCATCACCTAGGTTGGTTCTAAATTAACAATTTCACTCAGAGATTCCATGTGGTGCAGAAAATTAAAATGACCAGTTGGTGCATGGGAGTATTTTTCTGAGGTTGTGGGAATGAAGCAGAGTAACCGGAGGTTTACTTGCTCTCTGTCTCTGGCTGATGCCTGATCTAACATGTGCTATCATTGAGTGGCTGAAATGAGAAAAATCAATTTTCTTCTACTGACATTCTTTACCTTAACAGCAGAAAAAACTTCTGCAATACGGAAATGGATATAAAATTAAACAATTCCGACTAAAGATGTGCTGTCCTATATCATACGTTTCATATAAGACAAAGTTGTTTTGTGCAAAATCTTAAGGCAGTAGAGGGTTTGGTGCAGTTGCACTCACCTGTAGTGCTTGATGGATATTGCCATTGTAGTCTATTATCTCTGTTAGCCCCTGTTCACCTTTTTGCCCAGGTGGACCCTAAAAGAGCGCCATTACAGTCCATAGTCATTACATGTCCACAGATGGAAAATGTATGACAACTGATCGAAGAATATTGAAAAACACAAAGCAACTTACTCTGGGTCCCATAGGCCCTGAAGCCCCAGGGTCTCCACGGTCACCCTGGAACACAGAAATAATTATAATTCGGTTTCAGATCTGTGAGCACAAACAATGTGAAACAGGTTAACCCATAGATGTGTGTTATAATTATATGATGATCTGGGTCAGAATGTTGACTATGACAACATGTGAAGGACAGAAATTTCATAGCAGACGTATTGTATGGTGGAGATTGGACAGCAACCGCCAAGAAACAATCCCATTGAGTTGTTCAGTCAATAAAATAAAGCAGTCAATCTCAATGGGTTTTTGTCTTTGAGCTAAGCTCCATACCACTGACTAGTCTACAAAGTTAACCATTTGGATATCTCTGACTTCAGTTATCTTTAATACTATTCAGAATTGTCCCATCTTAATATTAAAGAGAACAGAATTCTGGCAACAGTAACTGTTCATTCAACTAGTCACTCCTTGCATATACATTGCACACATATTCTATAGATTGTGCAGTTCTCTTAATGGTCCACTTGTGAACTGGCATTAGTTGTATGTCTGGCGGTTGTTCCTTGAGTGCAGAGTGTTGTTGTTTTGTTGCAGGTATTATGAATATCTGGTGAGATCCCTTCCTCCTGACCAGTTAATTGTGATGAAGGAGCAGCTTCACTGTTTGAGCACATATGCCTGTGGTTGTGCCTTTACATCTGGCTGAGTAGTTTCAACTTCCACTTTGAGTTGTCAGTGGTAAAACTTTGGGCTGTTATTTTCTCTTGGTACCTTTGTACTGTCTCTGAAATTTGTTTGTTCAGATCTCACACAGCTTAGTGCATTGATGACATTGGTTTATTGCGCATTTTCCTCGGCATATATTCATCTAAGATCTTGCCCTTTAGATCTTCCACTTCAATTCTGATGTGAACATTTTCCTGCAGAATTGAATCATTTACCTTCAGCTCATGCATTTCATTGCACTGATGTGACCTATTTGAATATTGTCTCTCTCTCTCTCTCTCTGGAACTCTGTGTTTCTCTTTCTCTAGGGGTTTTCTGTTGCCCTTTCTCTGTTTGCATATTCAGAGTTATCTATCAAGCTTTAGGCATGCTCTGGCTGAAATAAGTACCAACAATGATCTGAAACTTGAGATCTTCCTTCTTGCCATAACATTGGCCTGTCAGACTGATTTGTCCTCTCAGTATGAGTATCATGGCATCACATAGTCTCAATCTTACTTTCAGTGGCAACAATTTCAGATCTCCATATTCAGCCACTTCACATAGATCTGTGGAGGTCAATAAGTTCCACGACACAACTGTGGCTATCACCTCATGCAATGATGATCACAGAGAGAGAGTAACAGGAAAAAACCATTTTGCTCCTAGAGACTTGACTGACCCAACCTCTTACATCATTTATAATTCTGCTCATCTGCTAGTAGCTTTCCAGTGGCCATCTGTATCGGTTTGTTTTAGGTCTCCAAATTCACATGAGTCGGCCAGCTGTGTTACTGCAGTCACACACTGTTCACTGGTCTCTTTTTCACCCTGATCTTAGTGTTGAATACTTGTCATTCATATGTAACATTCACTCAGGTTTCAAATGCTTGTTCAAGGTTTTTAAGATCTTAAATGATTGTTTAATTATTGGGATTAAAAGCTTAGTGCCCAGATTGATAAATGATACAAAGCTAATGAAAGGTAGTTAGCTTCAAAACTGAACAAGATAAGATACAGGACAAAACAAATATTCCTGGGAATTGGGCAGATGATGTTTGATGTAAGGAAATGCAAAGTATCTCACATAAAACCAAAAAATTCAGAAAGGAAATATTAATATTAATCAAAGTAGAAAAAAAAATGGGTCTGAACACCCTGATTGTGACACTCCACTCTTATTTCCTCACCCAATCCTCTTCAATCCCATCTCACCTGACCTTTCTAATTAGGTCAGGCAGGATCTGGACAGTGCAGCAGCAGGTTCCCTCAAACCTCATATTGAGTGCAGTGTGATCATATATGAGGAGACCATAGCCCTTTTTTTTACGACAGTAGCTGGTAAGTCGGGCAAGTTATCAGGTAAGTTAAGGGTCCAGACAAGTTTAAAGGTCCTTGACAAGCCAGGGAGTAGGTAAATTTTGAAGGGGGTTGGGGATAGTGGATTTTGGGGTTAGATTCTGTTTTGTTGTGCCTCAAGAAGGGTCTATGTCCCAAGTCTTGAGGGGATAAGGAGGGAAATCCTGACAGTAAGGAAAGGCAAAGACTCCCAGGAAGAGAAATCCCATGGGAGATTGGAGGGGAGGATACATGGAGTGGGAAGCCTGTGGGGGAGTGGTGAGGAAATCCCCTGTGTGGTATCATTGTAAGTGGGGGGGAATTCTGTGGAAGTCATCATGGGGTGGGAAGTTGCTGTGAGGGTGTCTATTAGGATTTCCATGCAATGGAGACAGTCCCTTGGGGTGCAGGACTATTTAACAGTTATCTGGGAGTTTGAAGTGGCTTTAATCCTTTTTTTGGGTAATTATTGATGTAACACAGCTGAGACCATTCAAAGTTTGCAATTTAAGTCATATTTTGGAAGGTTGCCTTGCAGTACTGGGCAATTGCGTGTCAACCTTATCTAGGAACTTTATTGGGTGGAAGGAGTTGGAGGGCGGGTGGTGTGTCCCCAGTGAATCTTTGTGGTTTGAGCTTCCAAGTTACAAGGCAATATGTCTGGGAAATAAAAAAAGGATTTGGGAGCTCTGACTGACAACAAACTGAAGCGTTTGTGACAATACTTAGTGGCAGTAAGTGAAGCAAATCAGATGTTGCGAAGTATTAAAAGGCCAATATTGAGCCACAAAAGTGAGGTAAGCCTTTTGCTTTATAAATCACTAGAGAAAACGCACTTGGAATACTGCACGTGGTTTTAGCTGCCTCGGCGGACAAAGTATATTGCAAGGATTGAGAAGATATACAGGTGGGCAACTGGAAAGATTGAGGGGATGGGGAGGGATTGGATTGCAAAGAACAATTCTATCAGCTGGACACATTCTCACTGCAACGGAGAATGGTAAGAGTTGACATGATTACTGATTTTAACATTCAAACTGAACTAAAATAATGTGGATTGCAGCAAATTGTTTCAAATTGTCGATTAAAATGGAATTGAGAAATTGAGTTGAGGAGTCGGGAGATAATACTGCAGCTATATAAGACCCTGGTCAGATTCCACTTGGAGTACTGTGCTCAGTTCTGGTCACCTCATTACAGAAAAGATGTGGAAGCCATAGAAAGGGTGCAGAGGAGATTTACAAGGATGTTGCCTGGATTGAGTGGCATGCCTTCTGAGGATATGTTGAGAAAGCTCAGTCTTTTCTCCTTGGAGAGACAAAGGATGAGTGGTGACCTAATAGAGGCATATAAGACGATGACAGGTATTGATTGAGTGGATTTTCAGAGGCTTTTTCCCAGGGCTGAAATGTTTGCCACAAGAGGACACAAGTTTAGGGTGGTGGGGAGTTGGTACAGAGAAGGTGTTAGCAGTAAGTTTTTCACTCAGAGGATGGTGGGTGCATGGAATTGGCTGCTGGCGGTGGTGGTGGAGGAAGATTCGATAGGGTCTTTTAAGAGACTTTTGGATAAGTACGTGGAGCTTCGTAAGATGGAGGCTTATAGGTATGTCTAGTAGGTAGGGACATGTTTGGCGCAACTTGTGGACTGAAGGGCCTGTTTGTGCTGTAGTTTTTGTATGTTTCTAAAATACAACCACAGGATATTTGATGATGATGGGGCCTCACAGCACAAAGGACCTGGGTTCGATTCTGGCCTTGGGTCACTTCTGTGTATAGTTTGCACATTCTCCCCATGTCTGCATGAATTGCCTCTAGGTTCTTTGGTTTTCTCCCACACTCCAAAGATGTACAGGTTAAGTGGATTGGCTGTGCTAAATTCCTCCTCAGTGTCAGGGGGATTAATTAATGCCAGAGTTACATGGATAGGGCCTGGGTGGGATTGTTGTTGGCCTGGGCTGAATGGGCCAAATGGCCTTGTACTGCACTGTAGGGATTCAATGAGTCTACATCCTGTGCTTGAAGGGGGTTAAATTTAAATCTATTCTGGAGAAATAATGTTTCAGTGAGTGAGTGATGAATCTTTGGATGGTCTTCCTAGAAAGGCAGTGAAAGCAGAAAATGGTGATTTATTCACATGCAAATGAGATAAATTAATTGCAAAAATAATATTTTGGGTTAGCATATGCACAATCAGAGCCATAAAATTTGGTAACTAATACGTCTGAAAAACTTTGAGCCCCTGATTCCCAAAACTTATTTGGCTGAAGGTTGTCCTCACCCCATGTCTGGGTTTGTAGTACGCTAATGGATAGAGATTGATTGGCATGATTCATCATCAACTCCAGCATTATTTTGGCATGCAATACCAAGCTGATAGGCAAACCAGATGGCCTTTCATGCTTTTTCATTTAACAATTCATACGCTCTTCTAAGCTGCAATATCAGTTTGCAACATTTCATGGTGCTATTTCTTGTTCTCTTTATTGTAAAGGTACAGGCATGACATTATTTTGGCAACAGGTCCCTCTGGATGAAAGGTAAAAAAGAGAGAAAACTGTGACTGTGGAAGAAAAGACAACCTAATGCTCCCCTTGAGAATTAGATTCGTAGCCTCCAGATATGCGACTGGCTTGCTACCTGCTCCATTGTCAAGGCAGCTGCGAGATACCGTGGGCTTGTGACTGAGGTTCGCAGACACGTTATTACAAGCAAAACCCTGCCAAAAAAATATAACCTGGCAAGGAAGGGGGGAAACCACATGCATGTGTCAAAATGTCTCAATAAGAATGAAAAGTGTGAATCTTTGTGGAACAGAGAGATGAGGAAAGAACACGCTTGCTTCATAAATGGAAGCTGTTAAATGAACTTCAGTGTGCGCTTCTTTGATGAGTTACACATGCACCACTTGCAAAAAAACAACTGTCTCCTTCAGAGTCCAGTGTAAGTGTGATGGATGAGTGAGCCCTAAGGAGTAAAATCTTTCATCTTTTTAAATAAACACCGGCTTACATTTTTGAGGTTTAATTCAACCCCGTCAAAGGCCTCTTTCTTTTACCTGAAACAAGCAGATTATTGGGCTAATGATTTCTCTCTGTCCATTTTCACAGTGATTCCAGTAAATGTCTTGAACATGAGGGGTACTTGTGTAGAACTGGACTAAGTCAAACACTTGTTCTATTGCCTTCACTTGGTCTTCCAAATAGAATGCAGGTATCATTCAAGATGTAATGGAATGTTGTAATAGGGTCCAGAGGACAACATAGAGAGATTATCTCTTCAGCTGCCTTAACCCTTGTTTCCTTTGCTCTCCTTTGCTTATTAAAACAACTCCACTTTCAACCATCCCCTGCTATGCTGGCCTGAACCTCCCACATCTGAATAATTTTGTTTCTTTTTCTTTCTGTGCTCTCTCCAAACTCATCATTTCCATGAAGCCCAAGCACTCCTTCCTTGAACATCCATTTCCATTAAACTGCTAACCTCTCAATGACCCTTCCTGGTCCCCATGTGAGTTGTAATGTAAATCTAGGTGCTTCTCAGGGTGTTTCCCAGTGCTTTTCAATCTGCTGTCAGGAAACCCCACCCCAAAAAAACAACCTTCAGTGCATGAAACTGACTGCTCCTTTGTTCATTTATCTTTCCTCACTAAATTTAAATTCCTCCAATCAGCTTTCAGAACTTGAAATGATAAAAGCAAATTCATTAATGATATTCACAGGGCTTGTAACTGTGGCTCATTATCCTTCCTCATCCTCCTGGATCCCTCTGTAATCTTTGATGTGGTTCTCACTCTATTCCCCTACAATCTCTAGCCTGTTGTCCTGCTTGCTATCACTGTCTTCACTTGGATTCACTCTCATCTATCCAATCTTGACCGTGGCATTTTCATCAATTCTTTCTCCAACTCCACACTCAGGAGCCATCCAACAATTGCTCCTGAAGTCTCCCCTTTCCCTTATCTAAGGTGGCATGGTGACACAGTGGTTAGCACTTCTGCCTCACAACGCCAGGAAACCCGAGTTCAATTCAGGCCTTGGTTCACTGTCTGTGTGGAGTTTGCACTTTCTCCCCACGTCTGCGTGGGTTTCATCCCTGAAAGTCCGGTTTCCTCCCACTCTCCAAAGATGTGCAGATTAGGTGGATTAGCCATGCTAAATTACCCCTCAGTGTCAGGGGAATTAATGGGGTAAATAGATGGGATTATAGGAATAGGACCTGGGTGGGATTGTTGTTGGTGCAGGTTCGATGGGCAGAATGGCCTGTTCTACGTTTCTATATATTGATTTTTGCAAAATTGTCCATACACAAGAATACCATTTCCCCATTTTCACTGTATGATACTTTTCATATCCACTTGTGAATTGTGCAGTGTGTGCTGTCAGGTAGCTTCTCTGATGCTGTCATGGATAAGTTACAATTTTCTCCAGTTAAACATTTACAAGAACTGAAGCCATCATGTTTACCTTCCATTAAAACTTTCTGTTCTATCAACTCCTCCACCCACTCCTCTTGCCACTGTCTCAGGTTGAACCTGACTACTTGCAAACCTTTTACACCGTGCTGAACGTCTGACCCAACAATGATTGCCTCTTTTCTCTCCATAACATGGTCCATCTCCGTCCTACCTAACCCAGTCTTGGCACCTTAGTTCTAGAGACTTTCTCCTTTTCTTTATTTACATGCCGCTCTGGTACCATAGATCATATAATCTCAGTAGTGCAGAAAGAGGCCATTTGGCCCATCAAGCCTGCACCAATTCAGCATCTTACCCAGGCACCTCCCCGTCCTATCCCTGTAACCTCATACATTTACCATGGCTAGTCGACCTAATCTACACAATTTGGGAGAACAAGGAACAATTTAACATGGCCAATCCATCTACCCTGCAAATCTTTAGATCATTGGACGTAACCAGAACACTTGGAGGAAACTTACACAGACATGGGGAGAACATTCAGAATCCACACAGTCATCCAAAGCCATAAGTGAACCCAGGTCTCTGGATCTGTGAGGCAGCAATGCTAACCACTGTACCACTGTGACATAATTGACAAACAAGATTTCAACTTCCACATATAAACTAATGACATACAGCTCTAGCTATTCACCTCTTTCACCTCTCCTCCATTGCTCTTATACTATCAGATTGTATGGCGATATCTAGTCTTGGATGACACAGTTAAATAAGGGGGACTAAAACCATCACCTTTGGATCCCATCACAAAATGCTGCAAGTTTGTCATTGACCCTATCCCTTTCGCTATCTGAGGCTGGAGCAGACAGCCTGCTCCCATTTCTTTATCTTTATTCTTTCACAGTTATTGAATGTCATTGTCAAGACCAGAGTTTTGGATCACTGCAGTCCAGTTGGTACAAGTGCACCACAGTGCTAATGGGAAGGAGGTTCCAAGATTTTGACAATGAAGGAACGACAATATACTCCCAAGTCAGGATGGTGAGTGCTGTGGATGGAAATTTGCAGGTGATAGTGTTCCTTTGCATACGCTGCCTTTGTCTATCTAGGTGGGAGAGGTTGTGAGTTTGGAAGGTGCTGTCAAAGGAGATTTGATGAATGTCTGCAGTTTATCCTGTAGATGGTACACACTACTGCCATTGTTCATTGATGGTGGAGGAAGTGAATGTTTAAACTGGTGGATGGAGTGTCAATCAAGCAGGCTGCTTTCCCTTACACGGTGTCGAGCTTCTCAAGTATTGCAGGCTGGTGGAGAATATTCCATCACACTCCTGATGTGTGTGTAGTAGACAGTGAACAGGCTTTGGGGAGCCAGTGATTATTCACCACAGAATTTCCAGCCCCTGACCTTCTCTTGTAGCCACAGTTTTACAGAGCTTGTCCAGTTGAGTTTCTGATCTGATCAATGGTAACCGCCGCGTCCCCCCCCGCCCTGAGGATTTCAGTAGTGTGGAGGGGCAGGTGGGGGGGGAAGAGCCAATGGAGGAGTATAGCCTCGCAATGGGGAGATGGTGAGATTCTCTCTTGTTGAGAGGTGGTCATCGTCTAGCACTTGTGTGGTGCAAATATCACTTGTCACTTATCAGCCCAAACCTGAGTGTTGTCTGCACCCTGCTGCATATTGGCACAGACTGCTTCAATATTGGAGGAGTTGCAAATGCTGCTAAGGAAAGCACATCATCAGCAAATATCCCCACTTTTGATCTTAAGATGCATAAAAGATCATTGATGAAACAGCTGAAGATGGTTGGGCTATCCTGAGAAATTCCTGCAATGATGAAGAAATCTATCCTGAGAAATATCCACTATCCTGAGAAATTCCTGCAATGATGTCCTTGAGATTGAGATGATTGGCCTTAAACAACTACAATCACCTTCATTTGTCCCAGGTATGACCGCAACTAGTGAAAATATTTCCTCCAGATTCACTTTGACTTGAATATTTCCAAGGCTCCTTGATGCCACACACTTTCAAACACTATCTTGATGTCAAGGGCAGTCACTCTTACCTTCTTTTACCCATCTCCCATCAACCACTGAAAACATCATTGATGCCTTGGTTACCTTCTGACTCGGCTATTCTACTGCTGTTCTGTTTAGCATTCTTTCCTCCATGTTCTGTAAACCTCAGTCCCACCAAAGCTCTGTTTTTCTTCATCCAAACAAGTCCCACTCGTGTATCATACTGTACTTGCTGACCAAAATTACTTCTTAGTATGTCTCATTGATTTAACACAATGTGGGCTCAGTTGAAAAGCCACAAAAATGGGCACGAGGATTGCGATGACCTGTGCCTCCTGAATGTAATGTAGACAGAATGGCTATTTGTGTGTGACTTGCTTATTTACATGATTTCAGTAGATAGCCAGTGTTAAATATGTTACTGTTTTGCTGCATTTATCAGCAGGATGCCCCAGAATTATATAAAGCATTGCTTAAAGAGAGCTTGCATCTTTTAAAGACGAGGTGCATTTTGGCCAGTGCAGATGCTGGGAATGTAGTGGGAGCAGAATCTGACCTTGAAAGGACAAAGATGCAATGTGGAAGAGAACAGCCATCTATGTTCTCTGAGACTTCATGTAGTGGAAAGAAGGATGGTATTGTGACACGGAAAAGCGAGTTGGTGGCACAGTGGTTTGCACTGCTGCATCTCAGTGCCAGGGACTCAGATTCAATTCTGGCTGAAATGACTATCTGTCTGGAGTGGGCACTTTCTCCCCATGTCTGCATGGATTTCCTCCGGGTGTTGCGGTTTCCTCCCACAGTCCAAAGATGTGCGGGTTAGGTTGATTGGCCATGCTAAATTAACCTGTGTTAGGGGGATCGGTGGGGTAAATGTGTGGAGTTACTGGAATAAGGCCGGGTTGGGATTGTTGTCGGTCCAGACTCGATGGGCTGAATGGCCTCCTTCTTTACTCAGGTGTTCTATGATTCTACATAAAGAGAGATGTCCTGTATCTGGAGGGACCAGGAGTCCTTAAAGATACACATTGAAAGGGTAATGGGAGCAGAAAAGCATGGAGCCAATGAAACCAGGCTAGCCCCGAGGATCTGATTGTAGTGCCACAAAAAGTTTTGGACTCGGGTAGTCAAAGTCAGTGTTTGCATCATCGAATGCCATACCCCACCAGCTGCCTCAGTCACTCCTCAAACCACCACACAGCCATTATCAACAATCAACGAAGGACTTCTTCCTTTCCAACCTTCAGTGATTTAACAATGATGAAAATTGGTGGGTTCGATAACCAGCAGTGGATCTGTAACACCATTTTCATGTCTGTCAGCAAATCTACCCCAATATTACAAATTGTGTGAAAGCTCTTCTTCCCTTGTGGGAGTTATTATTGTTTTCACAGTCATCTCCCTCCACTGAGAGTGATGGTGTGTGGCTCCATCACAACTCTCACACTGATCTCTCTTCCTATAATCTAATTTGAAGACATTTGTCCTGGCAATCTGTGTATTACTGATATTTCTGTCTTAAACACTGGCTGATCATCATCTAAGCCCAGAAAAGATGTCCACCTCTCAAATTCAGCAAACAGCTTCCGAAGAGAAGGAGAGAGAGAGGTGAGATTCGAAGCACTCACTGGAGAGGGATAAATTTTAAATCTGGATATTTGACATGAGGTCAGAAACTTATCACACTTCATTATTATTTAGCTGGAAGAAATGTGGGTATGTTTTCACCACACATACCTTCTAATAGACGAATTGGGAACAGGAATATTGTCTCTCAGGTGTCTCAATGCATCCACACAGGAACTGCAGTGATTAAGTGTGAAAGACCTGGCCTTCTTCGAGCTCAACACAGCCTCCAGAAACCAAGGTAGAGAGTTAGATGATTTCCTTATGAAATTTTTGTGGATTAAATTGGTCCTTCATAGTTGCTTTGGAGCTGTCAGTCCAGACTGTCTGGAACTCCTGAAGTTACATCCAGCAAGCATGGAGGCTAATCACTGACCAGATTACACCTGCCCCTTTAAGTTAATAATCTAAAACACTGGCAAGGCTAATGGAATCTTGTGAATTTAAGTCCCCAGATAGACCTGTTCAAATAGGAAAGCTGGAATGCCTAAGGATTGTCATTATAATCAGAATTAAGCATAGCAGAAAGATGCTGAAGTGATTCTACAGGCCATTGTTTGTTAGCCCTGGGAGCTTTTTCCTCTTCATTAGTGACACCATGATGAAAGGTAATAAACTCCTGCCTTTAAAAGTCTGTTGGGGCCTTCCTCTCAGACTTTTCAATGCCTGTTTTTCTGACGCACTTTGTTGAGTATTGTTATTCTACTGGAGCTGATTTCCAAATTATGCGTACTTGGCTCAACATAGATCAAGCCGCCTGAGTTACTCTTCCTTTTCTGCCACGCTCTGTGGCTGGGGAACAAATTGTGCTATCTATATGTACTTGCATGCACTTCATAGTTCTGTTTATGAGCACTCAAATGCTGGACAGTTTTACCATCAAGAGAACTGGCTCAGCTCTCAACTAACAGTAAAATGATTAAAAATTAAAGGCAAAAGGTACTGCACTAATCCATTGCACAATTTGGACATTCTCCAAAGCTTTGCATTGTGCTAGTTGTGGGTGTGTCACACTCGGCACGAAGCTAATCAAAGTTATACTTGATTTGATCTTGTATCCGGTACCTAATGGTGCTTCACATCTGAATTATGTCACGCAATTTGTACTGGTATGAAGCTAAAAAGCTTTGTCTCAGTGTAAACTGTGTATTGCAATCAGTCTGCTGTAAAATCAATTAGCAAAAGGACTTTTATATCAAATTTAAAATAAATACACACACACACACACACACAATGAAAATCTTATCCTAGACATGAATCCATGCATATTTATCTACTATGGCACAGAGTTCTTAGTTCAACACTTGAAGGTAAAGAGCTAGATTTAGCACTATGAGCTTGCTTCTATCGTAAACTGGCTCTATTGAATCCTCATCATTTTTTTTAGAAAAACACATTCACAAAGATATGTCATTAAAAGGTAAATCCAAGCAAAAATGAGAAGTGTTGGAGTAAGCAGTACGCACTGAGGAACAGCAAGAAATTTGGTTATAAATCTGTCAGCTAGTATAAATGGCAAGCAGCAGAATGGATACCAGAGTATCGAGGTCTAACTATGGAACATTGTGCTCTGTGACAAAGTGACAGGATACTTAAGGTGAACCCATAGGGAAGTCAGACAAGACATTTTACTCTTAGGGTAATAGAATTGTGGAATAATTTACCAGGGAAAGCCATTGATGTAAATTGGTTAAGAGAGAGAGGGAATGAAAGGTACAGTAGGGGATCTGATGTATAAAAATTGAATGCCTTGGTAGGCCTAAAGGGTGTTTTTCTGTTCTTATACAGATTCTAAGTAGTTTTTGGTTCTGGATAACTCTGGCCATCTTTAACCTTGACGGCTCAGGACCAACTTCATCTTACAAAGATTTTGAAGTCGCTCCTAATTGTTAACCAATAAAAAGAAAAGCTCAAGCATTGAAGTAACCAACAGCACTGACCTTTACTCCAGAGCGGCCTGGCATCCCCAGTTCACCTGGCTCACCCTGTTCCAGACCACACAGTGATAGGTAAGGAAAAGCAGCAGAAGTGGAGCAGCAGGGAAAGATAAAGATGAAACATTTGGTCATTTTGTGAACAGAGATTGTTAAGAAGCATGATTGATGACACTTTCGTATCAATGCAATATTTAAATGGTAATCTTAATTTCTGCAGATATACTCTACACATTAAAATGAATGGGTTTAATTAAGTTGAAGTGCAAAGTCTCTTTTTGATTTCTGTTTGGAGAACTGGTACTTATTTAACAGATATTGTTGGCAGTGATTTAGCAATAATAGAGATAAAATTGAATATAGCTAAGATTCTTCTGTATATACTCTACAAGCTACAGTATATAAGTTGTACATCTGTATAATGTGTTTTTAAAAAACCCATGCAGGGCAGTGCTGTCATTATTTTGCCATCCTGTCCCATCTTCTATCCTCGGAGTCACAGTGAAATGTAGCTGGAGTCCCGTTGTGCCATTTGAGGTTGCAGTGAGGTCCCCTAGCTTTCTGGCGTTACAGTGAGGTACAATCTTATCCCTCCTCTCGCCTGGGTTGCAATAAAGTACAAATGCTCCCAGGGTTTCAGTGAGGCACGGATGATTCATCCTTCAATGAGGTACAGACAACCTTTCCCCTGAGCATTACAGCCAAGAGAGTACGGGCTGTACCTCACTGTAACCCTAGGAGGGGACTGACTGTACCTCATTGTAACCCTGGGAGGGGACTGACTGTACCTCATTGTAACCCTGGGAGGGGACTGACTGTACCTCACTATAACCCTAGGAGGGGACTGACTGTATTACACCGTAACCCTAAGAGGGGCCAGGCTATATTACACTATAACCCTAGGAGTGGGGCCGGCTATACAACACTGCAGCCCGAGGAGAATGATTGGCTGTGCCTCGCTTTAACCCGCGGAGGGGGCCTAGCTGTATCACACTGTAATCCAGGAGGGGACTGACTGTACCATACTGCAACCATAGGAATCAGACTGGCTGTACCACACTATAACTGTAGGAGTGAGAAGTACAAAACTGTGGCAAATGAATTGCCACGTTGACAAGTGTGAGGCCATTTACTTTCGACATAAACAGGACAGAACAGAGAATTTTCTAGACACTGAAAAATTAAAAATAGTGCAGGTCCAAAGAGGCTGAGAGATCCATGTATATAGATCATTAAGACGGCATAAAGAAATATAGAAAATAATCTAAAAAAATCAATGGACCGCTTGTCTTTCTAATTATAGAGCAGGAATACAAGGGGGTAAAAGGCAAGCTTTAACTAAAGAAATCCCTAGTTAGATCACACTGATAACATGGTGAACAGTGCAAGTGATGCACCCATGAAATTGTATACTGGCCTGAGAGAGAGTGCAACTTATTTTTACCAGAATGATGCGTGGACACCAAAAGTTAAATTATGAGGAAAAGTTAAACTAGCTAGAACTGTGCTCCATGAATTTTAAAAGATTAAAATGTGATTTGATTCAAGCTTTAAAAGGGAACAAATGGGCTAGATAGTAGGGTACAGCAAGCCCCCTGCCGTCATAATCACCCATACCCACTTCCCATTTGTTTCAAAAGAACTTGTAGCTTAAAACTGGCCCTCCATGAGACAGTGTGAGCTATCAGCAGTAGCAGGATTGTATTTAACCACAACCTGTAACCTCATGGCCCAGCATACCCTCCACTTCACAATTTTCATCAAGTCAAGATAGCAATGAGGAGTAGAGGTGAGTCTGCCAGAAACATCATACCTTAAAGTGAGGAAGTAAACTATTGAAGGTGCAACACTTAGCTACACATTTGCTAAACAGTGGAAGCAGAATGCTCTAAGTATTTTGGAGGAATCCCACAACCGATGGATCAGATCAAAGCTTTGTAGTTCTGCAACATTCAGTCATGGACAGCTAGACAATTAACCGAAGGGATGCTCAAAGTATGTCTGCATTCTCAATGATGGTAGAATCAGCATGAATGTGCAAAAGACTGCTGTATTTACAACTACTGTCAACCATAGAATCATAGAGGTTTACAGCATGGAAACAAGCCCTTCGGTCCAACGTGTCCATGCTGCCCTTTTTTTTTAAACAACTAAGCTATAGTTCCAACCACTTGCGTTTGGCCCATATCACTCTATATCCATCTTACCCATTTGGGTAATTCATCTCAGCCTCTCTCCAATATTCCCATCTTTGCAATTTTCAATTCTCTTTTGCAGTTTGCGACTTATTCATTTAAGCATATGGGCTCAAAGCTACACAGACGTAGTAAAGTTATCTTCAATAATTAATTATTTAATAATAATTATTTAATGTAATATATCAAGGAGAAAGTGGACAAGAATGATCTCATTTAAAAAAAACAAATCTGTGGTAAGTTACAACTTTCAAGGCATCCCACTTCCAAAGTAACCAACTTTTTTGGTTGAATGAGCAATTGATGAGATATTCCTCTTGTGCTTAATCTCAAAATAGGATGTCTTGCTCCTTGAAGTCACACAGGCTATGAGCAGTCTCTGAATTGTGAATCACAACTCTCTCATAGCACTGTAAAGATGTTCACACAGAGCAACTGAGGAGACCCAAAACACATTTTCCCAGTCTGACAGCAGCGTGTTGTTCAAATTCAATTGTTTGTTGGCCATGTAAAACAGAGCCTCAGTCACAAATGATCTGCTGTTTCAGTTTAAGAGAGAGAACAAAGATCTATCATCCCTTGTAACAGATCACGCAGACACTAAGTGCTCATTTCCTGGATGTGTATAGTTAAAGGTACAGTTTGGAAATATGTGTGATATGGTACAAGTGGAAAACTTAAAGGTTTAAACATCACATCTACCAGTGTGAACAGGAAGAAAAACACATCCTGGGTAAAACAGTCAGCTTACCTTTGGGCCTGAAGGTCCAGGCAGGCCTATTTCACCTCTTCCTGGTGGACCTCCATCACCTTTCTCTCCCTGTTAAAAAATATCATAGAATAAACAGCATCACAAATATTTCATAGAAACCCTACAGTGCAGGAAGAGGCCATTTGGCCCATCAAACCTGCACCGACCACAAACCCACCCATCATCTCACGTGAGAACACCATCCACCAGGTACACTTACTCTTGCAACTGGCCAATGTTCTCGTCATGAAACACTGCAGTAAAGAATGTCCCGAGGCATGGTACATTGGCGAGACCATGCAGATGCTACGACAACGAATGAATGGACACCGCCTGACAATCAGCAGGCAGGAGTATTCTCTTCCTATTGGGGAACACTTCAGCAGTCAAGGGCATTTGGCCTCTGATCTTCAGGTAAGCGTTCTCCAAGGCAGCCTTCACAACACATGTCAACGCAGAATGACTGAGCAGAAACTGATAGTCAAGTTCTGCACACATGAAGACAGTCTCAACCGGGATCTTGGGTTCACGTCAGACTATCTGTAACACTCACGGCTTGTCTGGACTTGCAAGATCTTACTAACTGTTCTGGCTGGAGACTATTCACACTTTTTTAACCTGTGCTGAAACCTCTCTCCACTCACATTGTCTGCACCTGTAAAGACTTGATTATCTGTAAAGAATCACATTCCAACCATTATCTTGCAATTGAGTTTGTGTCTATATACTTGTCTGTGAAACAAATCCTGCACTCACCTGCTGAAGGGTCAGCACCCCGAAACTCGTGATACCAAATAAACCTGTTGGACTTTAACCTGGTGTTGTGAGACTACTTGCTGTATTATCCTGTAGTAACTTTTTACTCTATTTAAAAAAATGATTGAAGTGTTGGTAACGTTCTTATTTTACACATCCCATCATCACTATAGGATTAATTGCTTCTATACAGCATATATTAGGTGAATGGGCAAGTTGGCATGGAGGGCTTGATGGGCCATTCAGGATGGGTGAGAGGCATACCTTAGCACAGAGGGCATGAAAAGAACCTTTTGAACTTACATTTCAAAGGATTCCCTCTTGCAGACTATGATTCCTGGTATCTCTGAGTCTTTGTGAACCTCAATTCTTTGGAAAGCTGGCCCTGATTCTATGGAGATTGTGAAAGACAGAACATGTCTATTCCCACAATGGAGTCAGCCGGGTGGGGAGGGTGCAGGCTCACTACCTGAACCAGCTTGCACCCTTAAAAGGCAGTCCAGAAAATTGGGAACCTCAGGAAAAGGATCAGTAATCCTGAATCCATGACTCTCTGCATCCTTTAAAGGGCTTTCAAATCACCCTGACTCAGCAGAAATCCAGCCCTAAAGGTCAAACACATTTTAGGTTATGGGTCAGTGCTCTCGGACTGTCACCTCTTGCACACAACAGCAATGAACTCACCTTTGTTCCTGGTAATCCAGGCAACCCAGGTTCTCCCTGGGGCCCCCAAAATCCTGGTTCACCCTAAAACAAAAGTATCAAAGTTAGTATATATTCAATCTTAACATGGGTTTGAACTTTTACTATAATCTGAATTAATCATCTGCATGATTAACAGGCTAAAGACGTCCATAACACAGGAAATAAACAATACGTTGACTCAGAAAAAGATTTAAATAGGAGGATGCATGGTAATGAACTAGACTATTTCAAACGGACCCCAGTGCTAGAACATCAGCCAATCGTAAACAGCCATTAAGCCAGATGTAATGTTGTGCACAGCAGAAAGTGAGGGTAAAAGTTGCAGTCAGATCAGCTCACTGAACACCGGAGCATGCTCCCAAGCCACAGGATGAGAAACTCAAGTAAGCGTCCTTGGTTCTCTTCTTACGTTCACGACTGGATTGAAAGTTCTTGGGGCCCTGGGCACTCAGAATATTTGGACATCAACCAAGTTCTGATATTGTGGAAAGAGCACTCCTCAGAGCTGAGAGAGAATC
Source organism: Sphyrna mokarran (assembly GCA_024679065.1). Classification (NCBI taxonomy): domain Eukaryota; kingdom Metazoa; phylum Chordata; class Chondrichthyes; order Carcharhiniformes; family Carcharhinidae; genus Sphyrna; species Sphyrna mokarran. Next base: position 105,776,710 of record JAGIQG010000001.1, on the reverse strand, counting down.
TGGTCTCCACAAGCTGTGTTTGTATCTGGGATATTGTGAGGAGCATTGCAGAGATGGAACACAGCCTGTGGATGCCACCTGCAGCTTTAGGGACTCAACCCAACAGACAGGAATCAAAAGGTGGCAGATGCCGATCTTTTTCTTCACCCTACCTGTAGCTGCAACACTATATTCTCCATCCTATTCTTTTCCCATTTGTACTTCACGACTGGTATGTTTTGCCCGTATAGCGTGGAAGAAAAATACTTTTCACTTTATCCCAGTACGGACAATAAAAACCAAATAAAAAATCAAATCAAATGCATGCTGATATTTGATAAACATAAAGGTTTGTCAGTCTGTTAATCTACTTGTCCTGTGACACATATTCTATCTTGAAGAAGAAACTCGTGCAGCTTTTTTGGTCTCCCTGTTGAACACCGTGCACCTTTGATCACTATGCCACACTCTAAAATGCCAACAAGGCTCCCATATTTCACTGCATCCCCTCAGCATAGACCCTGTAGACACGTGTATTCATCCCTCCCCTATCACAACCCATAGAGGCCATACACTCTACAGGCTTAATAATCTTATCAATGATGTTGTGACACTTTAATTGGCTTCTCAGTGACAAACAGGACAAAATGAAAGAAACTATCGTAACAAAATAAAAACTTAGTTGACCACTTGATTGAAGAGCAGATTCAAAGTTATGTGCAACTGGAAAACACTTGTTCTTTTAAGTAGCTGTAATTCTGAAAACATTTCCTCAGTGCATCAGAATTCTCGTATTAAACATCAGCTTACTTTCCCAGTCTTGGTGCCTTGCTTAGTGAGACGATTGTATGACCATGGCATGTCCCCAGATGGCACATAGATCAGATCCTTCAAAGCACATTTTGGACTTATCTTCAAATAAAATTTTCCTTTGTTCATCCCAGATGTACAAACTAAGCTATAAATGAAAACACCCTGATGGCCTCTTTATTTTTCCAAAGTCTTCATACAATATCCCCAACAGCTCGTACTAATAAAGAAAAAGCAGCAACAGCTGGTTAGATACCAGCCGATGGAGAAATCAATGGCAGTATGTCAAACCTGGCCCTTTCATGCTTTCTCACGATGACAATAACCTTTCAACTAAGGAGATCCCTATTGACACACAAATGGTGCTTATAAAAAAAATGTAATTTGAGACACATCCGATGACATTTATTGTAAATTGAAAGTATTCAGAGCATTGCACTAGGAGAATCAATTGAGTTATGCAGCACAGTTAGAAAAAGGTGTGAATTCCTACTTTGTAACTAAGGACTGAGCTGCAATTGTTTCTTATCATTCAAAATTTTCAACACTATATACTTAGCTTTCTTTCATGAGTTGATTTATTGACAGGTATACAAGATTATTTTTGTACACAGATGGGCAATGTAAAAGTTTGGGAAGAGACACTCTACTGTTGCCAACTCCATTCATTCTCTTTGTCTGAAAATGAAGGATTTTTAATCTTTGTTGTGTCCTCTCTTAAAATCATGTTCCTAAAACTCAAGGTTTGTGTCTGTTATTAAACCAATGCTTCCTATTTAATCTTGTCTTTTTCTTTTCTCTTTTCAATGCTGGTGGTTTCTCAAATCATAGATCTTGATTCTTCAGCTTAGCTTTTCCATAATAGTTAGAAACGCAGCATGACTTCAATGGGATTATTTCTCAACTGTTAGCTAATGTGAGCTATTCATTTTTCTGCCTGTTTAGTTGAAGGAATAAAAGGAAACAAATTATACTTGTCTGTGACAATCTGACAGACTTAAAAGACGACAAATGCACTATGCAAAAGATTATCTAAATACATATCTTCACATTTCAGCTGTCAGTAACCATGCACATCAATACTCTGAATTTTAAAGACAATCAATCAAGATTGGCACTAACTATGCAGAGTGTTCTCTTCCTTGATTGGGTCTGGGATTAATGCTCCAGAAGGGTTTCTTTGTCTCTTCACTGGGAATGGCATTAATAATCTTGAGACTTCTCACGTTTGTTCAGGAGGGATGCCAATGATCCTTAGACAGGTTTCACTTGAATCAGGAGTAATAAACCAAAAAGAAAAAAAAACTAATTCTCATCAAAGGAAAATAGTTTCAAGAATTATGAAACAATGCAGCAAAGAGGGAGGCCATTTGTTCCACTAACTCTTTATAAGAACCATCCAATTAGTTCCATTCCACTGTTTTCTCATTATATCCCTGCAGCTTGTTTTCCTTTAACTGTTTATCCAATTCTCTTTTAAAGGATACCATGGAATCTCCTTCAACCACCCATTCAGTCAGAACAATCCAGATCAGTATGTTAGAAAGAAATAAAATGACATTGGTGTGACGGATAATTCTATGCAATGGGCGTACTCTTTAATGGCACATTAACTAGACTAGATCTTTTGGCAGAATTTTATTGAGGTTTTAAACCTCCTGGTACATGTACAGGTCAGACTGACATCTGCAGAATAGAAAATGCAGCCACAACACCAGAAGGTGGCAGTGTTTGCCTCAGATCCATTCCATTACACTGACCAGCACACTTGGCATTTTACCAATGTACACACACACACTACATGCACACAAACACATGCACTGACACTCGGGCACAACAAAGGTGTGAAGTCAGTTTGCAGCTTTGTTATGATACTCCAGATTCCATAATTAGCCTCTGGTGGATGTAATGTAGTTAATGTAGGAATTAGTACACTCATGAGCACATACGCGGGCAATCAGTTCTCCATCTGCACGCTGCGCTGTGGGTAAATACATCTCATGATTAATGTTTCGCTTTCACTGTCCCGACAGGGCAGCAACCAGCTGGAAACATTTGTTTTCATTTTGTGGAGACCTCACCACTGCTCGTTGACAGGACCCACTTTAACTGGGTTTTGTCTACAAACAATAAGCCTGAAAACGCCGACACATTTGATCCTGGTGTATATGCCCACTGTCGATGACATGGTTAAAGCTTGCAAAGCTAGGAGAGACTGTTTCAAATTATACACATGGGGTGGGAGCCTTCATCACCTGTTAAACAGTAGATAGAAGCTGGGCTGGGCTTCTCCTACTCACCAAGAACTATTTGTACTGACAATATGGGCCAACACATTTGGCATTCAGCACATGGTCTGCTTTTACCTGGTGTACTGGCCCCCTATGATGCAGAAACTCCTGGCCGGAGCACCCTCTTCTGGCCACAGCCCCATCTTGCTCCTTGACTTTGCCTGGAGCGGATGCTGGCTTTACTCTTCATTGTGCCCTGAGGAAACTGTTAAGGAAGGCTAGGGATCAAAGTTACATCCTAAGGCGGGACGGCACAACGGCATAGTGGTTAGAACCACTGCCTCACAGTGCCAGAGACCCAGGTTCAGTTCCGATCACGCATCATTGTCTGTGCGGAATCTGCAAGTTCTCCGTGTCTGCGTGAGTTTCCTCCAGGTGCTCTGGTTTCCTCCCATAGTTCAAAGATATGTGGGTTAGGTGGATTGGCCATGTTAAATTGGCCCTTGTGTGTCAGGGAAGCTAGTAAGGTAAATATGTGGGGTGACGAGAATAAGCCTGGGTGGTATTGTGGTCAGTGCAGGCTGAATGGCCTCCTTCTGCACTGTAGGGATTCTATATGAATTTGAAACCTATCCACTGTCTTCTCACAAGTTGTATGTTAGACCTGTGTCAGGACAGCTGAAGATTTTCAGCTTCAATCTTATCTAACTACAGACACAACATAGGATTGAATAACCTGCTACGTAATGCATTTTTAACAAATACTATGTGGGCTATTCTCCCAGCTCACTGTGCTGCTTTTGTTGCACAGAGGAATGGGAGACTCAAGCAATTCTCCACTTATAGGGAGCTGGTTGCCCGACCCCCCTGGAGCGAAGAGGGGGGATCGAGGCCTTCCAGAGGGTTGGGGTGTGATGAGGTGGGGTGGGATTGAGGCTGTCTGGACATGTTTGGGGGGGGGCATCGATTGGGGAGGTGGGAGTGGAGGTCGGAAGGGCAACATTACAGGATCATGGGGCTGGTTAGTGATCAGTGGAGAAGCTGGCAATGCAAGGCTACTATGTACGCATTGATCTCAGTGCTGGCAGGTCATCGCATGCACAGTGGCCTATTCAGCACTGTGCTGCTGGCCTCTTCAGTGGGAATAATCCCCTGCCCACAGCTTTTCAATAAGATTCACGCTGATGCACTCTTCAGTTCACAGAGTATGGGAGATTCATTCTGAAACTCTCGCTAAAAAAAGTCTAGCGGAATTTACTTCAGTTTTTACTGGAGTAAATCGACACTTAGAATTTTTTTGGGAGAATTGCCTCCTATATCTTCTAACGCCTTGGACTGATGTCTTCATAACTCCAGTTATTGGAGCAGATCAGTAGAAAATCCAGAAAAGCAGAGGCCACAATACTAATGGGTAAACAGTATTAATAACAAAGCTACAAAGAAGATAGATTCTTACAAGCAGCTCTGAAATTTCTATTTAATTTAATATCTTTCAGATGTTATATATAGATTGAAAGTTTACTATTAAAAGTAATGAATCTATAAATCCTGAGAATAATTTTCTGGATGAAAAATGAATGAAATAATTTGCCTGTAAAGAGTTAGGGTTTCACTTTATGGCTTACAGACAGTGATATTTCTTGCGATGATACAACTCCACAGAAATTATGGAGGTACATGGGTAGTTGATGGTCTAGTGTTATTATCACTAGACTATTAATCCAGAAATTCAGCTATTGTTCTGAGGAGCTGGGTTTGAATCCTGCCAAGGCAGATGGTGGAATTTGAATTCAATGAAAAAAATCTGGAATTAAGATCTGCTGATGACCATGAAACCACTTTAGGGAAGTAAATCTGCTGTCCTGAAGAGGTCTGGCCTACAAGTGATTCCTGAGCCACATAACAACATAGTTGATTCTTAACTGCCCTCTGAAATGGCCTAGCAAATCACTCAGTTTCAAGGGCAACGAGGGATAGACAATAAATGCTGGCCAGCCAGCATTGCCCATACCCCAGAAATTAATAAAAATAAACACCCTGTGACCTGCCATCCTTCATATAATTCTGCTTGGTCATACAGAGCATGCTCATGCATTGCATTTTGGACTAATGAAATCTACCACAATGGTCACGACCATCTACATTTTTAAAATGATAATGAATGTTCCAATTAACTCCATTAAAAAAGATTGTAGGTGCAATGGAGACAAAATTCCCACTGCTGCCATCTGGGCCTTCACACTGGGAGATACTAACTCTTCTAAGTAAGATCAGAACTGAATTAACATGACTGGTCGATTGATTGATTCAGTCCCAGATGCCAAACCTTGCTGTTGGGATATTGATCCGTTTTCCACTTCTAAAACCTGGCATTGTGTAAGCAATCTCTTCCATGTGTCTCAGTAGGATCAAAAGAATTAAAATTAGGAGAAAGGTATAATGAGAGGCTGAACTAATACCATCTATTTTACCTAATCATTTCAAGTCAAAGTTATCCCCAGTGACTCCCATGCTGGAAGGTGAAGAGGTTGGGGCGGGATTTCTGCTAAGAATCAAAATATTAGCTATCCTGTAAACTATCATACACTTGCTGAGTTTGCTCTTTGTGGTACCTCAGCACTAGCTCTTCCATTGTGTACAGAATACTGCTACAAATGTCAATGGATCTATATTCAAACCATCACCAAACACCACCATGAAAAAGATATCTTGCTGGCTGCATGATGCTTCGCTTGAGGGAGCCAGTACCTACGCAGACCTCATGCAATTTTAAAGTGCTTCCAACAATCCTGAATCTTTGACCAACTTTACTGGAGAAACAAAACAGCTGCCGCCTCAGATTATATGCGTAACCATCAAGGGGGAAAAGAGCCACTTGTGGACTTCAATGCAGTAAACTGCATTGCACACAGTAAGTTAAACAGAAAAATGTCATTTAAAGTTGCACCAGTGCTTTTGGATGCATTACTGCAATCAACTATCAACTGCAGGCAGAATGAGGAATTCAAATATACAGAACTCCTGGCAATAAACACCCACGATGCAAGTTTCTTCTTCATTTCACAAATGACTTGGTTAGAATTATATTCACTGGAGTTTAGAAGAGCGAGAGGAATCTCATAAAAGCTTATAATATTCTAACAGGGTTAGATAGGGTAAATTCAGGAAGAATGTTCTCAATGGTGGGGGAGTCCAGAACTAGGGGTCACAGTTTGAAGATAAGAGGGAAACCTTTTTGAACTGAGATGAAGAGAAATTTCTTCACCCTGAGAGTGGTAAATGTGTGGAATTCAGTACCACAGAATGCAGTTGAAGCCAAAACATTGTCTGATTTGATGAAGAAATTAGATAGAACTCTTGGGACTAAAGGGATCAAGGCATACAAGGATCAGGATATTGAATTCCATGATAAGCCATGATCAAAATGAAGGGCTGAACAGGCTCACAGTGCTGAATGGCCTACTCCTGCTTCTAGTTTCTATGAATCTTTCAGAAACACTTTCACATTGAGAAGCAAATACAGACTCTGACTTTCTTCCAATGGTGTGCACTGTGTTAATGTTATAAGTACAGGTTTAAATATTGTTTCCACTGTACTTCTTTTGAAGTTTATGCAGTGCTGGAACAAGTATTCTGATGAAATTCATGGCACAGGTTTAAATAAAAAAGGATAATATTGTTTGCTTATAAAAAGGAAAATAAAGCATTTCTAGAGGTTTTATACTTATTCAAGTATCACAATTCTTGCAAAGGGATACACATTTGGATGTTGTGAAGAACATCTAGTGTCAAACAATGATAGGCACAATGCTAAGCATTGATTTAAATAGTGTGGACTAAGCTTGGCCAAAAGAAAGGTTTATTCAACATATACAGTAATGCAGCAGTTAATTGCTACTTTTTTTTTACTGGGATATGATGGGCATTATTAGAAGAAATAATTACTCTGGACAAAAAATTTGCATGAAAGAAATTCTTCAAGTAGTGAATCAAGGAACACAAAGTTCGGGTTTTGGCTCCTAGATTCTCACTTTATATTGGTGATAATATCAGTAAAAAGAAGGAAACATTTAATTTTTGTACAATTCTGAAGATTTTTAAAAATTCTTTCACAGGATGTAGGCATTTATTTGTCCACCCCTAATTGTCCCTGAAGTTATTCATGAAGGCCCACTTCTCAACCTTGTCCTCATCTGATTGGTGGTGATTCTGAGATTAAATCACCACCAATCAGCTCTCTGCCTCAAAGGGAAGAGCAGCATCTGGTCAACTGGGACTATGATCAATTTCTCTTTTACCTTTTTACATATTGCTGCTACAGAGTCAGTGATGGAGGGAATGAATATTGGTAGATAGTGGATGGGGTGCCAATCAGGCAGGCTGCTTTGTCCTGGAGGTTATTGAACTCCTTGAGTGTTGTTGGAGCTCATCTAGGCAAGTGATGAGCATTCCATCAGCCATTGACTTGTGCCTCATAGATGGTGGAGGGGGTGAATGTTGAAGGTGCTGGATTGTGTGTCAATCAATCAAGCTGCAATATTTTGGATAGTGTTGAGCTTCTTCTGCACTCATTCAGGCAAGTGGGGGTATTCCATTACATTCCTGCCTTGTGGATGGTGAACAGACTTTGGAAAGTCAGGAAGCGAATTATGTACTCAGAATTCCCAGCATCTGACCTGTTCTTGTACCACAGTATTTGTATAGCTGGCCCAGTTCACTTTCTGGTCAATGGTAACCTCCAGGCTGTTGATTTAACGATGGCAATGCCATTGAATATCATGGAGAGATGGTTAGATTCTCTCATTGGCTGGTAATTTTGTGAAGCAGATATTACTTTCCATCTGTCAGGCCAAGCCTGGCTTTGTCCAGATCTTGCTGCATTTGGACATGGACTGTTACAGTATGAGAGTCATTGCTGAACATTGTGCAGTCATCACAACATCCCCACTTCTGACCTTGTGATGGAAGGAAAATCATTAATAAAGGAGTTGGAAGTGTTAGGTCCAGGACACCACTCTAAGGAATTTTTGCAGTGATATCCTGGAATTGAGATGATTTGCCTCTAACAACCAGTGGAGAGTCCAATCAATGGAGAGTTTTCCCTGATTCCCGTTGACTCCAATTTTGCTAGAGCTTCTTGATGCTATGATTGGTCACATGCTGCTTTGATGTCGAGGACAATCACTCTCATCTCACCTCTGGCATTCAGCTCTTTTGTCCATGTTTGAACCAAGAATGTAATAATGGCATGTGCTGTGTGGCCCTAGTGGAATCCAAACTGGGTGTCACTGAGCAGATTATTATTGAGTAAGTGCCACTTGTTAGCGCCTTTGGCTACCATTTCCATCACTTAATTGATGATCGAGAGTAGACTGATGGGGTGGTAATTGGCAGGTTGGATTTGTCCTCTTTTTTGTGTAGATGTGGATTGAGTTGAATTAGTTGAAGACTTGCATGGGTGATGCTGGGAATCTCAGGTTGGATCGTCCACTCAGCAATTCTGGCTGAAGATTGTTGCAAATGCTTTAGCCTTACATTTTGTACTGATGTGCTGGGCTCCTCTTTCATTGAGAATGGAGATATTTGTGGATTGTCCTCGTCCAGCGAGTTGTTTAATTGCCTATTACCACTCACAACTGGATGTGGCAGGACTGTAGATATTAGGTCTGATCCATTGGTTGTAAAATCGCTTAGCTCTATCACTTACTGCTTTTGCAGTCTGGCATGAAGATTGTCCTGTGTTGTAGCTTCATCATGTTGGTACCTCAGTTTTAAGTATGCCTGGTGCTGCTCCACTGGAGGGTTTGCAAAAGTTGCAATCTTACTTCATTGAAACTGTCATAAATATTATTACAATAAATATTGCATGGTGGCATAGTGATTAGCACTACTGTCTCACAACACCAGGGACCTAGGTTCAATTCCTGCCTCGGGTCACTGACTGTGTGGAGTTTGCACATTCTCCCCAAGTTTGCGTGGGTTTCCTCTGGGTGCTTTGGCTTCCTCCCATAGTCCTAATATATACAGGTTAGGTAGATGGGCCATGCTAAATTCCCTCTAATGTTCCAAGTTGCATAGGTGAAGTGGATTCGGGGTTATGGGGATTTCTCGGGTGGGGTGTGGGGCTGGGTAAATCACTGAATCGATGGAGACTTGGTGGGTCGAATGATCTCCTTCTGCATTGCAGAGATTCAATGATTCTATGATGCTATAAAATGCACTTCATACATGGATATCTTGATTTGCTTTCTGTGAAAATTATACCTGGATGAAATCTTAAGTAAACTCGATGGAAACAAATGTTTTTGGTGAGGAGACTATTATAAAAGGTGTAATGCTGAATGTCAGGACCTAGCAGTAGTTGAGGGAAGAGTTGGCTGCTCGCAGTCTCAAGAGGGGTAGAAGATAGAAGACAATGTCAGGAGAAGGAGCTGGCGACCTGCTTCACCACTATTTCTCCTCAACTGCAGACATGTTAGAAGTGGAAAATCCAGCCCACTGTATACCTTCCAATATGAAAGCAAATCCAAATTAAACTGGTGCAATCTGTGTATATAACTGGCATGTTACTGAGGAGGTGAGTTTTTCTACAGTCTGACCAAACATCTTGATCAAGTGGGAATTCTGAATGACACAAGCTATGCGTTTGGGAATGAAGTGAAATAAATTTGATTTTCAGACTGTGCATCTCAATTTGAAAATCCATCAATCCAATAAACACAAAGGAACAGAACTCACAAGTGTACTTTCTCCAGTAAGTTTTTTTGTATAGGAGTAATGAGACATCCTGAATGTAAAACTGTTGCACCTAAAGATAATAAACTAGCGTGAAGGGGTCTGTTGGCTCGTCCCCACTGGATTGATATAGGTAGCTACCTGACAAGCTTTCCAGTAATTACTCTGGGTAGTTCCCTACTGATGTCCAAGACATTTTGGGTCTTCACAAACATACTGCATTTGACTGGAGAGAGCTTATTGCTGATATTAGGCATAAAGGATGAACAGCATGCCCACTCATCCATCACACTGAAAATCACAAGTTTTCTTTTGGCACAAGAATTGTACTGTTTACATTATATTTCTTGTTTTCATTCTCCTTAATACTTAGCAATACAAGGGAATCAACCTCACTGTTGTAGATAGTCAGAAATATAGATGTTTCCAACTGGAAGGTATTTTCTACATTTCCCATTGTGACACTTTATTTTACAACAAGTTCATACTGCTGAGAAACATTTGAAATTATCAACAATGCTAGAGTATTAGACTATCAGAGATGTATTTTGTTCATTATACATGGGCTGTGAGAGGAATGGTTTGCTGGGTCACTTAGCCTTTTCTTAATGTGCTTAGTGTGTATTCTATGCAACGTATTTAGTCTGCTGAAAAAAAAAAGCATTCTATAGGTATATACCTGCCCTGGAGGCCAAAACTACTCATCAAATAAGAGATTGTGTTGTTAAACCAGTCCAGTGCTAATTCCTCCTCCAGCAAAATCGTATCCTTCTTTCTTCTACAGCTCTAATTGACAGGAACAAATCATCACATTGATTGGGTATGTCTCAAATCTTTACATTCACAATCGTGATGCAAATTTTATCATCATACTACTTATGTAGTCACTGTGATAAAAAAGTATGCCTGGCTCTTCTGGTTTCTCAGAGATAAAGTTATACTTTTTAAAATAAAGATAATGTTAGCTCACCAAAGATTGCTGTGGCAACACTGTCTTTGAAAGCTAACTTCAACTGAGCAACTTTCCTAATTTAATAAAAAAAAACATGGATTTATGGTGCTGGTGGATGACAAGGAAATTCTTGTCATTATTGCTTAAAGGATATGTATAGAACAGATAGATTTTATTCAGGTAATCAAGGCTGTCCTTTTACAAAATAGTAAAAAAAAAGTTTACTTGCCATTGTGTCTTTGCATAATGCATAGTTCTTTGTTGCATGAATTAAATTATTTGAACCAAATATGATCATCCGGTGAAATGAAATGAAATAAATGAATAAAAGTTAAGGAAAATGTAGGAAGGTGCTGGGCCCTTGTCAGATCTGATCCACAAAATGATAAAACTTTTCTGATAATTTGCAAACTAAAACCAACCGAAAGAAACTGATCAGCTTTACACATCAAGGGAGGAGCTACAGACAGAAACAGGTGACTACATATCAGAAACCAAGCAGGCTTGTGGCAGCTTTGCTTACAAATTCTTGATTTTACATCCACCCCAATGTACAGGTTGCAGCAGTCATTACCTTTATCCCAGGGAGTCCAGGAAGCCCAGGAAGACCTGGTTCACCCTACACAGGAAAATTACAAAACATTATAGAACACTGTTCAGCTATCTCAAGAATCTTGTTCATCTCCACCTCAATGGCAACTCAATGATATCCGAATCACAATTCAATTGATAACAAGTACAATATGCCTTTGTTTGCATTTCAATCAATGCATTCAACAAGGAAATATTTTAAAGTGTCTTTTTCCTTTTAACAATCTTGAACTGGAGCAGGATTATAATGGAAAGGTCTTGTAAAGATGCTCGATTTTATGTGAAGTCACTAAAATGGGGCACTAGATGGCACCATATATCAGATTACTGCCCATTCACAGAAAAAGGGGCCTGGATTTAAATGTTGGCAAGATGGAAAGGATGAACATTTCCTCTCTCTGACTACAATTAGAAGGTCTCACTGAAAACAACCATTAGCAAACTCAATCCAGCTCTCAGTGACTATGATCTCCCACCGTTCAGTTATCCTCTTGTGGGAACTAATTGGCATGGAGTAGAATCTGGCTTCATTAATGCACACCAACCTCACCCTGTACAAAATAACCTATTGTAGATGCTTAACTTCATATTCCATTGTAGAGAATTCCCCTTTATTTGTCAGATGTACATTTGGGAGGTTGCCAATCAAGAATTAATAACCAGTTTTAGATCTTGATTGTTGCAAGAGGAAAATGTACTGCAATTCACAAAATGGAAGATTTAATCTATATCCAAATTTATGTTCATTGAATAAGTTTTTTCTCTCCTCTGCTTTGATTCTTGTGGTGCTTGGACTCAAAAAGTGACCATTCCCAAATGTATGAATTTAGACATCAAGCAGAACTTTCCCATATTTTTCCAAAACGTCAGGGTTTGACCAAACACCAGCTTAAAGGTCTTCAGCTGCACAGCTCAGCTGCAAGGTTGGATTCTCAGAGATTAGTTTTTAAAGGGTGACCTGATCAGCACAGAAACTAAACAGCCCCAAAAAACCTCCCCACCTCCCCACAAGGTTCTCCCATCCCAGACAGCAAAGGGACGAGGTCTCTCCCACCGCCCCCATGATGCCAATATCAGGGCATTTACCCCCGCGTTCGCAGGCATTGGGACCACCATTCAAACCTCACCTCCCCCTTTCAGGTTTTGGAATGGTCTCCCCCGCATTCCCTTTCCACCATCGCCATCCCCCCACCACTGTCTCTGGGGCATTCTGCCCTCATCACAGGCATCAGCCTCTGCAATAAACATATGGGGAATCCCTCCCATGGGGTTGCCAGACGGCCAATCCTGTCTTTGCCCCCAGCACACTTTGGCAGCGCTAATCTGTGCCAAGGCAGTGCCAGGGCACTGCTTTGGCATATCCCTCTCCCCTCAGGGGCTGCACTTATCTTTGAGCCCCCTCAATTGAATCACATTTCTTTAAAAAGCTGTTTGAATATTGAGTGAAAGGGGCTCATGTGGTGGGTGGTGCGGTGGGGAATGCTGGCTAATTATATTTAAACTTATCGAAATCCATTAAAATGAGTCACCTTCATCAAACATCCAAGGGCTATTTAACTGTGGAGGGAAGTACAGTTGGGCCTGATCTTGTCCTTATCTGATGTCTTAAATTGTCTTCTTTGCAATCAGAAGAGAAAACACATTTTATTTCTCCCATTCTCTGGACCCAGAAAATGGAGGCCAGTTGTAATAACGCATTGCTGCTCTTAGCAGAGATCAGCTAAATGAGCATCAAGGGTGCAAACCTCCTGGTCTGTATTGTGTTCAGAGTCATACTGAGTGGTGAATTCATTCACTGAGTTGGTAAAGAAATGACTACAGCAGTTTTTAGTGGATCTTTTGTACAATTTGCCATGATTTGATGGAGTTACTGACTATACAGAGGCCTCTTTTATTCAACATGGATCTGAATAAGAGGTTTCTGTTCTTGAATTCTGTAGGGACATCACAGTAAGAAAACATTGCGTTTAAAGAAAACAAGAAAATATTTTGTTGTATACGCATCACAGAAGCAAAATGCAATTGTTCAAATATTACGATTCCAAGTAAGACCCCAATACAAACTGCTACTGCATCAAGTTACTCAAACATGTGCTGATTTCTAAATGACCAGTGGAATGCCTAACATGCCACATTGATTAGCTGATGTGAAAGTTCATGAAAGTTCAGTGACTGACGCTAGACTATTCTTGTTGTGATTGTATTCCTGGTCAAACTATGAATTACTCCAACAATGTTGTCACTAATGTGTATTGCAATTGATATCTGTTTTTGAAACACAAAATGGTGGTAAATGCAAGTTGATCGGTGTCTAGAAGAGAATGAGAGGTTAATGTTTTGAATGTGATTCTTCATCTAAACCGGTGATGAAATGTCCCACCGGAACTGTTAACCTCTCTTTCTTGTTTCAGTGGCTGATTGAAATGCGGCACATTTAGTTTCTGTTTCTTTGCATTACAGATTTCCACTGTTCAATTTTTTTTTTATTTTTATTTGTGATCTGCACTGGTGTACAAACCTCTCAAATAAAAGTGTTCTGGACAAACACAGGGAAATGCTGCTCAGCTTCACTGCCTCAGAAACAGATACATACATTGCATACTTAGATACATACAGCCGGAACATGGAGAGGGGTGGAAATGCTCCATATGTATAGGATAACATCATTACAAATATAGCACATCTGCTTGATTAAAAGTAGAAATTATTCATAGCATCATGACAACTGGAAAATATGAATTAGGCCAAGTAAAAGGGGATTGTATAAAAAAAATCTGTCAAAAAGGCCATAAGTACAATCCCAATGAAATAATATGTTTGCAAGAAAGAAACATACATAGTTTCAAAATGTTATAACTCTAAGGAATTGCATTTTCTTCTCTTAGTATCTAATTTATGAAGCATTCGGAATCAGTTTATCGAATACTAGTGAGTCTGCTTGCTGGTCGTTCTAGAGAGTAACAGGAATCTGTTTCGGTTCAGCATTGTCCGTGAGAGGTGAGCCGGCTTAATTTCAGCAAGTCAGCAATGGAGAGCTGACATTTGACACATCCCAAGTGGACTGAGAGTGACAAAAGGGGATGTCACTCCAGCAATTCAACAGTCTGCACACAGGTTTTGGAGTAGAAAGAAAGACCAACACCACCAGTGCCAAAAAAAGAACTGGGCTCATGCTCTGCCTATTTGGCAGAGTCCTGGTTGGGCAAAGCAGTGGGATATGGAGCAGTGAAATTGAAAAGAAGGAGAAAGTATTATCAAATGAAAATGAAATATTAAAAAAAACCAACAGAACAAAATACAAACTATAACTCTCTGCGATTTATAGAACCAATCTCTTGATAGTTGTTTGGCATTTATAAAAATGAATGGGAGCAGTTTTGAGTTCGAAGAGGTGATAGTCAGTCGACACTCTCTTTCACCTCACCAGAGTTTCAATCAAAATTAAAAGCCACAGAGTTGGAAAACATTCAGCTGATTGGCTATTTGTAGTTTCACACTTTTGCACAAAGTCAAAATGACCCTGAATAGATTTCTTTATGAGGGAAATCCTATTGACTATCCGAAAAAAAATGTAACATCAGCGCAGAAATGGATTTTTTTTTATCCATCATAATTCCCACTATCTGACTTCAAGCAGTATTTGCTCTTTGTCACATAGCATGCCTTTAATTCCCAATGGTCCACACTTCGTTCAATTGCCTCAAGAAAAAAAAGCACTGGAGGATTGAATGTCACTTTTCAGTCTATGAATAACAAACAGAATTTTATTGGTGATAGCTGACAAATGGCTTTGTTTGGATAAGTTACTAGTCGAATCTATAGCTAACAATTTAGGAAAACACCAGTCTCATTTATTTTCCTTGCAGGATAATATAAACGTGATCCCTTCTAACTATTAAAAAAACAGTGATCAAGAGAAGAGAAACGTTAGGACTTAATTGCTAAAGAAATGTCAGGAAGGGTTTAAATATTTAAACATGTCTTCCATTGTACTCATCCCCACACAGTGACTGGTTGAGCGAGTACAATACTGTATAGATGAAGAAGAGATAATTAGGAAGTGCAAAAGGTGCTTCCTGAATTTTGGCTTCTTAGACACATTCACTTTTTTTAAATGATAAGAACGCCTTTTCATATGTTTTAGGATGCAAAATAATAAGGGGGTTAGTATTTGAGTGAAGCATTCAGGATCAAAGCAGGCTAATGTGACACATCAAGCATATTAGTAGGAGCATCACAGTGTATTAATGGTTATGTTCTGATCGACTCCTAACTGTTTGTTTAAAGGACTGTCTATCTTTGGGTATTGATTGAAAGGCTGATGCCAATAAGTCACTGTTAATTCTACTTATTCTTTCCTTACAGTTTTCTACCTGGGTAATCAGCAGATGCAAGAGCAATGCAGAAAGTGAGTTAATTCCCACCCAAAGGTTATGCCGACTTACAAACTCATTGTAAAGATATTGAAAAAAGCAACACGAAAAAGCAGTCTCCTGCCTTTCTCCTTTGCCGTTACCTTTTGTCCCTGATGTCCAGGCTGACCTGGTTCACCCTGTAGAGGAAGGAGAGAAAAGAAAGATACCATTCACCCAACTATCAGTCATCATTCAATAAAGTTCAGAGCTGATAGAAAAAAACAGGAGTTCAGTAATAAGAACCAAACTAACCTTTATTCCAGCAGCTGACGATCCAGGATCACCCTAATCACAATCAGAGGAACACAAAAAGCAACATTAAAATGAATGTGGAAAACATGGCATTTCCTTTTTCAGATGATCAGTCCAATGTCATTGCAGTTTGTGGGGTCTTGTTGGCTACATATTGGCTATGATGTGGAAGTGCTGGCGTTGGATCGGGGTAAACACAGTAAAACGTCTCACGATACCAGGTTAAAGTCCAACAGGTTTATTTGGTAGCACAAGCCACTAGTTTTGTTCACAAACAGGGCATATAAAGACACAAACTCAATTTACAAAATAATGATTGGGATGCGAATCTTTACAGGTAATCAAGTCTTAAAGGTACAGACAATGTGAGTGGAGAAAGGGTTAAGCACAGGTTTAAGATTTGTGTATTGTCTCCAGCCAAGGCAGTTAGTAAGATTAGTCAGACAAGTCATGGGGGTTACAGATAGTGTGACATGAACCCAAGATCCCAATTGAGGCCAACTTCATGTGTGTGGAACTTGGCTATCAGTCTCTGCTCAGCCACTCTGTGTTGTGTGTCGTGAAAGCCGCCTTGGAGAACACTTACGCGAAGATCACAGGCTGAATGCTTGTGACCTCTGAAATGTTCCCAACAGAAAGAGAACACTTTTGCATGAAGAGTGAAAAGTGGTATTCATTCATTCATTGTTGTAGCATCTGCATGGTCCCCCAATGTACCATGCCTTGGGACATCCTTTCCCTAGAGTGCAGAAGCTACAACATCTTCTCCTGAGCCTTCAACATGTCATTGATGAAGATGAACATCTCGCCAAGGCCATCCTCATACCCCCACTTCTTGCCTTCAAACAATCACACAACCTCAAGCAGACTCCGCAGCAAACTACCCAGACTTCAGGAGAATAGTGACCACGACACCATACAACCCTGCCACAACAACCTCTGCAAGGATCATCGACACAGATGCCATCATCTCATGTGAGAACATCATCCACCAGATACATACACTTGCAACTCGGCCAAAGTTGTCTACCTGATATGCTGCAGGAAAGGATGTCCCGAGGCATGGTACATTGGGAAGACCAATGCAGACGCTATGACAACGGGTGAATGCAAACCGCTCGACAATCACCAGGCAAGAGTGTTCTCTTCCTGCTGGGGAACACTTCAGTGATTATGGGCAATTGGCCTCTGATCTTCGTGTAAGCGTTCTCCAAGTCTGCCTTCACGACACACGACAGCGCAAAGTCACCGAGCAGAAACAGATAGCCAAGTTCTGCACACATGAGGATGACCTTAACCAGGATCTTGGGTTCATGTCACACTAACTATAACCTCCATGACTTGCCTGGACTTGCAAAATCTCATTAATTGTCCTGGCTGGAGACAGTACACATCTCTTTAACCTGTACATATTGGCTGCCATATTTGCTTACAATGCAACAGTAACTCATACTTCAATGTAACTTGTTGTCTGCAATGCGTTTTGGGTTATCTTGAGGACATAAAAGTGCTGTATCAATGCAAATCTTTCTGCTTTTCCATTTTGTTTCATCAGTTGCCTATGTGAAAACATGACCACTCTGGCTTTCTAGCAGCACTATTGCTACTAATCCTACTATGTAGTAATCAATAGAAAAGGTATTTGGGTGAGGGAAGAGATTCACAAAGCTGTTTTTCTTTTGCTTCCCTGGAGTCGAATAAGCCACTCGATGGCCCCGTTGGGAACTGTGCAATGGATCACAATAGTGGCTGGCAGAGGAGTCAAACATCCTGCAAATCATTTTCTGCCAGTCTCCAACTGCTTCAGAGAAAAGATTAGTCTAGATAAAAATTACAAGCCCCTACCAATAAGCTGCAGGAAGTTGGGTCAATTTTGCTGTGAGTTTTCTGAAGAATAGCATTTATAAAACATGTGTTACCGTCAAATGTCACTTTTCAAATTTTGGTGGCTTGACAAGTGAACATAAACCTTGTGCAAATACACACCTTCAATTGCAGTATTCAAAACAAAGAAAAGGTGCTGAATAAATTGGTCACCATTAATAAACTGTAACAAATTTCACTGAAGACCCTTCCATCCTCCTGAAATTCTGCAAAAATCAATGATGCTTCTTTTAAATTAATAAAAAGATTCCATAGATAGTTTATTTGCAATTAAGGTGCTGACTCTCAGTAATGGGGAGTGGAAAACTCTCTCATCAAGTATTAGTAGCTTCCAGTTCAAGCAAAGTATAGCCACAGATAAAATAAATTTCCTTCAACTCTGCTCTAATGACAAGGCCACTGCACCCAGGAAAATATCAAATTTTTTTTAGAACAACCATTCTCTTCTGCTCCAAGGGTGGGCAGCACAGTATGGGCAGCATAGTGACACAGTGATTAGTATTGCTGCCTCACAGCACCAGGACTTGGGTTCAATTCTGGCTTTGGATGATTGTGGGGAGTTTGCAATTTTCTGTGTGTCTGCGTGTGTTTCCTCTGGGTGCTCTGGTTTCCATCCACAGTCCAAAGATGTGCGGGTTAGGTTAATTGGACATGATAAATTGCTCCTGAGTGTCAGGGGGATTAAATACGTGGGATTCCAGGGATAGGGCCTGGGTGGGGATTGTTATTGGTGGAGGCTCGATGGGCTGATTGTCTTCCTTCTGCACTGTAGGGATTGTATGATTTTTTTTCTATGAGACTTCCAATTTGCAAGTCTACATAAGACCATGAAATCTTCCTGTTATGAGATGGCTTGCAAATTCTCAACTCCACTTCAAGTCTGCCTAAGCACAGGCGGTGGAGAGAATAGGCTTTTGCTCTGTCTGTCTGGGCTGACTGCCACCCCAGATGCCAGAGATGAAACACAGATTGCTGAGCCACTGCACACATAAAAATAGTATGCAACACCAGAATCAGAGATAACAAGAGTTCAATTCAAATCCTGGTTATTGTTGGAGACAATAGTTGCTGCTGAGCTCAAATATAGCTGAATTGAATCAGCCAAAATGTTCTCAAATTTTTTTTGTCTGGATTGGTTTTATTGTGGGCAATCTAAGGAAAGTTTCAAGTTTAATTTGCAAAGTTTATTTACGTTAACACTGCAATGAAGTTACTGTGAAAATCCACCAGTCGCCATACTCCGGTGCCTGTTCAGGAACATCAAGAGAGAGTTTAGCATGGCTAATGCACCGAAGAAGCATATCTTTCAGACTGTGGAGGGAAGCTGAAGCACCCAGAGGAAACCCACATAGACATGGAGAGAACATGCAGACTCCAGATAGTAACCCAAGCCAGGAATTGAACCCAGGTCCCTGGTGCTGTGAGGCAGCAGTGTTAACTACTGTGTCACCCCTCATAGTTCCTCATGGAACCGAAAACTGTCCGTGAAGGAATTCCATTTTGAAGCCTAAAATGGAAGCTCTTCTTTCATACACTTATTTCCCTTTTGTTCTACCAAAGTAGTAATGGTGTTATAATGTGTATTTACAGATAACACAATAAAACTTCCCAGCATATTTCACAGGAGCATACAGCCAAAAACTGACACAAAATTTTCTGCCACGGTGACACAGTGGTTAGCACTGTTGCCTTGCAGCGCTAGGGTCCCAGGTTCAATTGCAACAGTTTGCATTTTCTCTCTATGTCTGCATGGGTTTCCTCCAGGTAGTCTGGTTTCCTCCCACAATCCAAAGATGTGTAGATTAGGTTGGTTAGGTACATTGACCCTAGGGTCAGGCGGATTAGCAAAGTAAATGTGTGAGTTATGGGAATAGGGCCTGGGTGGGATTGTGGTCAATCCAGACGCGATGGACTGAATGACCTTTTTCTGTACTGTAGAATTCTATAAAATTAATGCTAGAAAATGCAGTTTTCAGTTCCTCTCGTCCTGGATACAAACATCATTCCAATCTGTAATATTTACATCAGTGTTAACATTCCAACATGTTATTACGCATCGGCCAAACATGTAGAAACTGAACAATTTCTCTCTGCACTCCTCATGACGAGTTTTATCATATTTACCCGACTGAAGTAGGAGCGGGGGAGTGGAAGGCCTGCCTTTGGGCACCGACACTGTATTTAAAACAAAACAGGTCAAAACAAAAAGCAACCCTTCAATCCCCAAACATTCCCTATGCTCCATCCATACCATCTGTGCCAACCCACGCATCAATGGTCCTTCACATCCCCGATTCCATCCCTTTCCCTCGACCCACCCTGTGGCCCCTCATAACTTATATCAATCCATGCCTCTCTACCCTTACCCTCTGCATGTCAATTCATCTATTATATTTCCTTGACAGTACCTGACAGCTTCTTTGAAAGCGAGACAGTTCCAATGGATTAATGCATAAAAAAGTGCATCATCATATTTACATAAGAACATAAGAAATAGGAGCAGGAGTAGGCCATCTAGCCCTTTGAGCCTGTCCTGCCATTCAATGAGATCATGGCTGATCTGAAGTGGATCAGTTTCACTTTCCTGCCTTCTCCCCATAACCCTTAATTCCCTTGTCTATCAGAAATCTATCTACCGATGACTTAAATATATTCAACGAGGTAGCCTCCACCGCTTCAATGGGCAGAGAATTCCAGAGACTCAGCATGCTTTTAGTGAAGAAGTTCCTCCTCAACTCTGTTCTGAACTGCCCCGTCACCCTCCCTTATTTTGACACTGTGCCCTCTAGTTCTGGTTTTCTTTCGAAGCGGAAAGAATCTCTCTATCTCCATCCTATTTAGCCCCTTCGTTATCTTGTAAGTCTCTACAAGATCCCCCCTCAGCTTTCTAAACTCCAGCAAGTACAGGCCCAGTCGATTTAATCTCTCCTCATAAGCTAACCTCCTCATTCCGGTATCAGCCTGGTGAACTTTCTCTGTACCCCCTCCAAGGCCAATATATCCTTTCGCAAATAAGGGAACCAAAACTGCAGACAGTACTCCAGTTGAGGCCTCTCCAGTGCCTTGTACAGTTGCAGCAAGACCCTCCTACTTTTATATTCTATCCCCCTAACAATAAAGGCCAACATTCCATTCACCTTCTTGATCACCTGCCGCACCTGCAGATTGAGTTTTTGCTGTTTGTACACAAGGACCCCCACGTCCCTCTGCATAGTAGCATGCTGCAACTTTTCACTCTTTAAATAATTTTCCTTTCTACTATTATTTCCACCAAAATGGATAACCTCATATTTGCTAACGTTATCCTCCATCTAGCAGGTCCTCGCCCATTCACTCAGCCTATCCAAATCTCTCTCCAGACTTTCTGCATCCTCCATGCAATTCGCTTTTCCACTCATTTTCGTGTCACCAGCAAATTTTGTTACCCCACACTCAGCCCCCTCCTCCAGATCGTCCATGTAAATGGTAAACATTTGAGGCCCCAGCACCGATCCCTGCAGCACGATTTAATTCTAACAATCTAGAAGGGTGCTTTAGATATCCCAAAGGGATCCTGATACCTCACCCAAAGGAGTAACTAACCTCTTCACAGGGCCACCCTTATTATCCAAACTGCTGACTCATAGCACCAAGGACATGGGTTCAATTCTGGCCTTGGGTTACTAATTGTGTGGGACTTGCATGTTCTCCCTTTGTCTGTGTCAGTTTCTTACGGGTTCTCCGGTTTCCTCCCACAGTTCAAAGACATGCAGACTGATCAAGCTAATTGTAGCATCCCAAGATGAGTAGGTTAGAGGGAGTTAAGTGGGTAAATATGTGGGGTTATGGAATGGGGCGAGCCTTGGTAGGATGCTCTGTCAAAGAGTTGATGCTGACAGTGGGGCTCTTTCTGCACTGTAGGCATTTCTATGACTCCAAGTTCAGACCTCCTTTTACCTGGCCTAATCTGCACATTCTGGGTTTCATACACCTTGGCTTCTAAAACCACACTTCAATGGAGAGAGCTAGTGATTTAAATGGCCTGCTGGCTCTGTGATTCATGCACCATGGTCCAACTCCAGCCTCAGACCCACTCTCGGGAAGATGGGAAATGCCAACTTTAGAGCTGGTATTTAGACTTTTCAGCAATTTCTGGGATTTTTGCCATGGTGGACAGAGCTTCCCCATCATGGTGAAAATGTGGATCTTAATTTCTAGCGAAGTGGTTAGTTGTGTTGAAAAAGCAATGTTCTCATTCTGAAGGACTCTTGTGTAGTTTAAGGATATCTCTTTTTTAGTGCTGCTTGCCATTTATAGTCATATCAGCTGAGATTTGCTGTTACGATAATTTTGCAGCTCAAGTGCTCTTTCGTGATAGTTATTGCTCCACAAAGCTTCTGGCACATCATGACCAAAGGCAACCTTTATATGTATATATAGTTCATAAATCTACTTTCAACTGTAAGATATCAGTTGCATGAATCATCTGCAGAAAACTAATTCCTGGTCCACAGCAGGAATTAATTATACAGAATACACGCACAGAGGTTCACAGACGTCACGGGCTGTGTGCAAGAAGGCTATAGGTTATGGTTGTAAAAAGGTCTTAATGATATTCAATTGATATAACACACAATTGTTCAGGAATCGAGTATCACGCAATCTTGGAAAGTGAGCAAACTGCCACTAATACACAGGTATGGACACAATTTCGTGCGGCATGTGGCACAACAGTTAGCACTGCTGCCTCACAGTACCTGGGACCTGGATTCAATTCTGACCTCGGTCACTGTCTGTGTGGAGTTTGCACATTCTCCCCGTATCTACATGGATTTCCTCTGGGTGCTCTGGTTTCGTCCCTCAGTTCAAAGATGTGCGGGTTAGGTTGATTGTCATGGCAAATTGACCCGCGTGTTTACGGGAATAGGGCCTGGGTGAGATTGTAGGTGCATTGAGGTGCAGACTCAATGGGCCGAATGACTTTCTTCTGCATTGTAGGGATTCTATTGGAATTTCTTGATATCCTGAAGCTCCCTCAACAAAATAAATGTAAAATATAGTAAAAGTAATAATATGCAGCAACCTCTAATGTGATTGAGATAAAGATACTCGGACCAGGAATTGCCACAGGGTTTTCCTGTTCTGCGGTAACATCAGGAGGAGGACATGACTCCCAGAGAACTGTGTCCCTGGTCGATGATACTGTAGCTCCTCGCATGGGGCAGAGGGAAGCAGTTAATGGTCTCGCTTGTCATTGTTACAGTACCATTTCTTAAAGGTGAGATGTGTCAAAACAAGAAATTATTTTCTGTCATGTTTTAAATATATATATATTCTAAACCTTTTCCTGCATATTTTGAAAACTAGCTTAATGACATGACTTTGGGCCTGAAATTATGCAATCGGTTTTGGGTACAAGTGCTGTAGTTTTGATGCATCAGGTAAAACTCAGACTGTTCGTAAAGTACACCTAGTTTGTATCTCATTCAACATATGTGTCAAGAATAAGTGGAACTGAATACTGGCAGAAGGTGCAGCCATCCATACATTGCACTGAAGGTGCAGGAGAGAATTCTCCAACCTGAGGTGTGGCTGGGATTTTCCAGTGCCGCTGCTGTGAATGTAGGTTTGGCTCAGCCCCAAATTCTCTGTTCTCGCTGGCCACAGTAGATACAGGCATGCGAAGCTAGAGAATTCCAGCTATAATCGCAACATGATCTTGTACTTTAATAAAGCCTACTTTCTAACAAAAGTGATGTGTCCTCTGATGTAGCTGGCAATTGTACAGAGAAAAATAGATATGAATGGTTTTTCTGGTAAACATGTTTTTTTATGATCTGTTAGATGCATTCAATGTTCTGCACTTTGCATTCTATACCAATGTCACCAGTGGCAACCTGAAACAATCCGGGGACAGAAACTCCTACTATTCTGGCAGTTTCCAAGGCAATAAGCAGAGCTGACCCTCTGTTGGATTTTGCCATGTTTTAGTAGATAACATTACTCAGTAATAGCCTCCCTTGTGAAACAGCCGTAGTGAAGGATAGGTCTGCTCAGATATAGTCAGGTAGGTGTGCAATGTGCTTGACATCTTGGTTGCTGAACCATCTGATTTGGGTGCTGGATGTCTGAGATGCAAGGGGACCTGTCTTCCCTGCCCTTGCCTGAACTCCACTTCCTCCTCCAAATCTGTGACACATGTCAACAGAGACACTGGAACACCAATGCTAAGCACCATGGTTACAAGTTGCAGCTGCTGAGGGCAGTTTCGGAACAGGAATAGACCATTTGGCCTCTCTAGGCTGTTCTGTCATTCAATGAAGTCATAGCTAATCTATGAACTTTGTTCTATATCCTTTAACAGCTTTGGTGAACAACAATCCATCAACCTTGCCTTTAAAATTAATAACTGACCCAGCATCAATTGCCTTTTGCAGAGGGGAGTTTCAAACTTGTATCACCCTGGAGATGCCTGGCTCTGATTTTGAGATTATATAGATATCCCAACCAGTGGAAATAGTTTCCCCTCCTCCAATCTATCCTTTCTGTTCTCCTTCATAACGTGAAATCATGTTTCAAATTAAAAGTGAGGAGGGGAGTGGATATTGGAGAGCGAGCAAGGCTGGCCAGGGCTGAGCATTAGACCCCAACCCTCAGGGGTAAAGTGGCGAGCCTGCAGAATGGGGCAGTCCTGAATGAGGAAGCAAAAGTCTGGGGGAGGGGTGGAGGCTGGGGGAGGGGAGTAGATGCAAGTAAAAGACTAATGCAACAAGTGCCTGGAAAACATTGAAATATCCCAAAGGACTTCACACAATTAATCAATTTAGAAAATGCAGTGAGTTATATAACTGTTATTCATTCCCAACTAAGAAAGAAGATAAATGAACACTGAAGAGTTGTTTGGTGCTGTTGATTTAGTGTGGGTTTAAACTATATCCGAGAAATTCCCTGCTCTTCTTTAGATAGTGCTTTGGGATCTTTAATGCTCACGGGAACTATGTGAACAGAACATTTAACTTCATCCAAAGGATGATATCTCCAACAATGTGGTACTTACTGAATATTGCATTGAACAGTCAATCTTGTGGGCAGCATGGTGACGTAATGATTAGCACTGCTGCTTGACAGCGCCACAGGCTCAGGTTCTACTGTCTGTGTACCGTCTGCACATTCGCCCAGTGTCCGTGTGGACTTCCTCTGGTTTCCTCGCACAGTCCAAAAAATATGCTGGTTAGGTGCACTGGCCATTCTAAATTCTCCCTCAGTTTACCCAAACAGCGCTAGAGTGTAGCGACTAGGGGATTTCCACAATAACTTCATTGCAGTGTTAATGTAAGCCTACTTGTGACGACACTAATAAATAAACTCAAACCTCAGATTATGTCCTCCACTCAATGGCTTAATCTTCTGAGCCAGAATGTTACTAACATTCTGACAATGTTACTAACTGTACTTGCATCACAGAAATCATGAACTTGCAAATAAAATGCATCCCCGTGCTTCAATTAATTCCTTGCTTTTAAATTTTGCAGTGTTTCTCGAGTGAATAAATTATCGTTGCTTCCATATTAAATAATAAACACAGTGCAGGTGAATTTTGTGGGATTTCTCCACTTACCTAATGACAGACCTAGGGAACCCAGGAAGTTGGTGTTTTTGTTCACCTTCGGTGAGGCAGAGAACCAGGAGAAGCTCTTCAAAAATCTGTGTCAAAGAGCTTTCTTTCTCTTATGGTAGATTTGAATTGAAATGTGGGGATTCTGGATGTAATAGATATGAAGAGCAGTTTAATTACCATCAGCGATTATTCACACAACTGCCTTTGGGTGTTATAAAAATTGATGCAAAAGAGGTCAAATATGACTAATGCATCCGTGAAGACCTGCTGTGCTGTGCACAAGAGGGGTTTAGCACCCTGCATTCAGACCACTGAGCACTCAGTCACTTTCATCAAAAACAGGCCTGTCCTTCCACAGAACAATTGTAATACTATATGCTCAGTTAATAAATGTCACCTGTACCTGCCCTTTTAGATTATTTTGATGTTTTTTGAAGGTGGTGTAAAAACTATATCCTGGAACAGATAATGCAGGGACTTAACCCTGTCAGCACTAAATATCTAGCTACTGCTTTCCAAATACCGTGGGCCCACATTCTGGGGTTCGCGCTCCACCTGTTCAAGAGAATGTTTACACTGCCCTAAATTCAAAGGATGGGATCATTTTACCGGTAGGGTTGGATGGCTTAGGATCGCAGTGGGCCTTTCCTCCTCACCTAGCTTAGGTCAGTATGGAGGTTCAAGATGGAACTCATGGGCCTGTTAAAAATAATCAATGGTATCCTGAGAATTTCCTCAAATGGACCCATAAAAGAGGTGAAGATCGTAGGTCATCATCTATTGAATATTAGGTGCATCATAAACTGAAATGAAGATCAATGGAGGGTTCAACTTCAAAATTCTGCACCACACTTTAACCACCCTACACTCCTCACTTCTGTGACCATCACCACCCTCTTACTACCCCTGAAGTTTTGAGGTACACATAATCGACCATCCCTCTTTCTTTCTCTTCATAATCACTCTTGGAAGTTACAGTATATTATGCTCTGGATTATACGATCAACAGCACTGGAAATGCGCACAAAAGCTGCCCACAAACATTTACCAGACTCAAGACTGCAAACTTTCTCTACTCTGATGCCAGTTTGAATTTGGCAGCTCCAACAAGGGATATGCAGTGGTCCAACAGGCTAGCCAGCAGGCAAGCTGATCAGCAAATCAGATTGAAAACTTTTCACAGATCACAAGTCGGGAATAAAATGCAGGGGATATAAGTTACACTTAAGTCATGGTATAGAAAGCAAAATAGTGGTTGGGACACACACATATGGTATGAAGGGAGAAGCACATAGATTAGAATGAAAATTAAAATGTTATTATGAGTCTACAATTTTAAAATATTCCCCGGAGGAAATTAAACTCCACATTTGAAAAATTAACTCCTCATGGCCAATAATACAATAATAATTATGACTTAGTACATAATGTTACTTGCCATTTATCAACCCAAGCCTGAATGTTATTCAGGTCTTTGTGCTCATGGACACAAGCTACTTTAGCATCCAAGGAGTGAATGTTGTGCAGTCATCAGTGAACGCTTCCACTTCTGACTTTACGATGGATGGAAGGCCATTGATGAAGCAAATGAAGATGTTGGGCTTAGGACAGTACCCTAACAATTTTCTGCAATGAAGTCCTGGGACTGAGGTGATAAGCCTTCAATAACCACAACCATCTTCTTTTGTGCTATGTGATTCCAATGAGTGGACAGTTACCCCCCTCCCTTTCCAGTTTTGATAGCACTCCTTGATGCCACACTCAGTCAACTGCTGTCTTGATGTTAAGGCCAGTCACTCTCAACTCATCTCTGGAATTCAGCTCTTTTGTTATGTCTGAACCAAAGCTGTAATGAGATCAGGAGCTGAGTGACTCTAGAAGAACCTAAACTGAGCATCAGTGAGCAGTTTATTGCTAAGCAGGTGCCACTCCATAGCAATGGTAATGATTTCTTCCATCACTTTGGAGATGAATAAGAGTAGACTAATGGTGCAATAATCGGCTGAGCTGGATTCACCAGTCAGAACAAGACAGTATATTTCTTACTGAAGCTTGTTAGATTTCCTGACTGTAGGAACCCACTGTGAAGAATCGTATCCATTTTCCCCACATCTCCCTCGATCCTTCACCCATCACTTTAGTTTTGAATGCTATGGTTAGGATTTATGGGGTCGAATCGACATACAAAATGGATGACTGTAATTCCACTTTGCCTCTCCCTATTTATATTCTCAAAGAAGTCCTATTCAGTAACTTATCATTCCCTCTCTAATGGCATTGTGGCTCAACCCACAGCATGTGGACTGCATCATTTCAAGAAGGTAGTCCACCACCACTTTTTCAAGAACAACTAGGGCTGGGCAATAAATGTTGACTAGTCAGTGACACCCATGTCCTACGAATAATGAAAAAAATGTTGAGGGCAGCAATCACCAGCATTGTCCCTACAAGGTCTGCTCTTAGGAATGATTCAATACAATGAACCACAGGTTTGCAATAAATTTGCAAGTGAGCTTCCAATATCCAATGCTTTAGTATAGGCAGCCATCAAGGAAAGGCCATGTATTTCCTCACAGGAAGTAAGGGATGGGGGAATGGAAGAGGACCCCAAATGGGACATACTGGTGTAGTGACATGGAAATTAATGTTATGCTCCAGATACACTTACAAATTCTGCAAGATACAATTACCATGTTGTTCAATGCATTTTAGAAAATCCTTACAAACATCTTACAATCATGGATACCACTTCCCTATAATCACATATACAACCATTAATCTAAACACCATAACCAAGTTATTTTTAGCTTGCCTGGTTAGAGGAGTCAGCCAAATCTGAACTTTGTACGGCTGAGCTTTGAGCTCCATCTTCCCTCAACAATTACTTAATGGTAACTTGGGGCTAAATCAAATTTTCACTTTGTTATGGAATTGGAAGAGGGCAAAAGTGAACTCATCAGTTAAGGTTTAACATGAGAATTTCTGGGAGGTTGCCTGTTCACTGGTTCCAATGTTTTAGTTGCGGGATATTTCATACTAACACCTCCATGCATAAAGCTGGACGAGTACGAAGAACTTCATTCACCTCTGATGACAATTGAATTTCAGTTGTGGGAATCATTTCAACTTTTGCAAATGTTCACTCACCAATCTAACTGCTTTTGGTCCAATCATGATAGCTGAATTTGGAACTGTTGGCGAGAATCACACCAAGCCACAGGTTTCATAATTTTACAACATATGGTCAATATATTTTGACTGTAGCTAATCCTAATGTGGAGAAAATGGTGCAGACTTTGATTATTCTTTTGTGGAGAAAAAATAACTAAGTTTACGGACAGTCTTTTGAATTTCACAACCATAGTGAACTGTGTACAGACAGTCTGATCTTGAGTTAGTGTAAGCATACATATTTTAAATGCCTTACAAAATCACTTCACAGTTGATCCTGAAAAGGTTCACCTATACATTTGGACGGCTGATTTAAAAATCATGGAATTGAGCTCCTCCATAAATTACTCAGATTGATGTCAAGCAATATGTCTCAAAAAGCAATGACAGAAAAACTCTCCCACCTCTTCTAAGTCAGGCTATAATTTAGTTGATATAAGAGGAGACAAAACGCTGTACTGTTTTTCTAGTTGCAGCAAGTGAATAATAATTGTGGTCTGACAGTATTGCAATGGGCTTTGTTATCAAACTAATATAGTCACCCTATTATAGAGAACAACAACAGGGTAATGGAAATCAAGTCACATTAGCCTTCAAATTATGGTGCACGAAGATTAGCACATGCACACTCAACAAATTTGTATCAAAATCCTTTCTTCCCCAATAACAACATAGATATTAATCTGTTCTTTTGAAATACGTTAATGATTTATTAAAACTGTGAGTGAAAGAATTTAAGATAAATGCATCATGTGCTTCTACACTATACAACATTACTGTCTAGTTACAGTTTATCTAAAGATGTTATAACCCCGGGGGAAAGCAGTAAATCAAATAGACAAGTTTACTAAATGATCCCCCAAATGAAGAAATTACCAATAGGATCTCACTTTTAATTGTAATGTTTACTTTAACATGAATCAGAACCAATACAAATTAAATATTAAGTAACAGCTAAATGATTTTTCAACCAAAGGGTATTTTCACTAGGCTGTTAAGCCAGAAACACAACTGATGTCCTGGGGATCAGGGTTCGAATCCTACCACAACAATTGGTGGAATTGGATTCAATAAAAAAAACTGGAATTAAAAATCTACATGAAACCGTTGTCGACTGTCAGAAAAACCTGCCTGGTTCATTAATGCCCTTTAGGGAAGGAAATCTACCATTTTTACCTGGTCTGGGCTACATATGGCTCTAGAGAGACAGCAATGTGGTTGACTCTCAACTGCTCTCGGGCAACTAAGGATGGGCAATAAATGCTGGCCAGCCAGCAATGGCCATAGAACATAGAACATAGAACAATACAGCACAGAACAGGCCCTTCGGCCTTCGATGTTGTGCCGACCAAAATAAAAAGCAATGCCCCTCCAAACTAACCCATCCCCTTCTCTTCCATATACTTATCAATTAACCTCTTAAACGCCACCAAACTTGGCGCATCTACAACAGCTGCAGGCAGGGCATTCCACTCCTAATCACTCTTTGAGTAAAGAACCTACCTCTGATATCCGTCCTATAACTCATACCCCTTAATTTAAAGCTGTGTCCCCTCGTGCTAGCTTCCTCCATCCTAGGAAAAAGGCTATCACTGTCCACCCTATCTAAACCTCTAATCATCTTATATGCTTCAATAAGATCCCCTCTTAGCCGCCTCCTTTCTAACGAAACAACCTCAAATCCTTCAACCTCTCTTCATAGGACCTGCCCTCCATACCAGGCAACATCCTGGTAAACCTCCTCTGTACCCTCTCCAATGCCTCCACATCTTTCTTATAATGTGGGGACCAGAACTGCACACCATACTCCAAGTGCGGCCGCACTAGAGTTTTGTACAGTTGCAACATGATGCTGCGGCTCCTAAATTCAATCCCCCGACCAATAAAAGCTAAGACTCCCATGTCCCATGAATTAATAAAATAAAGGTAAATTTCACTTAACATAGTCAAAACAAAGGATGTCCTACAGACAGAAAAACATTCACATCACTTCCTACAGACAAAAAGCACCAAATACTGTTCTACATTTCTGTACCTTGGTCTCTAATATGCAGGATCTCTCACTTCCCACTCAATCAATTCAGCCCTTGAGTTGCATTCACTGGCACCTGTATTCCACTCATAGTCCCTAGAGACAATCACTTAATGGTACATTCTTACAGAGCCTCATTATCTAACAGTATTGATTATACATATATCCCAGGGGTCTCTTTGTTTTTATTCGTCCATGGGATGTGGGCACTGTTTGCTTAGCTATCATTTATTGCCAATTTCTAATTGCCCTTCAACTGAGTGGTCATTTCAGAGGGAAATTAAAAGTCAAATACATTGCTGTGGATCTGGAATAGCAGATTTCCTTCCTTAAAAGACTTTAACAACTAGATGGATTTTTACAGTAACTGACAATGGCTTCATTTGACTTTTAATTCAATTTTTGTTTTACTTAATTCAAATTTCACCATCTGCCACTGTGGGATTTGATCTCAGTCCCCAGAGCCATGTTCTGGCTCCCTGCATTATGAGTCCAGTGACAACACCACTCAGCTACAGCCTCTCATGATCATAAACCCTTTTAAATGGCCTAGTTAGCTTTGGCAAAACTGAAGTAGCAACAGTGGAGTGGACCAATTCACCAACCCCACTCTAACCTTGCCTGCAGATTTATATTCTAACTGTATTGCATACGCGCTGCTCTGAGTAAATATACCTTTTCTCTTTTCCTCTCTGTTGCAGCTCTTGTTTGTGTCTGCAGTACACAGTGTTTGTATGCTAACTTATTTTCTGTTGATATTACTTCCAAGTCAAGCGTCACAAGATCAGCATTATTCTTCTTCAGGAAGATTGCACTTGATCCCTTTGTGATTGATGCAAGCTCTTAAAGTTTTTCTTAAGCTTTCTTGAAACCAATTACAGAGTCATAGACATTTTAAAGAAATTACAAATTTTATTTACTGGACTGTTTTTGGGTCAAAGGTCATCATTAAAGGTAACATCTAATCTTGGGACTAATTCTTTGAGGACTGACATTTCATTTCTGTTGCAGTACAGATATTCTAAGGATGACCATTTTTATATTACGTTCTGATTTTTTGTGTATTCCTCTAATCCAGATTTATTGGACTAGATTTTTGTGTAGGTGGGAAGGCTCCGCAGTCTTTAACAATGATGGATGGGACTCAGTTCTGGGATTCCTGTCTCCATTCCCACAACATCATTAATGTGGCAGCCCACACTCTGCATTCCTAACCTGGCTGGCTCCATTGCAGGGAAAGGCATCTCCTGCACAACCATTACTGATCCCCCACTCCCTGGGAGTCAGGCCACCTTTTCAAGGACCCCTGGGTCAGGGGTCTTTCAGAGGAGAGACCAGAGTTAGTGCCCCATGCACTTGCTGTTTGCAAATTGTCAAGTCCATGTAACTTTGAGATATCTTGAGAAAGTCCAAAGGGTTTTGTAAGTTTCTTCTTCAATTTCTATCTGTTTATGTTTTTCTGATGTTGCGAATCGCTGCAACATTTTTGAGCTATTTTACACTACCAGATTGGGTTGCATCAGGAGATATCAGAGGAGCACTTCACTCTCATCTTGAAACTCATGAGTCTTTGGACCAATTAATGTTTTTGAAAATGATGCAGTGAGCAATGTAAATCGATCAATCTTGGGTATTGCCAAACTGCTTCATGAAGTGATCCTACCACACAACACGAGGCTACTGATGTTGTGAAATTGCAGTGGACCTCAAAGCAAAGAAATGCCAAACAAGAAAAATAACCTAGCTGCATAGTGTGCAAAGTCTTCAACCATCAGTGATCAGGAAAAATGAAATTCTATTCCTTTAGTAAGGGAACTCTGTCAGGAGCTCCTCCATTTGATTAACATGCATTGCTCCTGACATCCTTATCAAAACATCACATAGTCCCAGAGATCAAGATGAAAGGGCTTCAGGTTATCAGCAGTGAAACAAGGACTTAAGGAGCAGTTAATGTTACTGTCCTGCAGTCAGTATTGGCAACGCTGAACATGACTACACAGAAGTAAAAATGGCAAAAGAAGACAACAGACCGCTGAATAATTTGAATCTAATTGTGATATGTTTGCAAAAGATCAAATGATATTAAAAAATAATTGTTAAACTATAAGTGTTTCTTCACAAAGTGAGCAGCATCAAAATTGTGGCCCAATAATGATTGTAATGGACGTGGGGGAGGCATGTTGTGGTGTGCAATTTAATGGTCAGGAAAAAAGGAAGTTCCAAAATGTCATGTTGGAATGAAAGGTTAACTCTTTCACTCTCCACAGGTGCTGCCAGACCTGCTGAGTTTTTCCAGTACTTTTCATTTGTATTAAGAGCAAAAAAGTCTTGCATTTAGTGTGTTTCATGACCACAGACATCTCAAGTCTCTTTACAGCCAATGGAATTCTTTTTGAAGTGTTGTCACTGTTGTAATGTAAGAAACCCAGCAGCCAGTTTGCACCCAGCAAAACTCCAAAAACACCAATGCTAACAATTACCAGATAATCTGTCTGTTTGCAACATTGACTGAGGAGGTAATATTGGCCAAGGAGACTTTGATTTAGTGTTTAATTCGAAAGACAACATCTCCAACAGTGTAACACTCCTCTGTCTACATTGGAGTGTCAGCCTCGATTTTGGTGCTCAGTCCCCAGAGTGGTAAGTGAACTTGCTACCTCGTGACTCAGAGGCAAGAGTGTTACTAACTGAGCCTCAACTAATAACTTTGGGAAGAACAAGTTTCCCAGAAATTCTGCCAAGTTTAATAACAGAATGAGATTTTAAAAAATTAACCATTTCCTGGCTGTTGATAACCTCATTGAAAAGCTAATTGGCTTTTGGTCAGGGAGGCCTGAGAATCTAGGCCACAGCCAGAGATTTGTCAAGGGATAGGAATTGGAACAAGGAGGCGGGCGGGGGCATGCCATCGGGAGACGATTGCAATGATTTTTCGGGAGGAAGGTGATTAGACAGATTGCTGCGGGATGAAGTGGGGGATATAGGACATATTATTGACATTAGTCAGAAAGCTGCTAAGTGTCCCACAGGTTATAACTGGGAGGTTGACATTGCACTGAGGCTGGAGTTTTAGAGATTCACTTCTTGTTTATTGAGCAGGGAAGGCACTCCTACTCCACTTGGTCCACAAGCAGTGCTGTAAGGAGACTTATCAGTTGGATCCGTCCTTTCAGCTGCTAGGTTTGCCCAAGGCCAGTAGGCATTTAAAAGTAAAAGCAACCTTTCAGCAGGAGTTGCCTGCTGCCCCATCACACCACCTCCTACCATCTCATCCCAGTGCAACTCCATTAAAACCAGAGGTTGGTGGGCTTATGTTAGGTTCTCCTTGTTTTTATTAATCTTCCACCTAGCATGGAAGGTCAAAGTTCCTCCAGTGAGTCGAGTAATTGAAGAGTTTACCTTTCCTCCTTTGTCACCTTTCGGTCCTGGCTTCCCGATATCACCCTGAGCAACATAGGAAGTAGAAGAGATAAGAAGCTGTTCATTTGCGTGCAGTCAGACTTCCCTTCAATCAACTTAATTTAAAATTGTAACAAGTACAATAGCTGAACAGAGTATGGTTCTCACCTTTTCACCACGATCTCCAAGTTCACCCTGATGCAAGGAAACAGCAGACAAAATAATATCCTGAGCATGATCATGATAAATGCACAGTAGATTTATTTTGTTCCAAAGATAAGAATCTCTAGCTAAAATATCAAAACCTGAATTCATCTTTGTCCTTGACATTTCTGTTCAGTGACTGTGATTTTGGACTGGGATATTAACCTATGTGGAAGACTGGATATGGTTTATCAGGGTGTGTTCTCGGAGTTGAAGAAGGAAAGGAGTCAAGTGTGTTGGAAACCCAACATGACTCTCAACGCGAACTGGAAGAACAGCATCTCATCTTTCAGCTAGACACGTTACGGGCTTCTGATCTCAACATCAAATTCAAAAACTTCAGATGATTAGCTCTACCTCAGTTCACGCCTCCCTTTGTTTTCATTTTATTTAATTGTTTTTACTGTTCTCTACCTTTTATTTCTTTATCGTCTTTCTGAATGGTCTGAAACTTGGTGGGGTCAAACAAAGTGAGAGCACAGAGGTGGTTGACATGGTTGGAAAGCCTTTCAAAATACTGAACTACATAAGTACTGAAATACTGAACTACATAAGTACTACAAAATACTGAACTACGTTTGATAAGGTGGCCCATGGAAGACTTCTGCAGAAAATGCAGATGTATGGGATTGAGGGTGATTTAGCTAATTGGGTTAGGAATTGGCTAGCAGATAGAAGACAGAGGTGGTGGTTGATGGGAGATATTCATCTTGGAGTTCGGTGACAAGTGGTGTACCTCAGGGGTCTGTTTTGGGGCCCCTGCTGTTTGTAATTTTTATAAATGATCTGGATGAGGGTATTGAAGGATGGATTAGTAATTTTGCAGATGACACTAAAGTCGGTGGAGTGGTAGATAGTGAAGAGGGGTGTTATAGTTTGCAGAGGGACTTGGACAAGTTGCAGAGCTGGGCCGAGAGGTGGCAAATGGAGTTTAATGTGGAAAAGTGTGAGGTAATGCACTATGGCAGGAATAATAAATGTGTAGAGTATAGGGCTAATGGTAGGATTCTTAGTAGTCTTAATGAACAGAGGGATCTTGGTGTGTATGTGCATAGATCCCTGAAAGTAGGCAGTCAAGTCGAGAAGGTTGTTAAGAAGGCACATGGAGTCTTAGCTTTTATTGGTAGGGGGATTGGATTTCGGAGCCGCAACGTCATGTTGCAACTGTACAAAACTCTAGTGCGGCGCACTTGGAGTATTGTGTGCAGTTCTGGTCCCCGCATTATAAGAAAGATGTGGAGGCATTGGAGAGGGTACAGAGGAGGTTTACCAGGATGTTGCCTGGTATGGAGGGCAGGTCTTATGAAGAGAGGCTGAGGGATTTGAGGTTGTTTTCGTTAAAAAGGAGGCGGCTAAGAGGGGACCTAATCGAAACATATAAGATGATTAGAGGTTTAGATAGGGTGGACATTGATAGCCTTTTTCCTAGGATGGAGAAAGCTAGCACGAGGGGACACAGCTTTAAATTAAGGGGTGTTAGTTATAGGACGGATGTCAGAGGTAGGTTCTTTACCCAAAGGGTGGTTCGGGAGTGGAATGCCCTGCCTGCAGCAGTTGTGGATGTGCCAAGTTTGGTGGCGTTTAAGAGGTTAGTTGATAAGTATATGGAAGAGAAGGGAATGGTTTAGTTTGGAGGGGCATTGCTTTTTATATTGGTCGGCGCAACATCAAAGGCCGAAGGGCCTGTTCTGTGCTGTAATGTTCTATGTTCTACATGGCCAGTTGCTTCTTTGCCTAAATGAAAGGCTTTTGCTCCCCAGGATATGTTTAAAGAGTCTGTTTTCACTGCTTTTGTAAATTCCAAAACATAAGGAGGGAAACAGTGGTTGGAAGTTGTTCATCCTGATAAGTTAGAACATAGTGGCAAGAGTGAAAAAAATTCTTGACTCAGAAGTTTAGGAAATAAAACCAGAATGAGTGACAATAAGAAATGAGAAGTCAGAAAATATTTGTTTATAGGCCATCAGACAATAACTATACCCAATGGACAGAGTATTAATCATGTAATAACAGGAGCTAGTTACAAAGGTAATACAATAATCATGGGGGACTTCAATCTTCATAAAAACTAGACACATTCAATTGTCAAAAACAGTTTGTGGAGTACATTTGGCACAGTTTCCTAGAACAAAACGTTATGGAATCAATAAGGCTCTACACAAAAGTTTGTTCCAGAAGATAAGGTGTTACAGAGTTGAAGTAATTTCTTAGCATGGATAGAGAATTGGTCAAAGAACCAAAAAATAGACAAATCAGCACTGGGAACGTGGTTTTGGCAATCTGTGTTAACCAAGAATAATATGTCCAAGTTTGCTTCTGATAATTTACAAAGAGATGTCGGGGCAGCTTGGTGGCACAGTTGTTAGCACTGCTGCCTCACAGCTTGGAGCCAGCAGTTTGTGATGTCAGACTGCTGGCTCCAAGTGGAGAGGATCTCCAAGAAGATCATGCATATTGATAAAGACATCTAACCTCACTGCGCCAGAGACCTGAGTTTGATTCCTGGTTTGGGTCCCTATCTGTGTGGAATCTGCACATTCTCCCTGTGTCTGCGTGGGTTTCCTCTGGGTGCTCTGGTCTCCTCCCACAGTCCGAAAGAGGTGCTGAATAAGTGCATTGGCCATGCTGAATTTTCCCTGCATACCCAAACAGGCGCCGGAATGTGGTGACACGGGGATCATCACAGTAACTTCACTGCAGTGTTAATATAAGTCTTCTTGTGACTCATAAATAAATAAACAAATTTTAGACAGGTGGAGTGAGTGAGCAAGATGGTTTAAGTTAAATTTGTAGTTGGAATATAGTGCAGGAAGAGGTAAGGCTATTCATGTTGGTAAGAATAGATAAACAGACTATTTTTAAGTAACCCGAAACATTAAATATTGGTGTCCAGAAAGATCTGGATATCCTCCTCCAAGAAAAACAAAATTAATGTACAGGTATAATAAGCAATATTTACAAGTGTGAGGAAGTCTTACTGAAGATGTGAAGGGCTCTGGTGAGACTGCAATTGCACTACCTCAGAAATTGTGGATCTTCTTAATCAAGGAAAGATATACCTACCATAGATGCAATACAAGGGGGATTCACTGAGTTGATTCTTAGGGTGAGAAGGGTGTCTTTTGAGAACAGATTGACTCGAATGGGCCTATGCTCTCTGGAGATTAGAAGAATGAGAGCATTATTGAAACATAAAATTCTAAGAAGGTTTGAGAGATACTGAGAGGGGTTCTTTTCTCTGGCTGGAGAGTCTAAAAGTAGGGGACAGAGTTTCAGGATACGGGGTTGGATTTTAAATTCAAACATGAAGGAATTGTCTTAGAGGTTATGAATCTTTGGAATTTGCGACCCTGAGGAGCTGTCTTTGCTCAGCCATTGAGGATATTCAAGTTTGAGAGTGACAGATTTTTAGATTCAAGTGGAATGAAGGGATATAGAAACCAGGTAGAATGTGCAGTTGAGGTCAAGGATCATAATCTTACTGAATGGTAAAGCAGGCAAGGGGAGTTGTACTCTTGCTGCTACTTAACATATTTGTTTCTTCTCAGAATATTTTATCCTACTCATTTAGCCACATTACGTAAAAGCTATGAAGCGCCTTATTTTACTCAGTCTTACCTTCCTCTGAAACTCTGCAAACTTCAAAGCCTGCTTTTAATCCAGCCTGTTCATCAAGAAACTGAACAGGCAGTTAAAATGACTGTGGGGACTTAACCACACCAATCCAGCTGCCTTTCCTGAGGATAAAATGAACCTGCTCTTTTCAGCAGGCGAGACAGACACCTACCAGATGTTAGTGAGGTCCTTCTTTAAACATGCAGATCAGGTTCCAATGATGTCATCAGAACTTGACTGTGATTATAACCGAATGTCTGCACATAGAACCCTTTCCAGCCCTTCCCAACAATTTACTCCAGTTTTGACACATGTTGCTTTGATTCCTACACAGTGGTCTCCTACAATCCCAAACTGGATTGTCCAACAGTCAGCTATCACTTCCTGCCAGGTTCAAGTGAAACAAAGAACAGAGAAAAGTACAGCACAAGAATAGGCTCTTTGGTCCTCCAACCCTGTGCCGATCATGATATCCTAAGTAAACAAAGCACACAAAAAAAATGATGGCCCCTATGAATATGTAGCCCAGAGATCAAATCTGCCATCGGCCTTGGCCACACAATTAATTCCCATGGAAGAGTTAAAATAAGGGCTTAGGTTGTTTCCTAATTTATTTCCACTTTTGTTTTAGGTCATGTTAATATTTGAGGCTTGGGCATCCACCTTAGGTTCTGAATACTAATAACATTGCTCACTGAAACACAAAGTTATTGTGCACATAATTTGTACTGCTAAAATTTCCAATAATAATGTTGCATTTAAGTAAAAGCAGCACTGCTGATATTTGATCCTCTGTGTGAATGTACTAAATATATTTGGGACAGGTTAGCCTGCATTGTCTCAGGATTTGCAATGATCCCAGTGAGTAAAGTTTAGCATTTATTCTCTACATGACAAGCTTTTCTGGGAGCTGGCATGAAATTTCTGTGTTGCTCCTTAAGGCTAGAAAAGGCAGGTTTAAACCCAAATCACAACACAATTCAATTTAAGAACAGTTATTAAATAATTTTCAATAGATTTCACTATTTTTACTTATTGAGTAGAAATTTACAGAAGTTTATTGTCCTAAAGAAAATGAGATTCTAATGATTAAAGCTTAACAGGATTTACAAAAATACAGATTTAGAGAAAAGTGCATCAACTACAAAACATGAGACACTTGATGTAAATGTAGGTAAATTTCCCAAGTTTATTATAGTTCCATCAGCTGCTAAAACATAAGAAATAGGAAAAGGAGTGGGCTATTCCTGCTCATCATTCAGTAAGATCATGGCTGATCTGACATTTCTTACTTTCCTGCCCTTTTCCTGTAACCCTTGGTTCCCTTACTGGTCAAAAATCTATCTCAACCTTTAAGATACACAAGGACTCTGCCCCCACAGCTCTCTCTGGCAAGGATTTCCAAAGACTCACACCCCTCAGAGAAGAAATTCCTCCTTATCTCATTTTTAAATTTGCGTCCCTTTATTCTGAGACTATGGGTGGGATTTTCCGGGGCTGCCTTGGCCCCAAACTGGAAAATCCCACCCAAGGTTAATGGACCTTCGAATGATCTGTGTCCCACCCACTGTGATTCCCCTGACAGGAGCAGGATGGGAAAATACAGCCCCATGCTCTCTGGTCCTAGATTTGCCCATTAGGGGAAACAATTTCCTGGCTAATTTGACATATCATGAAATGTGTCACAGGACTGGTCTCCAGAGCCTTGAAATTATCTTGCGAGTTAGAAAAGTGTTTGTGTCTCGTTTTCACCTGAAATTCTTGTTTCCACAGCAGAAAACTGCATTTTATGTTATTACGCCAAAATGCTATTTCAAAGTTTGTGGGGTTTTTTTCTACTTTTTTTTAGGATTTTTCTTCTTCGTTGGGTTCTTTTTTTCCATACTATCCTTATGTTGGGATCCACAATCTATGAGAGTGGATATGAGGCAACACACTTCTACCCATTACTGACTCCATTCTTTGACTGGCTGTGATTCAGCTGGACTGGGTACTCTTTGTAATATAGTCTGCAATGTGGATATACTGGAACAGTAAAGGCTGGGTACTAAGTCTTACTTAGATGAACCAAAGAGAGAAAATGGAAATTCAGACTGGAAGGGTTGCATGATCCAAACAAAGAATGAACCTAATTTTTTCTATTTTAAATTTAATTTTGTCTAGACAATGCTTAACACTCAAACAATAAAGACAGACAATATTCTGAGTTGTGAGCCAGCATTTGTATCTTGACAATCTGTTATGCTACATGTATAATACGCTGCACTAGCAAAAATCTCAACTCCTTCAAACATAACATAGAATCTCTATAATGCAGGGGGAGGCCTTTTGGCTCATTGAATCTGCACCGACATCAATCCCACCTATTTATCCCTGTAATCCCATGTATTTATGTTAGCCAGTCTCCTTACACCAGGGGGCAATTCACCATGACCAATCAACCTAATCTGCACATCTTTGGACTGAGGGGGGAAACCGGAACACCCGAAGGAGACACAGGCAGACACGGGGAGAATGTGCAAACTCCTCACAGACAGACACTCACCCGAAGCTGGAAATGTACCAGGCGCTGTGAGACAGCAGTGCCACCATGCCCCCCATAAAGACATGAAGTATTTCAGTCAATGGTTACTTCACAGAATATTCCAATAAGATTAAAGTACTTACCACACAATTTATATGAACAGCATTTTTAAATTGGTTGTTTACAGCACCCTTTTTGCTCAGATGACCATCAGCA
Source organism: Sphyrna mokarran (assembly GCA_024679065.1). Taxonomy (NCBI): domain Eukaryota; kingdom Metazoa; phylum Chordata; class Chondrichthyes; order Carcharhiniformes; family Carcharhinidae; genus Sphyrna; species Sphyrna mokarran. The sequence continues at coordinate 105,736,103 of JAGIQG010000001.1, read as the reverse complement.
TCTTTGTCAGCTTAAAAGTGAGGCTGAGTGATTCCTGTTTGCATGGGTTTCCTCTGGGTGTTCCAGTTTCCCCTCTCAGTCCAAAGATGTGCAGATTAAGTTGGTTGGTCATGGTAAATTGCCCCCTAGTGTCAGAGGGCTGGCTAGGGTAAATACATGGGGTTACCGGGATAGGGCCTGACTGAGACTGTTGTTCGTGCAGACTCAATGGGCCAAATGGCCTCCTTTGGCACTGCAGAGTTTCTATGTTTCTATGTTATACTATGTTTGAAAGAGCTGAGGTTTTTGCTTTTGCAACACATTATGCATGTAGCACAACAGATTGGCAAGATAAGAATGCTGGCTCACAACTCAGATTAGCAGAGACAGGGTTAGGAAGGAAAATGGAAGAATAAACTAAACCATTATTATCGTAATAAACATTTATATAAAAAATGCTGGAAATCTGCAATAAAAGTAGAAAATTCAGAACATGTCAATTAGCTTCCAAAAATAAATGGTGAATTAACAAATTGGGTGAAATTTTTCATTCGACTTCCTGTTTTTATTTAACAGGAAATTCCTGTTTTTACTCCAGCTCCCATTAGTTAATATTTACCCAAATAAACATGTTAATTATCCAAAGTGACAAAGTGAGTTACTGGAAGATGTAAGTTAATATATTTTTTCTACAATATTTTCTTCCACTTTGGAGGATTATTGAAAACAGAGCAAAAAGTAACATCTGGAGTTGTGATTTTACTGTGTAGCATTATTAATTAAAGCCTCAATTTTTTTTGTCTTTATATCTTTTAAAAGGCATCAAATGGGTTAATGCTTTCATTAAAATGCTAGAGAAAGGAATTTCTCTCATGATATTTACCACATTTGTTAATAATATTGACATGCTTTCAAAGGAGATTACTCTATCTTGAAAACACAATCTCCTGACCCATAATACTCAGTGCCAAGTGATTCCAATCAGAATATGAAGATATCAGAAATTTATTAATTTGATTTTATTAGAATTAGAGACCGCAGGTTGCTCTTAATAGGGTTGACCTTTGCCACTATCATATACATATTGTACTGGTAACAACTGATACTTTTTGTCCAATGACATTCTCTGGGCACAGCATTTGTTGGAATTAAGAAATCTTACAAACCAGACTAACCTTGGGGCCTGGGCTACCATCCTTCCCAGAATCACCCTGGGGAAGAAAAAGATTGGATGAGAAAAGAAGAAAAATCAATATCGATTTTTGATGCAGTACATCCTGTGTGAACAACGTGAAGTAGCAAAGAAATCTCAGTAAAAAGGACATGATTGTCCTAAACTAATTTTCAACTTGGTCAAAGCAAGTTGTCCAACATGTGTGTTGAATGCAGCAGCGTTTCACAGTGCCAACTGCTTGTTGCACTCAGTGGCAAGGACAGCATTGGAATTGCACAGATGGTATCCGGTAAAACACTTGCTTCAAATTATCCACGTTGCCCACCTCTAAATTCAAAAGCACAACATTCATACAGCTAAAACAATATTTGAAACAATTGTCAGGCGTTTTCTAGAGAGCTCTGAAGAGTTCTACATGAAGGGTTCTCTACATATGATACTCTATTGTTAGCTGGCCCAGTAAGAGAAAAGTCATTAATTGCTTTCAGAAAATGGGCGACAGTACATCCTTCAAATATGAACTCTATGATTGTGAATTTGGAAGATGCTGCCTAAGGAGGCTTGATGAATTCTTACAGTGCATCTTGTGGATGGTACACACGGCTGCTATTGTTCTTCAGTGGTGAAGGGGGTGAATGTTTGTGGAAGGGCTGCCAATCGAATGGGCTGCTTTGTTCTCGATAGTGTCCAGCTTCTTGAGTGTTGTTGGAGCTGCATTGATCCAACTAAGTGGAGAGTATTCAACCACACTCTTGACTTGTGCTTGTAGATGGTGGACAGATATTGAGGAATCAGAAGGTGAGTTACTCACTGCAGAAATTTTAGCTTCTGATCTGGTTTTGTAGCCACAGTATTTATATGGCTAGTTCAATTCAGTTTTGGGTCAAAGGTGACCTTCAGGATGTTGATAGTGGGGGATTCAATGATGGTAATTCCATTGAATATCATGGGGTGATGGTTAGATAATGTTTTGTTGGAGATGGTCATTGATGGCATTTGTGTATGAATGTAAATTTGCCAGCCCAAGCTTAGATCTTGTCTTGATCTTGCTGCATTAGGACATGGACTGCATAAATATCTGAGGATGTATGAATGTTGCTGCACATTGTGCAATCATCAGTGAATATCCCCACACATTTGACTTTATGATGGAAGGAAGGTAATTGTTGAACAGCTTAAGATGGTTGGGCCTAAGACACAAACATGAGGAACCCTGGTACTGATAATTGACCTCCAATCATCACAACCATCTTCCTTTGTGCCAAGTATGACTTCAATTGATTTGATTTATTATAGTCACATGTATTAGCATATAGTGAAAAGTATTGTTTCTTGCACACTATGCAGACAGAGCATACCAATCATAAAGAAAGTGAAAGAGGGCAGAATGTAGTGTTAGTCATATTTAAGGTGTAGAGAAAGATCAACTTAATGCAAGACAGGTCCATATAAAAGTCTGGTGGCAGCAGGAAAGAAGCTGTTCTTGAGTCAGTTGGTGCATGACCTCAGATTTCTGTATCTTTTTCCTGATGGAAAAAGGTGGCTGCTTATTAATTAATTATGCTGGCAACACAGGACTTTCCCCGATTCCAAATGAGAGCCTACTTTAGCAGCTTCGAGAATATAAAGAAACTTCCAACAGCAGCAAATGGCAGACCATATAAAGCAAATAATCCATACTCAGACAACCCGTGTCCAAGATTGGGGCAATTTGGATACAGTATAGAAGAATTGAACAATATAGAATATAGAATATATATTGAACAATATAGAAGAATTCTTTCCACATTTTAAACTGTGACAACATCACTACAATCTGGTATACCAAGGCAAGATTCCATGAATCAAATCAGTCAACTATTGTTTGATTAAAGGTACATTTTGATATGGGTTGTGTCCATGTGGAATCGAGAATGTTAATACCACACACAACTTTCACAGGCAATACATAGAGGTGGGCTGAATATAAACCCAAGTAACAGATGCATAAAGACAAAATATTGATTCACTGTCACAATCAATGTCTCAATTACTACACCATGAATTAAACTGAACAAATACTTTGCTATTGTATCAAAGCAAACAATGAAATTCATCCTGATTTGGGAGAAAAATGATAACATTGCAGCGATCCAATTGGATTGGGAAAAGTGCAACATGCCTGATTATACACTGCATGGATTATGTTAAGAGTAAGTGCCCAGATGCTTACCTTTTGTCCATGGAAGCCAGGAACACCAGTGACTCCTATAGAACCCTACCAAAGTCAAAAATAAGAGAACAACACATTAGATCCAAAACAGACACTAGATCCTTTAGTTTCTATAAGGGTAAAATAAAGGTTACACTGGTGCCAAACTTTTGCCAAACCTGGTCTATAGTTTCAATAATTATGAATTCTTTCACATTATTCTGTCAACAGTTTGAAAGAATCTCAGCATTTCACGTAAACAGGTCCAAACATTGGATGGTTTGACCTGAAAGGCACACTTTTTATCTTGCGCTTTAATTGAGATATGTGCCAGAGCATTGTGTTTCCATCTATGATTGAAAATTAGAGATAATATTAGATTCAAAGAAGAAGCATACAAATTGCAAGAAAAAGCAATAGGCCTGAGGATTGGGAGCAGTTTAAAATTCAGCAAAAGAGGACCGAGGGATTACTTAAAAAGGGAAAATAGAGTATGAAGGTAAGCTGAAGGAACATAAAAACTGACTGTAAAAGTTTCTATCGGTATGTAAAGAGAAAAAGATTGACAAAAATGAATGGAGGCTCCTTATGGTCAGAAACAGGGAATTCATAACAGGGAATAAAGAAAAGACGGAGGAACTAAATTTGTACTTTGCTTCTGTCTTCACAAAGGAAGGCATGAATAATGTACCAGAAGTTCTGAGAAACAGAAGTTTTAGTGACTAGGTGAAGAAAATCAGCATTAGTAGAGAAATGGTTTTGGGGAAATTAAAGGGATAGGAGGCGGATAAATCTTCAGCACCTGATAATCTTCATTCAGAGTATTTAAGGAAGTGGCCCTAGAAATAGTAAATCTACTTTTCCAAAATTCTTTGGACTCTGGAATGGTTCCTACAGATTGGAGGGTAGCTCATATAAGTCCTCTATTCAAAAATGGATGTAGAGAGAAAACAGAGAACGATAGACCAATGAGCCTAACGTCAGTAGGGAAGTTGCTAGGGTCCATTAGCAAAGATTTCATAGCACAACATTGGAAAGCAGTGGTATAATCATCCAAAGTTAGGATAGATTTACAAAAGAGAAATCATGCTTGACAAATCTACTGGAATTCTTTGAGAATCTAACTAGTTGAATTGACCAGCACCTTCCTTGATCTCTCCACTGTCTGACTGGTCACAATCCCAATACATATAAAAATTGAATGTTTAGGTGTAAATTTCCAATATCGAATCTTGCATAAGCAGGATTTTCTCCATTTAGATATGAGAAGACCGAAGCCATTGTCTTTAGGTCCCGACCACAAACTTTCTTCATTGGTTACCAACTCGATCTGTCTCTAGTGAGCCATTTTATGAGGCTGAAACATATTTTTCGCCACCTTGACACTTTATCTAATGTTAAGCTGAACCTCTGATCACAATATCTACTCCATCAGCAAGGCTATCTACTTCCACTCATATCAGCCCTGGCTCTGATATACTGCTTCATAGTCAGGCAATGTATTGCTTTTAAAAAGCTTTTAGTTTGATTTTCAGATCTCTCCATGGTCTCACCACCTCCCCATCCCTGGAAGTACCTCCAGCTCTAAAACCTTCTGAGATACCTGTACTCCTCCAATTCAGCATCTTGTACAACTCTGAGTAACACTCTCCCACTGATAGCCGAGCCTCCTGTTGTATGGGCATGAATCACCAGAATTTGATTCTTAAACCTCATCTCTGCCTCACTACCTCTTTTCTCCATAAAGATGCACAATAATTTTGACAAGCATTTCCAAATGTTATTTGGTGTCAAGTCCTGATTGAAAATCGTTGTATGAGGCACTTTGGAGTATTTTACTATGTTAAATGTGCTGTATCAAAGCAGGTTATTGTTGGAAACATAGAAAATTAATGGTACAGGAGGCATTTGGCTCATTGTGCCCGGGCTTTTTTTGGTTGAGTGATAAATATCGAAAGAAGTCTTGTCCTCTTCAAAATAGTCTCACGGGATCTTTTACATCCAGCTGAGCAGGGGCCTTGGTTTATTGTCTCATCTGAAAGATGCATAATTCCCTGGACCAAATGGGAGATCAAAGACATTTGTTCTCTCCTGGACTGCTATTGAAATGTGACACTATTAGAAATGAAAATCAGGACAGATGTGTAACGGGCAGTTGATCCAAGGTCTCCCCCTTTACAACACTGGTAAAAAAGTTAAAAGGTCTCCAAACTGTATAAAATAAATATATGGATATCTCTATTAAGGTAGCATCTGTATTCATGGCCTGCCTGATAATATGTTTGCTTGAGTCAGGTTTCTGGTTTATCTTTTGAAAGTTGTGACTGCTGCATAGGGATGATATTAATGTTCATTCCTATGTTTCCTGCCCTGAGTAGAATGTTTAACATCATACCCATTTGACAATTTCATTTTATAACCACACAAATCTTAAAGTGCAGTAGTCTGAATTAAAGCAATTTTATTATAAATAAAATTGGACAAGTACTTTTTTTTCAGGCATCATTATTCATGTAAAAAAAAAATTTTCTTGCTTTAAGTTATTCTTCTCCGTGTTTGTTCTGCTTGGTTTTTATACTATGGTTGCTGGAGGAATAGGTACACCCTCAGACTGTCATTAATAGGGGGCAGTCCTTCCAGCCCACTGTACTGTTTCTGTAGCATAGCGAGCCAGGAGATTCTAGCGGAGGCTGTTTTGCAGGCTCCCCGCTGGGCGCCATGGTTTTCAAGCATCTCTGGCAGCTGGATTTCTGGCACAGTCAGATGGGGATTCAAATGGGGATTTTAATGTATTTAAATATCATTAGCGGGTCCAGGATTGAAGTCTTCGGGCCCGCTAACTTCTCACCCCCACCCCCACCCCCGGACAGGTGTGGTTCATTCCAGTGGGGTTTAATATAACATTCCATTAACAGGAAGCTGGCTGCCTGACCCCGCTGGAGGCCCCCTCCAAAGTTGGGTGCTGAGTGGGTGCCCCCTGGGGCTTTGCCACTTTGGCACTGCCAGCCTGGTCCCCCTGGCACTCCCCAAGAGGCAAAGTGCCAATGTCCAAGGGCTGGCAGAGCCCACTGGGCATAGGGCAGTGCCAAAGTGGGGGGGCAAAGCCAACTGCCACACTGCACTTTGAGCTGAGTGAAAGAGGAAGGGAGGCCAGCAATCAGGGTTGGCCATCGGGATGTGGTGGGAGGTTAGTTGGGGGAAATCAGGACTGCAGGGGAGAGGATTGGTGTTGAGGCTGGCCAGGGCAAGTTTGGGGGTGAGGCCAGCGATTGGGCCATGTAACGGGGGAGTGGGGGGGCACCAGCGGTGATACGGGGACTTAAGGTTGGCCAGCGATTGAGCTGGCAAGTGATCGGAAGGCTGGTAATGCAGGGCCACTGTGCATGCCCTACTCTTGGTGCTGGCAGATTGGTGCGTGTGTAGTGGCCTGCTCAGCACTGTGCTGTGGGAATAGGCCCAGCCCAGTGATTCACGCTAGTGCGCTCAGCAGTGCACAAAGTGTGGAAGATTCATTTTGAAACTCCCGCTGAAAATATCAGCGTGATTTACATCAGTTTTTGCAGGAATTTGACACTTTGAATTTTTTTTTAAGAGAATTGCCCCAGAGTTCCTGCGGCTGGTCACCAGGAAGTATATGAGTCAAGCAGGCATGACCTCTGTCCTGTAAAGTGAAGTTGCAAGTTCCATTACATTTGCTCTGCACTCCATGGCTCTTGGAAATAGTTCTCCAACATGCGGCATTGAAGAATCCTAGCATTTATATCTAACCTTACTGGATATGCTCAGAATGGAGATTCATGTTACAGCACTGTTTTTCTAACCAGATTCCATCTGTGAGCTCACTCCTGCCTAAATGACTTCAGACTCTTCTCGAGAGGAAGTTGCTGATGAAGTTTGATTAAATCATAATGAAGAACATTAAGCAACTTCCTCTTATCAAACCTTAGCTTCTTTTTCAGCATCACCAACCTCCTCGTGTCTGATTTACTGTGAACTCAAAAACTGAATTTAAAAATCCCGCAATATCCAAATTGGATTGATTTGGTAACTTTAGGATAGTTCTACTGGAAAGATGTGATGGAATTTATCACTAAGCATGCAACATATCACATTATCATGATGTAGCCATGTCAATGCCATACTGATAGATAAGATGTGGAAGAAATGCATCTTTCTATCACACAGTGTGACAATCGCAGAAGGACAATTTAGTGTCTGAAAACAGTATTTTATTCTTCTAGTGTTGTACGCATTTGGTCTCCTTAACAATTGAATAGTATTTTCAAAGTAAATCTCCTTGGCAGTCTAACAGTTTGGGCATGTCAAATTTCAGTAGTCATCTAGGAGAGAGCCAGTGTGTTTGATTGTCCATATGACTGTGTATCTGCTTGGTTTGGTTTGCAAGGCAGGCTAGACTCTGAAAATCTGTGGGCTGCAATCCCCACAGTTATTGAAACAGGCCATTTAGTCCACTAAGTCTGTGCTAGTATTTATATTCTACACAAGTCTCCTTGCATTCCATCCAATTCATCTCAGTCATTTTTCTAATGTCCTTTTCTTGTTTCCTTCTGAAAGCATTTAAGCTGTCCGCTTAAGTATATTCTGTGATAGCCACTTCCATGTTCTAACCATTCTCTGAGTAAAAGACATTTCTCCTCATTTCCTGCTTGATTTATTTGTGAACATCTTGTATTTAAGGATTCTCTCAGAAGTGCAAGTGTTTCCTCCACATCAGCCCTGTTCAGGCCATACATAGTTTTTAAAACTATCAGGTTACTCAAAGTCTTCCATTTTTTAAAAAAAGAGGACAAAGCCAAACATGTTTATTTCTTTCCCGGTAATTGTGAACTCTCAGTTTGGTACAATCCTTGGAAATTGTTTTTGGATTTCCTCAAATTGTTTCTTAATTATTCTTTTTATGATATGGACACCAGAACTATATATGATACTCTTAAGTATGGCTTGACCAGGGTCTTATACAAGTCTAACATAACTTTGTTACTTTGGAACTGTACACCTTAGAAATGTTAGCATGATGTGGAGATGCCAGCATTGGACTGGAGTGAGCACAGTAAGAAGTTTCACAATACCAGGTTAAAGTCCAATAGATTTATTTAGTATCACGGGCTTTCAGAGTGCTGCTCCTTCATCAGTGAGTGGAAAGTTGGGTTCACAAACAGGGCATATATAGATACAGATTCAGTTACAAAGATAATGGTCTGTAAAGACTCATATTCCAACCATTATCTTGTGATTGATTCTGTGTCTGTATATGCCTTGTTTGTGAACCCAACTCTCCACTCACTTGATGAAGAACTAGCGTTCTGAAAGCTTGTGATACCAAATAAACCTGTTTAACTTTAAGATGATAGCACGATAAATTGCCTAGCATGGTAGAAAGAAACGTGTTCTTCCACTGCATTTAGTTTTTTAATTTTTAGGCTGTGGACGGTATTTTTTATTTTTCCTATTAAATTGCACCACCTCCCATTCATGTAAGTGAAAGCTCATTTGCCACTTCATCATCCAATTTGCATGTTTCCTGATGTCTTTTTGTCTTATGTTGCATGTGTCCTCAGTTAAACTTATACACCAATCAGATATCAGAATCAATGAGACACTGAGGACCTAAACAGGAAGCAAACCTACAAAAGGGATAGAAAATGAATGCTAAAAGTGTTAGGAATAAGATAGCACAGGTGGAAGTTACTGTGGCAGGAATAGCAATCTGAAAAGCATGTTAAACCCCAGCAGATGATAATGAGTACAACACACAATGATATAGAATGTTCAGAAAAGATAGAACAGACATGAAAGGAGGTGGTGTAGCTTATAATCAGAGACACAAGGGAAGATAAAAATGCTGATCGCTGGGAGGTGGAAGCACTCACTTGACCTGACATCTTGTGCATGAAAAGAATAAAGTATGGATACATCATAGAGTGGCAAGTCTGACTAAGAAGAGAGCTTCCCTTATGAAAAGAAAGAAGGGTATGTGAACTTCAATCAACGAAATGTAATTTGGGAATATCCAGAGTCCAAGTGAATAATTGAAATGCATGATTGCTTCATCATTCCAGGTGTCAGGGAAGATGTGAGGGCTTGGTAAAGGTAAGCGATTAGGCACCATCTTGGAATTAGGAGTAATGGCACGCTTAGGGGGTGACCATGATTCCACTTGAAGTCAATTAGAAAGAGAAATGGGTGAGGCATGGAATGAATGGTGCATTCAATACCTCACATTCTGCTCTTCTGCTGAAAGGAATTTCAACACTTTGTGAGATGAACTGAATGACATAGAGGCACAAAGTGCTTTAAAGTGAGATTTAAAAAGTTCCTAAAAAAAGCAAATGTGATATTATCTGAGGGTAAATCACTCAGATAACAAAGGGGAAGCAAAAAAGTATTATTAATGAGGATGATTAGAACAGGGAATGAATGGCTCTGAGTGATAGTTGAGACCAAGGCAACACCACGATTTGAACAGGACCCTGAGAATCATTTGAAATGATGGAATATAAAAGAACATAGGAAAAGGGGAGAGAATCAGAGCTGATGATCAAGCACCAACATAGGTTAGATGGGCTGAAGGGCCTCACTTTACATTGTACTTTGTGTGATTGATGATTCACTTACGATATCAGCATGCCAAGTCCTAATTGCTGTCATAGGAAAAGATTTACTAACACCTAAATTGTTAATTTTAAGATATGTGTATGATTCCTGGTACATTTAAGAGTAAGATTGCTATCTAATCATAATAAGTCATTTCAAATATTTATAAGATTTCAAATTGCCTGTCATATGTTTGCGAGTCCTTTGTTAGGACAGTTCATTGTATCTCAACTAACAAAAATGATATTGAAGTAAATTGAAGGATTTTTTTTGAATAGCCATACTAATAAATGGACCTTAAAACATTAAACTTAAACTACGCTGAAGTTAATTTTTTAGTTTTATTCGTTCAGTCAAAACAAGCCAAACTTAGACTCTCTCCTGTTTTGTTCAGATTTGGCATGGATGAAAAGATATTTGGGACTTCTCCATAAATTCAAATGGGATATAAAGAAATATAAGAGTGCCTACAAAGAGATATAGATATATTGACATCAACTCCTGTCAAAGTGTACATTATAGTGGTGCAAAGGAAGCCAGAGCAACGCAGCGTCGGATACAGATCAATGTTGGTTGGTCACAATAGGGTTAAATCAGTAATATTTCAAAAAAAAAACTTAACTGTTTGGCTCGTCATCACAGCAATAAACCTGTGTTTAGATCTAGTGCACTTTGAAATGTTAAAAGCTTGCAGTAGATTATTTCATAGATGGATTTTTCGGTTTATATAGCACTTGATGTTCATCTCAATTCACTGACAGATCCAATCTTCTCATTACATTTGAATAGTTTTTTGAATGATTTCCAGTCTCCTCTGCTAATTTTCCTTGCAGAAGGGATTTTGAGAGTGTTGCTAGTTTTTCTAATGTTTTTTTTTATTATTATTTCTGTTCAATTTTATCTTTCTACAATCACTGATTTTACTTTGTGTAATAGCTCAGCTGAGCTGAAGCAACCAACTTCACTGGCAAATTAAATGTAATGCTGACATATCTTAGACATCTTCCTCCTCCTGGCGTCCATTGTGTTGATGTCAAGAATGCACCATTTCCTACTCTAACTCATTCTTTTCCAAGCTCTCAAAACTATGGACAAATGTTAGTGTTTTAAAACCTTGACTTGGAGACGTTGATTTTCTAACATAAAGTAAACGGTATCTCAATGAATCATGGAGTCTCATGCCAATTTATTTTGATGGCAATGGTGGCTTGGAGGTGGGTTGGAAACAACATTTCAGTTACGACTTTCTGAAAATTTTTTAAAAGCTAGGCTTGCCTTTAAACAATTTCTGCAGCCCAAGAAGGGAAAAAAATAAACCTCAAACAAAGCAATGAATTCTTTTTCTCTTTCAGGACCTCTTTTGCTTTTATGGAAGGATTTCAGAGGCAAGCTTCCAATGATTGGTGGTTGGCAGTAAGGTAAGAATATACAACTGACATTCTTTACGATGTGGTAATGAAGAAATCTCATAAATCGTGCGTTGAGTTTATCAAAAAAAAACTGGCAGCCGATTCTGATAACTGTAAAAGGTGCTGACAGAAGGTTCAGGAAGTCTGTCATCAAGTTACCTCAGAAACAGGAAAAGACCAGCGGCTCAGTGATCACAGCAAAACCAAATCCATTCATCAGCGACACGTAGAAAGTTTTGCTCAGTATCAATCATATGGCAGTGATCTATTAAGCTTAGTGTGGGTTGGAGTAGAAACTGTATCCTCTGTACATGTTTCAAATTTAAATTCCAAAGTTTTGCCAACATTGAAATGGGAAGACCAGTAACTTTCTTTTTCTTTTAAAAGAAAGCATTTCTGTTAACACAAAAGACCTGAAGAAAAACTTAAACCTGCCCAAATACTTTAACTTGAAGTTCATATAATGGAGAAATAAGCATATGATACACCATAAAATTACACTTTGTCTTGTCTAAATAGGCTACAATTGCAGACATAACTATGTACTAATTCCTGAAATACAGTAGCCTATTTCTTTCAGAGCTGGGTCAAATGTTGGCAATAAACAGTTTGATTGCTTATCCAGTATTGGTATAACAATATTTTACCTTTAGTCCTGGCGGCCCCTGGGGTCCCTAGGAAAACAAAGACACAATAAGGCATTATTACCAAGGTGATAACAGCATAAATGATCAATCTTCAAAATCTAACCACGTGTTTCAATGGAAATTCTCATGCTGCTTAAAATATTAAGGATGCAGAAACCGAAAGATTACATTCCTACTGATGCTCCAGGGAGAAAAACTATTTGTCCTGTGAATAAAACCAGCTACTGAAATGTGATTTTGGTTATAACTTTGCCCATTGGAATTCAAAGGAGTGACATGCTCAGTTCACCAAAGATGCCTAATCCATTCCAGTTGGATTCGAGTGGCAGCTTGCGACAGTGCACTCTTGTTTGTCAAAGTGCTGAATGAACCGCTGTCGTATTTTTCTTGTTAATGAGGGAAGCATGGAAGACATTTGGTTAAACAGTAACATATGCCAGTCTTCACTACAACTCAAGTCTAAATTAGATACAGTAGATTCTTACTTGCTAGTTATCTAAGGAGGCTGTTGATTTCTGATAGCACTCAAAAAGGTCTTCAACTGAATGCAGTTGCTTTCCTCTCAGCTTTGATAGAACTAACCATTTTACCAGATCTTGAATGAATCTGCTTCCATTAACTTCGCTATTTCCAGCGGGAAGAATTCACAAGCCTCATAGAAGCAGCACTGTGCAGTCTAATAACCACCATCCACCTGCCGCACATACTGCAGAATCTCACAGTTGTGTGGGAATGAAACAGTCGACAGGAGATAGCACAAGTAGTGCAATTTTGCTGAATAAAGATTGTTAATCAAGGGTTCGGAGTTTGATTGTGTGGTTGCAAAATTCTACAGATAATCCAGGAGAAAAATGATCCTTCCTTGGCTCCTGAAGGGAAATACTATAGCCATTTATTTCTTTTTTTGAAAAGAAACCATGGTTTGCGAGGTGGGATAAAGAAATCAAAAACATGTTGTTACTCAATGTAATTCCCTCAAAAGGTTGATAAAGGTGCCTCTTTAAGTGGACATCTGTTTCTGGCTAAAATAAGAGAGTTCTATTGCAATACAAAAGAAGCCAAATTCCAAGTTGAAGCCTTGTTGCATTTGGCAACTTTTTTTTTGTTGCAAACCAGTTCCTTCAAAAGCTTGGAATTCAGTGTCAGGGTTTAATGAGTGATGAGCTGACTTTGTGAAATATTGAGAATGATGCGGTTGGAAAACAAATAGAGTGGTGATCAATGCATGGGGAACAACTGATGGAACCAGTTGCATTTTTGATTGATAACCAGCACAGTCCCTGTCAGTGGAGCACATCATCATTTCTGAAAGGAAATCTCTCAATGTCTGGGTCATACTGGATTGCCCTAATATTACATAGTGTCAGACAATGGCATTAATACTCAATAAAAATAGGGGTTGATTTTCTGACTTTGCCATGCCTGGCGCAGATCGCACTAATCCTGGAAAATAGTGTGTGGGCCTAAAAATCTGGTGCCAAATGGTTTGTTACCATCCTGATTCCTTTCTAATGGTGCAAACTAGATCATGCCCTTTGATTGATTAGCATATTCAATGTAGTATTCAAATTTGCTTAGCCCATTCGATGCCGGAATGTTCCAGCTCCGAGGATATTCTGATCTTCAGATGTAGCGCGAAATCGGTGAGAATCACTACTGGCCAGGCGCGATAGCCACACTGGGGGCCTTGGAGACTGGGTAGTCAGGGACATGGATGGGCAATGTCCATCTGGTAGTCTGGTAGTGCGTAAAGGTGAAATATTTGCTGTATTTCAAAAACATATAATGGGGAAAAGCTGAAATGAAGGCTTTCATTTCAAAAGAAAACAGCATCAAGTCTTACGATGGTGACTCACTCAAATATGTAACAGCCATCTGATTGCTATTGGTGGAATTCAGTTCTCAGCTAAACCACTGAATGGATCCCAATGGAATCTGAGTACCTATCCTGCTTTAAACATGGGAATAGAATGGTCTTGCTAGAGAAATGGAGCAGAAAATCTGGCAACCTGCTCTCTGCCTAGCCCATTTTGGAGTGCTTTTACTGTCAACCATAGGAATATCCAAGGTCATTGACATGGTAGGATATCTGCAATGTACTGAGATGAACCATTGTGCAAATGTAGCACTGAACCGACTGCATCTGTCCCTGATGAATAAGATTCCAGGATATTTGAGTCAGACACTAGAAGGCACAGCAAGAACTGTGACAGTGCGTAGCCAGTAGCTTAGAATAACAGGATAAATGGGAATACGTTTCAACCTAATGCAAATTGCATACGTTCACAGATATCAGGAGCAGGCCAATCGACCCCAAGAGCCTGCTCCACCATTCAATACGACCATGACTGATCTGATTGTAACTTCAATCCCACATTCCTGCCTACCCCCAATAACCTTTCACCTTCTATTGATCAAATCAACCTAATTTTGCCTTAAAAATATTCAGACTCTACTTTCGAGCAAGATTTCCAGACTCTCTCAATGCTCAGAGAAAAGAACTCTCATCTCTGTCTTAAATGAGTGACCCCTTATTTTTAAATAGTAATCCTCTAGTTCTAGATTCTCTGACAATAGGAAATACCCCCTCCTCATCCACCCTTTCAAATTCCCATAGGATCTTCATGGTTTCAATCAAGTCACTTCTTAATCTTCAAAGTCTAATTGATAAGAGATCTGCCCTATCCAATCTTTCCTCATAAGTCAGATGCAGAAATGTTTTTACTTACAGGTGCAAAAATGAATACATAAACTAAGTTTTACTCAAGTTAAGACCTTGAAATAATATGATCAAAATAATCATGGGCTGACCAGTCAGTAACATTGTTTTTTCTTTTCTAATTAAATTTACCAAAACGATTTAAATTTCATAATAGTTTGATATCTTTTTTTATATTCATTCGTGGGACATGGGCATTGCTCGCTAGCCAGCATTTATTGCCCATCCCAGTTGCCCGGGGGCAATCAACCAAATTGCCATGGTCTGGCCTACATGTGAATCCACAGCCACTCAGCAATTTGGTTGATTAGTGAACAAGATGGGTTTTTCCTGACAATTGACAATGGTTTCATGATCATCATAAATTCTTAATTCCAGATTTTTTTTTAATTGAATTCAAAATCCAACTGCCAATGCAGGATTCGAAACCAGGTCCACAGAATATTAGCTGAGTTTCTAAATTAGTATTCTAGTGGTAATACCACTAGGCCATCATCTCCTCTGAAGAACACAATCACTTCTCCCTATCATGTTTTTGAGATAAACATTTTCCCACCAATACTGAAAAAAATTCAAGGAATAACATGTTACTTAAGAACACACCAAAATCAATAAAAAGCCAAATGTCGCTGTGCAAGATTTCTAATTAAAGCTTTAGTGGTCTTAAAATGTTATATTATCATTGACACCTCAGCCAACAAAAAGCCAGAATATTTCTCCTAATGAATGTAACAAACTAATAAAATAAACGGCTTAAACATTCATTAAAATGCACATAATTAAACATCATAGAAATGCTACTCTACACATTAAGTTGAAGCAGCAAAATAAAGTAATTTGATAGTGGCAAATGGACTGTATTAGTTAAATGACAAACAGTTAGGTTTTGGTTATATAGGTTATCCAGTAACTGGGAAATATTCACTTCATTGCTACCACTTATAAAGTTCATTATTTCTGACTCTGCACCTTCGTACCCAATTCAAACTTGAGAGTTAATTGTCATATATTGATCACAAAGAAGGGATGAAAGGATGTTATTATTGGAGATATGATGGCAGAGTGGTTAGCACTGCTGCCTCACAGTGCCAGGGTGCCTGGTTCAATTCTGGCCTTGGGTCACTGTCTCTTGGAGTTTCTACTTTCTCCTTGTGTCTGCATGGATTTCCTCCAGATGCTCCAATTTGCTCCCACAATCTCAAGATATGTCGGTTAGGTTGATTGGCCATGATAAATTGACCCTAGTGTCAGGGGAATTAGCAGAGTAAATGTGTGGGGTTACGCGAATAGTGCCTGGGTGGGATTGTGGTTGGCACAGACTTGATGGACCAAATGGCTTCCTTCCATTCTGCAGGGATTCTATGATTCTAAGTCTCAAAACCAAAGAATAATAACTTCAGGAAAGTCTTAAGAAGAACATTTTCATAAATTAAAAATGTTTAATAAATATAAGAAGTAATCTCAATTTTTGGATGACCTGCATTAATTTTACAGGCTGATCAAAATCAAATTGAGTCAACTGGATGGCAGTGACTCCAACATCCTACCTGAAATAAGAACTATTCATCCCAATCAACCATGGACCCTCCGCACACCATGCAGAGATTATTTCTCATAGAATCTGGGCCACATATTTAATCTCCAAAGGTTGGGTGGGGTGAGGTGGGAATCATATATCCCAAACATTATCAAGCAAAAAGTTACTACATTCAGCCATTATAAACAGGGAGAATTTCCCTTGCCACTTTCCCATGACCTGAAACATCTTCCCATTCAACCAATGTAATACAAGTCCTTTCACTCACCATTAATCCTGTTTCACCTCTTGATCCTGTTTCCCCCTAAAATCAAAACATGAATCAAACAGTAAACTTCACTCATATTTACATTCAGTAAGGAGCTATCTTGAAAATTTGATGTCTTTTTGTAACATTAAGTGTTTTCTTCAATGTTATGACACATGTTCCCCCTCTTGCTGTATTGTACCTCACCAGGCCATGGAAGTGCAGTTATCTCTGCTTTCTTTCAGTGCTGCTCTGAAAGGAGATGCTAAGGCCTACAGGAGAGGAGCCACAGATCTGGTCTATGAATTTCCTTTCTTCCATCTTAAGAGATATCTGATCATTGTAGGACACCTTCCTTTGGCTGCATGGAGCCTATGTCCTACTTCTCCATGGTGCAGTCCCTTTAATACATTCAAAGAAAACCAAAATATGAAGTACTGAAGATAATCTGATGAATTCTTACGGGTGCTCCTGGCATCCCTCGAGGGCCATCCTTTCCTGTGTCACCTGGAGGACCACGTGGGCCTGGAGGACCAGGAGGCCCTGGTGGGCCAGGTGGTCCAGCTTGACCTTGATCGCCCTGGAGATTAGTGAAAAAGTGTGGGAATAAAAATAAAGTGAATTAGACAGTCAGCTTGGTTAGTTTTATTTACAATGTCAAAGTTTCTAGGGAGGGTACCTTTAGAGTTCATATTCAATGATAACTAATTATAATTAAATTAAAATTCTATTGAGTGATGACACAAAGAAATTCAAGTCCGCAACAAATATGTAATTATTTCAAATTGCAATGCAAGTAAAGAAAATCAAGGAAAAGTAAGAATAATATTTACAGTATAGAATGCAAAGAAGAATTCTACAAGTACTAGCACTACCTTCATGAGACGTCGCTTAATAAACTGCTGATCAGCCGAGAGGAACCCATGATTGACTCTTGGGTAAGGAAACGCCATCTGATCAGGCAAGGAAAGTCAAAGTTTGGAGGTCAGAGTCAGAAAGGTGAAGGAGTGGCAAGGGAAGGTTTCAAAAGAATGAGGAGAAACAGTTAAGAGCAGCAAAGTAACATTTCTATCAACTACATACAGTTCAGGCTTTTGGCTATGAAATCCATGACCTATCAATACCAATATATAAACACAATATTATTAAGCCAAGAAAGCAGAAACTGATGGGATTAATAATCCAATGTTTGATTCATATGTCTGTCATCAAATAGACTAAATGTTCAGCTGTTAGATATCAACCCTAATCATCTGCCTTCCTTTCTGTCTAGCTTTTTATTCATCTAATATATTTATCTCCAAATCCTAACATCAAAAAATCTGGAAATTAATGGTAACATATAATTAAATTTTCCAATTGCTGTTGTTGGATGGGGACTTGCGTATTGTTTAAACACACATGAGGAAGGCACCGCATATCTCCATTTTCCGAGTCATATTGCTCGCTGAAATTTAAAACTGGGGCTTCTTATGAGCAACTGAACAGGAAAGTGTAATACTGCAAGGCATGGTGAAGTGAGCAGGGAGCCCTGCACTTATGACACATCAGTACCACAACAATGGTATTTTTTTAACATATTTGTTATCAATCAGAAAATCTAAGCTAGCGCGTCTCACATCCTGTCACTAAAATACTTAAGTGATGCTGAAAGTCCAACCAAAATATTAATCACCAAAAAGTATGGTGCATAGCTGCAGTGATGTCAAAAATAGTCACTGTTTATCTCCTTATATCATTTTTTTCAATTTAATAAGTCCTTCTCTTATATATAGATGTATACTTTTGCTGGTCTTTGCTAACCTTTGAGGTCTCAATGTCACAGCTCACTGTGTCAGTTAACTGGTAGATCGGCATGGATTCCATATACCAAACCATTAGAATTTACAGCAATGCATTCAGTCAGACATTGGTCCAGCATACTAATCCTGTGCTTAATTAAACAAAACAATGAATCCAAATATTACAGTAAATGAATTTTATCCTTAGATCCTGCTATCAAAGATGTATTGGTGTCAAACAACCAGCCAATTGAATGGGAACATTTTATTTTCATCTTCAAGGGAAAGGATGTTCAAAACCAAATTATTTCTCGTGATTAAAAGAGTTGTTTTATCAAGATCATGACTGTTTCAAGGATCAGAAGTGGAATAGTCAGACACCACTCTTCATTCCATGTGAATTAAAGCTTATTTGAAGGCAATTATCTGCTGAAACTAAAATCATTTCATTTGTACGCATTCTCTTGATTTGAATCTAGAACTGATCAATCTCTTTGTAGAAAGATCACTCTGGATGATGACGTTTGCTGCTTTGTTTCCTGGAGTGAACGAAAATCCAATCAGTCTGGCACAACATTTTTCACTTTATCTTTGTTTACTCTTCACTTTGTCTCTCTCTCCTGAATCCCTTCCTAAACCTCAGGTGCATCCACATGGCTCATGGCCTGTAAGGTGAGTCTGTCACAATGGTCGCCCTTTGGAAGCTGTCAGTCATATTTGGTAAAGCAATCAGAGCACTGAGGGTAATAAAATCGTGAAATGCTGTGAATGCTGGAAATTTGAAACAAAATTGGAATGTGGTGGGAATATTCTGCAGCTCCAACAGCATCTGTCAAAAGAGAAACAGAGTTAATGTTTCAAGTCAAATATGGCACTTCAGACACCAAAGAGTCATATTCAACTCAAAACGTCAGTTCTGCTTCTCAAGACATTAGAGGTGTTTGGAGGAGAGAATTTCTCTGCTATCACTATTTCTTCCTTCTTGCTTTTGCTTTTAGATAATATGAGGGTGGGGTGAGGAAAGTTGGGAGAGAAATTCCACTCCCTTTTGCAGTAGACGGAAATGTTGTGAGGGGGGATCTCAAGCTGAGGGGAGGACCAGTGGGGGGTGTGAGGGCACCTTTTAAAAACAATGTCCTGATCTCTCAGGAACCTGTTGCTAGTGCCAGGTCGAGGTTTGGAACACACTTCCCGGATTCCACACCCCAATTCGAGTTGATATTATAAAATTCCTCCTGATAGGTGGGTAAGGCTATCTTTTAAACATCTTGATTAAACTCGCTCTGCTGGGAATACTATTTATTTCTTTGGACTTCAATCCTATCTCATATATGCTAATACTAAAGAAGAGTTTCCCCTCATAGAATCCCCACAGTGCAGAAGTCTGCACTAACCACATCTGCCCTAGTCCCGTAACCCCACATATTTACTCTGCTAATCCCCCTCACACTAGGGTCAATTTAGCATGGTTAATCAACTTAATCCACACATCTTTGGATTGTGGGAGGAAACTGGAGCATCCGGAGGAAACCTACACAGAGAATGTGCAAACTCCATACAGACAGTGACTCACGGCTGGAATTGAACCCGGGTCACTGGCGCTGTGAGGCAGCAGTGATAACCACTGTACCACCGTGCTGCTCTTTAAATTTAAAGGCTCTTTTTATTGAATTAGCTTCATTGTTAATAACTGATTTTATATTGGTCATTGAGAGTGGGATTTGAAATCCCCATCCAAAGTCAACAGAGTTTTGGCTGTGTTCCAAATTTTCTGGTTCTGCCCACACAACAATAGCCACTGCTGGCAGGGCTGGAAAATCCTGGTCTAAATCTTATTCAATGGACATAATTACAGTAGTATGCTGGTTGAGGTCTGACTGAGCACACACACATAATCCACAAACCTTGACAGTGAGGATCTGATTACTGTGCAGAGCCGCCACTGTGGGGGACCCCGGTAAACCCTGGGAACACAACACAGTATAGGAACAAACCAAAAAACACAACAACACAGCACAAGGTTTCCACATTGTAACATATAACAGGGCATGCTAACTTGTTACTTTCTCACTTTTATCACTGGACTATCACAGTATTATTTACACCAACACTGAAGACTAGCCAAGATTCTGAAATAACTTCCCCAACAACGGCCAAGGGTCCTTTGTTGTAGTTATTTCGTGTCAGTTTCACTTGTGCATTTTCTTAATAGATCTCTTTACTGGATTGAAATTATGCTGCGTGGCATGACAACCTTAACCATCCCAAGCTAGGAGGGGAAGTAAATAAACCTGGCTTCCTGCTTTTGATTGCCCAATGCTAGGAATGCATGCGTATATGTCAGGTGAGGCCAAAATTAGAATGAGTTTTAGCATTCCCCATGATCAAACAGCAGGCCAATGCATTAAAGGTATGATTTAAAATGTAATCTTGCGGTTATGGAATAAAAAATAAAAACCAGACTAGGCATAGAATAGGCAGATGATCTGACGCTGTCAATTTCTTGATTGAGAGCTCATCCTACAACCTAGACTCATACAGAAAGAAGCTATCAGGATACCTAGCGATAGTCATCTTGTTTGAGTTGATACCTTCAAGTGAGCAATGGACAAAAGGGAATCAAAGCAGTATAACTGATGGCTTCAACAATGACATTTTGTGGAGGAATGCAAAAAGGCTTTGAAAAATGATTTACACTGCTACACGTACAATTTTGCTGTATTACAAGCATCTCTCAAATAGTAAGCATCTTTTCATAGCTGTGCTTTCAGAACTTTGCTCTCCATAAGGCAACAAAGCCCCTTTCCAAATGTCACAAGGAGATCAACATTAATGTTTAGAGTCATCAAGGGAATTGGGGGGGGCTGTGTTGAGGTGTTCATTTCAGAATCTCGGCATTGTCCCTTCCTAAAGTTTCTCATCAAACTTGTTTACAAATGATGTTTCAACAAAACTTGTAAAGTTGCAGCACAGAATAGCATTTCTCATCAATGGCTCCAGACTATATCAATCTTAATTTGAGTAACAAGTCCATTTCTATTGCAAGATTGTTTTAGATCATTGACCCAGGACATGCATTCCAGAGACAAAGCAAAAGTTAGTTAAAAACGTACATTCCTTTTTTATTTGTGGCTCTTGTTTTCCATTGGAGACCATTAAGATTGTTCAAAAGTTACAAAAATTATCTTCAGCATCATTCAGCTAGGTTTGTTTGCCATTATAAGACACTGTGGTGTATGGTATTCATTAAGTTAACATTAATTATTGACAACATGGTGTAAAATATTAACAATGGTATTTCTTGTTTACTTATTTTCAGTCATGGTCATTTTTCATCTTGCTTGCTGAACTTTGTATAGGTTGCCCTTGTGTATAGATGCCTGGAACTTGCTGTTAGAGGAGATAATGCAAGCAGGCATATTGATAACATTTAAGAGGCATTTGGATGGGTAAATGAATAGGGAGGGAATAGAGGGATACAGACTGAGTAAGGACAGAAGATTTTTTTACAGCTTAATTAAGACACGGGCTTGGAGAGCTAAAGGGCCTGTTCCTGCTCCGTACTTTTCTTTGTTCTGATTTTTGTTCTTAAAAACAATCTTGTAAAACAGATGTTCCAATGTTGACGCATCAGGAATAGAAAGTGCATCTTCTACAACTGTAATCATAAATTATTTCACAAAATATTCCTAATTTTTAATCTGCTTTAAACATTTTTAACCATTGAAAATTCAATGAGAAAATTGGAACTTTGTAGTAGATTAGATTAGGTCCGCCTAGATCTAAAAATAGACTTTTGACAATCATTTTGCACAGAGGAACAGCTCAGCAGTTTTGAGTTTAGCAATTATTTATCATTTATTTCAAGGCAAATCAAAAAGCAGCAAATCTTTATCAAAGAATACACCTTTTACAATTGTTGCGGTTACCCTTCAAAATGAATGAATGGATGAAAGGACTTTGTTTAAAATAGCTTTTTTAATGTTGTTATATTCTATTTCCTTCTCCTGCACTTGATTTCCTTACAGAGTGGACCAAGTTACTTGTGGATGCCCCCTTGCGGAGCTTGTTCAATAATGCTTTCTTGAATAGGAGGGTGGGTGGTGTTTGATTTGATGCTTTCTGATTTTTACTGTTGCCCTCTGCAGAAGTCTTCTGGAAAGTCTATCAGAGATTGCCAACTTGTAATGAGTGAATCACAACCTATTCAGTGATACATCGATTGATGTAATTGTACATTCAATTATCTACTAGTGATGACAATGATGATCAAAAGCTGTTGAGTGCTCATAACTAATAATTATAGATATTGACAACATTGCATGAGAGAGAAAGAAGAGAGAGAAAGAGATTAAATAATTTAAATGCTGGACTGTTACCCGAACCTTACTACAAACCATGATTGCAGGGATGAATTTCCATTTAAAAAAATACTCTAAGGTTTTCTTTGTAGAGCTTTGGAAGTGGATAATGTTTAGGTGTGAAACTCTGATGTAACAAGCTCTACTGTGAGTCTTGCTCCTTCTTAGCACGAGTGTCCGGGTTGTTTTTACTTCAAATAGAAGCTAACATTTAAGAAAAAAGTCCTGTTGAGCAATTTACAACATTGATTAAAACTATACTTGAAGAATTATTTTAAAAGAATGACTCCCGAGTTGGGGTTATAAATGATACATCGCCTCGTTCATATTGCTGCATATTGGTGTTGTACAAAAATTCAGGAAATTGCTTGTGAAAGATAGTCCCGTACTGCCAAGGATGCAAGCCAGTTGCAGTGGAAGTGCAGCCAAATGTTTTAACTTTCAATTATAAATTTAAAAACCCTTCTGGTGCTCCATTATAATACCTTTTCATTTCCTCTGCCCAAAAAGAAACTGACTTTCCTGACAGCTCATCTAAATAATCTGACATGACAGGGGCTGATGACAAGATCATGGATTTTATATTTGATTACATGCAAACAAAACCTTACCTTCCCCCATTCAAAGCAATGTGAACAAGCACATCCCAGACTGATCCTGCACTGCATGGAACATAAACCTGGCTTCGAACACATAAATTTGAGCACCACATTGTGACTTTATTACTTTCCATTTGCACTGAAAACTGATAGACTCCATTGGCAGTGACTAGACATGTGTTAAAATGTGCTCTTGTTTTATATATACTTTTTATATGGATACTCCCAAAGGAGACATAACAATTCGGAGGGGTATCACAGAACAGGATGGTTCCATTATTTTTCACTTATCAAGAACAATCCAATAGCTTACAGAGAATGGGATGTGCTAAATTTGCTTCTCCTATACTTAGTCAAACCTTTAACACCTATGGTATTGTAATTGTGCATTTCTGGAGAACACATTGGTTTGGAATGTGCTTTATTTGATTTTGATACTTCACACTGAAACAGATTGTGAAGATATGGTTCAATTCAAACAGCGAGGAGTTGTGAAATAAAACCAGAAAATGCTGGGTGGCATGATGGTACAGTGGTTAGCACTGCTGCCTCAGCACAGGGACCTGAGTTCAATTCTGACCTTAGAGTTTGCATGTTTTC
Organism: Sphyrna mokarran; assembly: GCA_024679065.1. NCBI lineage: Eukaryota > Metazoa > Chordata > Chondrichthyes > Carcharhiniformes > Carcharhinidae > Sphyrna > Sphyrna mokarran. The sequence goes on along the minus strand of JAGIQG010000001.1, from coordinate 105,712,244 downwards.
CCCGTGTCTGTGTGGGTTCCCTCTGAGTGCTCTGGTTTCCTCCCACAGTCCAAAAATGTGTGGGTTAGGTTGATTGGCCATGTTAAATTCACCCATAGTGTCAGGGGGATTAATTAGGTAAATATGTGGGGTTACAGGGATTGGGTTTGGGTAGGATTGTTGTCGGCGCAGGCTTGATGGGCCAAGTGGCCTCTTTTTGTGCTGTAGGGATTCTACAATTCTATGATCTCAGCAATTCTGGCATCAGCTGCAGAGACGGGCAAGATTCCCTGGTCTCACAGCCACGTGTTCCTCGGTGGCAGGCGGAGGCAATGTACCGTTCAGTGGTGACGGGATCTCCTGGTCCTGCTGCTCTCAATTGAATTTCCCAATGATTCCGCCAGGAAATCCAGAAGAACTGGAAGATCCCATGGTGTGAATGGTTGGTGAATTCCAGCCAAAATTTCAGTTCCATTTGACTCTGCTTCAGAGCTCTGAAGAAGAGCCAGATGCATTGGAAACACTAACTCTATTTCATTCTCCATAGATGCTGCTGGACTTGCTGAGTATGTCCAGCATCTTCTGTTTTTATTTCAGATTTCCAGCAGCTGCAGTGTTTTGCTTTTCTATGAAGAGCTGTGAATTGGTTGCAATTTTAGGGACATGCATTGTGTATCATCTGAATAAAAATAAATGCATTAAAACTGTCAGATTAAAATAATTCAGTTGTTAGCCTGCACACTGTTTTTAGGAGATATCACTGGAATTAATTTTTGTTTGGATATTATGATGATAATTAGGAAATCTAGGTAGATGTGAGCATCAATTCTGTTACATTTGAAATTGAACATGACCGATATATAAAAACCGTTCAACATCATTACACTGGGTTAATTAGATATGAATTGGTAGCTAGTTTAAATATGAATATAAAGGAGAATTCTTTGTTCATTATACTTTCCAATTAGGACTCAAAGCAAATATTTATTTATTTTTACTTTTGGGAATCATTAACCCTAACCTAAACTCCTGAATATATTACTATGTTTAAGCAGAAGATTCACGAGAGAGATATTTTCTATTTAAATTAGAGTAGAATAGAATCCCATACAGTGCAGGAGGCCATTCAGCCCCTCAAGTCTTCATCCATCACAATTCAATTCAATCCCTTTCCCCATAGCTCCATGTATTTACCCTGCTAATCCCCTTGACAGTATGTGGCAAGTTAGCATGGACAATCAACCTGACCTGTATGTCTTTTGAATGTGGGATGAAACTGAAGCACCATAGGAAACTCACACAGACGCAAGAGAACGTGCAGCCTCCACACAGCTAGTGACCCAAGTCGTGAATCAAATCCGGTTCCCTGGCATTGTGAGGCAGCAGTACTAACCACTTTATTTACTTTCCGACACCTTCCATTACCCCTGCTATACGGCACCATGTTTCCTTTTTGACTGCAGATACCAGCCGGGAGTTTTACTTAAACAAGAAGAAATATGGTCATTTCCACGTAGTTATGTGTGTAAAATAGATGAGAGGCCCTTTGTTGCAATTTTGCTTCTAAAATTAGTCATTATGCTTTCTATCCCGTGACCCCAATTTGCTTGCTGCGAGAATGATCCAATGAATTTAACTGCTGAGTGAAGGAGAATTTTGAACTCCAGTGATAGATCAAACAGGAGAAATCGGGACAGTGTTTATACCTCTCTCCACGTTTTGTCTTGCGGTTTCCAGAGCTTTGCAAATAATCATCCTTTTAAACCCAAATGCTGGAACCACATCAAATTTATATCTTAGATCATACTATGTGCTGTTGGCTGATACATTTCTCACACAGACAGTAGTGCAGTAGTGAGTGATCTTTGAATACTCATGTATACATATGCTTGAACACCGATATAATAAAATAATAATAAGAGGCAGCATCTCTCTTTCTCACTTAAAAAGGCTGGAATCTTACTGCCCTCCCTGTCATGAGAATTGGAGTGGGCGAGAGGTCTAACATGGAAAGGTCCATTGATCTCAGGAGGGATTTTACTGTTTCGGGTCGAGCGAGGCCATAAAATCCCGTCTATTGCTCTATATGTCAATATGAACTGTTTCAATTTTGATGTTTTTTATTATGCCTAAATTAAAGATTAACAATGAACTCTTAGAATTAAAGTGAACTCCATTGGGTCTTTTGTAGCTTGTTTTCTTTTCTCAAAAAATATTGACAGTGTCGCTTAGGTTAGCTGGTGGAATGTTGTGCCTAATCTGAGCTAAAACAACATGCTGCAGTCAGTATTTGTCCTGACAGTACTTTTCCTCTGATTCCAATTGCTCTGTGTCCCTGTCTTCCATCAATTTTTCAGCTTCCTGCTCTGCATACATTTCACATTTACTCTTAAATTTTCCAGAATCCCTTGTAGTTTGTTATTGGTCTCTAATTAACATTCCCCAACTGATAGTATTGAGCTGCATCTGCAATTCAATGGATTCTTTTTCAAATTCTTCCATTTGAAGCTAGTGGTGTTGGAATGTTCAGGATTTCCCTTTCTGATGCTCCTCTGCTAACTGTACGGCATGTGGCTTCTCTTCCCCATACTCTTTTCCAACATTAATTTCCACTTTGGTGGCATAGTGGTTAGCACTGCTGCCTCACAGCGCCAGGGATCCAAGTTCAATTCTGGCCTTGGGTCACTGTGGAGTTTTCATATTCTCCCTGTGTCAGCGTGGGTTTCCTCCAGGTGCTCCAGTTTCCTCCCAAGTTCAAGAATGTGCAGGCTAGGTCGATTGGTCATACTAAATTGGCCTCAGTGTCCCAGGATGTGCAGGTTGGGGGGATTAGTAGGGTAAATGAATGGAGTTCCAAGGATAGAGCGGAGAGGGGAGGCGGGTAGGCCCGGGTAAAAAAAATCATCTGTCCAAGAATCGGTGCATACACTGTGCCATACCTGCTCCTTCTGCACTGTAGGGATTCTATGATTAAAATTATGCATTAGGAACTTTAGGAGAGGATTTATGGAGCCCAGGGGGGCACAAAATGGCAAATGGAATTTAATCCGGATAAATGCGAGGTGATGCATTTTGGCCGGAAAAATGTAGAAGAGAGTTATAGGATAAAAGGTAAAACTATACGGAGCATAGAGACGCAGAGAGACTTGGGGGTGCAGGTTCACAGTCTCTGAAGGTGTCCTCACAGGTGGAGAAGGTGATAAAGAAGGCGTATAGTATGTTAGCTTTCATAGAAAAGGGTATAGAATACAGGAGTAGGAGTTTGATGTTGCAGTTGTATAGAACGTTGGTTAGGCCTCACTTGGAATACTGCGTCCAGTTCTGGTTGCCGTACTATCGGAAGGATGTGGAGTCCTTGGAGAGAGTGCAGAGGAGTTTTACCAGGATGCTGCCTGGTATGGAAGGACTGTCTTATGAGGAACGATTAAATAGACTGGGGTTGTTTTCCCTTGAAAGACGTCGGCTTGGAGGGGATCTCATAGAGGTGTATAAGATTATAAGGGGTATAGATAGAGTAAATGGAGGTAAACTTTTTCCACCTTCAGAAATGGATAGTACGAGGGGTCATGGCCATAGGGTGAGGGGGGCTATGTATAAGACGAATATTAGAGGGCAGTTTTTCACACAAAGGGTAGTGGGGGTGTGGAATGCACTGCTGAGTAAGGTGGTGGGAGCAGGCACGCTGGGGCTGTTTAAGGGTCTCTTGGACAGCCACATGAGCGGTATGCAGATAGAGGGATATAGTAGGACTGTTTAACTACGGCTTTTTCCACAGGTAATTCTGTCCATACTTGACCAACATTGAGCATGCATTCGGCAGGTGGTGCGGGTACAGCTCTTGGATGTTGATTCATGGGTTGCCTGGTACCTCATGTCGTAAATGAGTGCTTTATGTGGACCATCTGAAGGGCACCATGATAGCTCAGAGACTATCGATGTGGCTGTGCAGACACTTGGAATTGGGCCGGTGTCTGCGGGAGTTTGCGCGTTCTCCCCGTGGTTGCGTGGGTTTTCTCTGGGCACTCCGGTTTCCTCCCACAACCCAAAAATTCGCTCTTAGGCTGATTGGGAAACAAATTGTCCCTATGGTGAGAATTTTCAATATTAGGAATAATATATATATTATTATATAGGAATATTAAAATAGGATAATGGATTTGCTACTATATAGTATGACGGCGGCGCGGGCTCGTTGGGCCGAAGGGCCTGTTTCCCGTGCTGTGTTGCTTAAAAAAAAAATGTGGTATATGGGACGGCGTAATTAGGTGGGATGTTAAATTTTGATTCCCTGATTTGGGGAAGGGTTGCATGAGATGCAAAGAAGAAGTCAGCAGTGTGTTGAGCCTCACACCAACCTCGGGCAGATTCATACTTGTGTTACATTTACATGCCATCAGTACTCAGTGTGCCACTGCTTTCAATAAAGTCCTACTTTCAAGGTAAAGTCAATGGCACACGCCAATCTTACAGCACCCACTCACAATCATTTAATGGAGGGGTGTGTACAAGTTGTATGCAGGGTCAGAGGTTTTCCTTTGACTTCACGGCACAAAGAGAGCAGAAGAATGGACAGTTGCATAGTGTCTCTGGGCCAAACAACAATTCAGGTACACAGTGTCTCAGCTGTTTCTTTTTTTTAACTCTTAAAGCTGCAGTGCTGCTTCCGAGTGCCAGCTGTTTTTATATTGCTTTTGAACTTGTTCATCTGAAGTGATTCTTTGTCTCCTATTCAAGCACTTCTAGTTGCTTGTGGCATTTCTTCTTCTTCGCTTAAAACTGTGCTTTCTATATTCTCTTTAAAAACTTGCAGCAACTCTTGTTTTCCTCAACCCAGTTCTGTTTTCCTTAAACTCAAATTCAGAGCTCTTGCTTCTAAGGGTTATTTTCACTTGTTTCTTTCTATACATTTCTAAACTTTGACTACATTAGCCAGTTCAGGTTTGCTCTCCATTTACCCCTGAGGATCTGGCAATATTTCAACATCTCAAATGGGTTTATTCACCCAAAAACAGGCATTTGGGTAAATATTTCTTTTCTTCAGATTTCAATTAAAACAGTATATTCATAAGTGAAGGGCCACAGGCAGTGTCATCAGTCACCCATTTTATCCTTGTTGCCAATGTAATGATGCACAGTCACAGACTTCATCAGAAACACAAAGGGATTTCTTAACAAAAAAATACTGTACAGAGGTTGGCAGCCTCCAGCTGCCTGGAGTAGCCCATCGATTGCTCCAATCGCTCCATGTCTGCTGATTGCCTCCTGTCCTGGGTGGTTACCAACTCTTATCTGAATTGATTTCCCCAATCTAAATGGCTCTCTTCTGCTGTGTTGTCTACTAAGGGCTAATCACCACAAGGAGACAGAATTCTACACTCCCATTTCCTCCCCCCCCCAACTCCGGTTAGTTCTGAGCTGGGGGTGGGGGGGGGCCGCAGGGGGAGCATGAAGTTGGACAGATGTGGTTCCCATCCTGTTCACATTCACCCCGACTTGATGCCATTTCATGTTGCAGTGGACAGGTCTTCAGATGAGAAGTCTGCTCTTCACCTGACTAAGGCCCTTAAGTAGCCATTTACTGTCCTTTTCCTGCCCAGCCTCAATCTGCAGGCTGGCATACAGATGAGGGGAGGGAACAAAAAAAAAGAAGAGTGGGAGGGGGGTTCCTTGATCAAAACACCCTTTCTGACTGAGGGTATCCTCCCCTTAGGCCAGGTGACCTACTGACCTCCACCAACTTGGTCTATCCCCTGAGAACCCGATTCCTTCAATCGCCCCTCCCCATTGCAGATGTTCCTTCATCTTTTCACCCTGGGACCCTGTCATTTATCTGTCCTCTGATTCCCTGGACTTAGTTTGAGACCGTTCCTTGCAGTGCCTCTTCTGGCCATTGCAGTGCTGTTCCTAGAGGAATGGGAGAGCTGCCAGTTGATCGGTAACTATCCAAGGTGCCACTCTCTCAGCCGAGTGAAGGTAGAAATCCTGCCTTATGCCAACTGGTGCTTGTTAGAGAGTAAAATGGCACTGGAGCTGCTGGATCCTGAAGGGATATATTCTGCTCCCCCCCCCACCCCACCCCCGATGATGGTTGCCATACTTCTGACATCCTGAAAATTCAAGCCAAGAAGTAGAGTGGACAAAAATCAAATCTTCATTTCCGTAGCAGATGTTGCCCAACTTTAAATTATTCAGCACTTGAACTGCAGCACAAAGAAACATGGTGCCTGGTTTAGAGGGGGTTAGCTTGAACTTACCGTCAGCAGAAATAAAGGAAACTGACACGCAGGACTCAACGACATCAGCTGTGATCATTAAAATGAATGTGAAACAGGAATGCTTATTTCAGGCTCGATGTGAAGACTGGTCCCTTAACTGATTTGTGACCATAAGTCACATGAAGCACAAATAGGGCATAAATCCCCATGCAACGGGCCACCATCCCTTTTTCCTCTGTTTTGCTTCACAGACAGGATGTATTGCACAAGAAAATTGGTCACTTTATCACTATACCGCCTGAGGAACTGGAAAGCTGTTGATGACTTTGTACTTTCCAGAAAACAGTACCTAAGCAGCAGGCAGCTTTCCTCAAGGAAGTGCTGTTACAGCTATTGAGAAAGGGTTATTAAGAGGAAAATATTCCCTTTGCTATTATATTACACATTATAGCTTATATATTCTGGAAAGCATTGAGTAATCCTTCAGTCATCATCAAGCTCTGTGGTCCAAAGTCAATACCACTCATTTGTATGTCTGCTCTGCTCTTGACCCTGTTGGTGTATCATATCTATCTTTTCAATAGGTACTTGTGCCAGCATTGGCACATCTTGAAAGCTCACTCATGCAAGGGGTAGAGGCGGTATGGGAACATAGGAATTAGGAGCAGAAGTATGCAAATTCAACCCTTTGAGCCCATTCTCTCATTCAATCAGATCATGGCCGATCTCTCCCTGGTACGGAAAATGCGGCATTTCAAAGCTGCATTTGGTGCCAGGATGAGGCACAGAAGTTTTCCTGGAGGTGTTGTGCTAAAAAGCAATTTCTCCCCCAGTTTTCAGGAAGCTAGATCATGGAAAGGCTCAGTTGTATTGCTTGAGATCCCAAGGTCATGGATTCAAACCCCGCTGCACAGACATGACAACATAGCCTTGGCTCATGTTCCAGCACATTACTGAGGGAGTGCTCAATTGTGTTGTGGATGAGATTTTAAATGAAAGCCCCAATATCCGCTGAAGTGAATGCAAATGATCACAAATGCCATCTGAAAAGCAGGGAAGTTCAGAACAATGAGACGCAACTTCTTGAGACATTGGATTCTCAGAGAGCTTGCCAGAGTAGAGCTGAAAAGTTGTTTCCTTTGTGGGAGAGTCTAGGACCAGAGGGCATTATTTCAGAGTAAGGGGTCACCCATTTAAGACTGAGATATTATGGAATTTATTTTCAGACGATAGCGAATCTGTGGAATTCTTTACCACAGTAAGCTGTAGAGGCTGGGTTATGTATGTTCAAAATGAGATAGACAGATTTCTAATCAGTAAAGGTATTAAGGATTATGGGGAGAAGATGGAGTTCAGGATTATATTAGATCAATCATGATTTCATTGAATTCTGGAGCAGACTTGATGGGCCGAATAGTCTGCTTCTGCTCCTACATCTTATAGTCTTATAAATTCCCGAGGCGTCCTGGACAACAGTTATCCCTTATCCGACAACACAGAGATAATTCCATTGGTTATTATCTTTCATTACTATTTGGAAGATTTTCTTCACTGTCTGCCACATGGTTTACATTAGAACAATGACAACATTTCAAAAATGCCTTTTTGGTTATTAGGGGTTTTGTGACATTCTGCAGATGTGAAAAGTGCTATGCTACGCAAAAGAAAGTTGTTTTGCTTTCCGTTTAATAATATTTCAATGTAGCAAACACAGTAAATGACACGATCTTACCCAGTAGTACTACTCTCTCTCTCACTTTCAGAATTGGCAATCTAGCATGCACTTGTAAAAATGATAATTCATCAATATTCAGCGCACTCCTTGCATTTCCTTTTGAACAATTTTTATTGTATTCTACGGAAACCGTAGGTTGAGTTTTGGAGGGAGTGCAGGGGTTGAGATGGGAAGATATTATTGTCTGCATCTCCCCCTTCCCTTCAAGTTCTAAATGTCAATTTCAAATGGACAGTGATTCTTCGAAAGGCTAGTGGCCAGCAGGCCAAGCTATACTAAAATTAATCAGCGGTCGCTGCTGGAAGCAATGGGTCCTGAACTAAAGTAAATGCCAAGTTGTTGGAGTGTGTAAGAATCAGGCAAAATTTGGAGGAGAGGCAGTGGGGCATAAAGGAGGGATATCACCTTGTACCTCACAGGCTCCCCCCCACCTCCGACTCCCCCAACTCACCCTCTGAAGGATGCACCCTCCCCTTCTAGCCAACCTTTAAACCAGGTGCATTGAAAGAACAGCTTGCCCACTCTCATCCAACTGCTCATGCCAACAGTACACAGCGGTGTAACATCTGGGTCAAACTGCTTTTTAAGCAGTTCAATTGCCTGTTTTTTTTAATGGAAGATGGGCTGTTAATTTCAGTGATTATTGGGGACCAGATTGGGGGTGGGCAGGAAGATGGTAGGCCAGCTACCTGTTATATTTTTAAGTTGCCCCCATCCCAAAAATACAGCCGGCAGGGCCTATAAGATCTAACCCATGTCTGCAGATTACCAATGGAAATTCAAGTATTGACACATCTGAGTAATAGAGTAATATCGATCTAATCAACTTCCTGTTACTGCACTGCAATTCAAATTCTTCAATGGCTACAAGCTGACAACCCTCAGTTTGAAAGGCTGAAAATATGTTGTGCAAGTTCTGATGCCTGGCTCTCCATTTAGATAGACAGTTAAGTGTATTCTCTTGATGATAACAGCATCGAGTTTGATCCGTATGATTTGAGCTGCAGCCAGTCACTGATCAGTCCTTGTTAATGGTATGTAGCTATAAGCATGTGTCGACTTTGACACTGGCACAAAGACAAGCTAATGCTAACCGCATTTCTTGACATGTTGAAAAGATAGAGCGAATGCATTTGCTTAATTTTGTGTTTTTGGATATCAACTATTCCTTCAAGTGCTAATTTGAAGAGAAGAAGGGGTGGAGATGAGCCAATGCCACATTGTTGGAAAATTAACCAATGTAAATGCTTGTTTTAACCAGAAACAACCTTTGGAGGAACATGAGATCTGGTAAGCGACAAGAGCACATGAATCAAAAACATGCTGTGACTGTAAAAGGCCAAAGATCAATTATCTTTTTTAAAATCATGCTACAAAGTGCTGGAGGACAGATAAAAGCTGAACACTTGGCTGTGGTGGCAAACAAATCTAATAACACACAGAAGTTCTTAATTTAAATGAGCTGACATCTCAAAAGAACAGAAAACCTTTTTCTAACACTTGTGTAATCAGGCACACATGGAAATTAATAGACATCATTTGTCTAACTCCGTGTGTCTGTATGCAGTCACCCAGTGAAACTATTTTTCCAGAGTTGCTGCACACTTGAGAGGGAGAACTCTAATCCACATGATGGCAATGGAATGGGGATGGAGTGGGGAGCCTTTAAGTATGCAGCTTCACTGGCCCATTTTCTCAGCTTATCATTTTAACTGCAGCACTGTTTCAGAACTTTGGGGTTGCCTTCGAGCCAACAGAGTCCCAGCTGAATTTCACCTCAGGCTGCTCCAGCTTTCTTGCCAGCAGCTGTAAAGAAGATGAAGATTCTCCAAGGTACCTGGCAAATCATTCCTTTATGGAGCCAGAAGCAACTGCTGGCCAGCTGCTGATTCCTACCTATTTAAAACCAAACATGCAATTGATGCTGAAGGTAAAATACCATGCACTTCAAACTTAGATCTGAGAGTGCGCCCTAAACCATGGGGGAATAAATTCCAACATTACTATATTTACCAAAGTATTCCCAAGTCTAGAGTATTCAGTTTTCTTTTTAACTTTGTGGCTTGCAAAACCAGTACAGACAGTAGCACCATCTTAGATGGCTGGAGGACAACACGACAGTGAACAGGAACACTCATTTCTAATCATCAATGTATTCATTGACTGAGATGTGTTGGAGAATTGCCCTTGTGTAAGGATGTGCTGTTCCTTCTAATCCCTAGAAGGCCTAAATCTAGTGGCAAAATGGGACCTTCATCACTGCGCTGATTTGTTAGCTACACTAAAACTGCTCCAGTGTGGTCTGGAATTTTGTTCAATTGATGAAACTGATGTGGATTGGAGAAGTAGTTCGAGGAAAGAAGATCACCGTTCCATTAGTAACTACACTCAAACAATCATGCAATACACCTCAGATCATGCAGTTGTTGTAAACTTACGCGTGGCCCCTGGTCCCCTTGATCACCCTGCAGGAGACAAATATGTTTCATTAGCATCAATGCAGAAACAATGAGGGATTGAGAATTTTGTTCCACAGAGGTAGGTGTTTCTTGGGTTGAAACAAAAGAAAATTGTATTGTCTGTAAAAATAATTATTTTCACAAACCTTGTCTCCTTTTGGACCAGGTGGACCCTGCAATGAAACAATTTAATGTCATTAATTGTTATTTCCTCAAATTGTACTCCTGAAATTCAAAACCAGTTCACTTACTTTTTTTTGAAAAGACATTATTTTCATATCGAATTAAAATAAATGATGCCTCTTTTCTCCCACCCATCTCATGCCATGCTCTATATCTTAACTCAGAGTGAAATGGCTAATATCTCTCTGCAATAAGACATGCTTATGCAGTGGTTTACTGGATGATTTCCCATCTTTTTGTAGTGAAGCACCCATACCTGATACTCTGTGCCAGAGATGTGAGGGGGCTGAATATAATCCAGGTGGCAAGGGGGTTACATCTACAGGCTGGAGAGCCAGTGACAACTGTACCTCACTCCCTGGGAAGGCCAATCAGGATCTTAACTGGACAGTGGCCACCAACGCTTCTACTTTCTCAGGATGTTAAGGAAATTTAGCACTTCCACAATGGCTCTCACCAACTTTTACAGATGAACGATAGAAAGCATCCATTCTGATGTATCACAGCTTGATATTGCACATGTTATGACCAAGACCACAAGAAACTACAAAAGGTCATGAATGTAGCCCAGTCCATCATGCAAACCAACCTCCCATCCATTGACTCCATTTACACTTCCAGTTGCCTTAGAAAAGCAACCAGCATAATCAAAGACTCCATGCACTCCGGACATTCTCTGTTCCATCTTCTCCCATCAGGAAAAAGATACAGAAATCTGAGATCACATTCCAACCAACTCAAAAACAGCTTCTTCCTGATTGCTATCAGACTTTTGTTTGGACCTTATATTAAGCTGATCTTTCTCTACACCCTAGCTTTGACTGTAACACTACATTCTGCACTCTCTCCTTTTCTTCTCCCCTTTGTATTCTAATTATATGCTTTGTCTATATACTGCACAAGAAACAATACTTTTCACTGTTTCCCAATACATGTGACAATAATAAATCAAATTAAAATCAAATCAGTGGCAGAGTTTGCCTGAAATTAAGGACACTGGGGTATAAATTTTGCTCCTTGAGACTTGTCAGCCTGACAGCAAGGGCAGGGATGGTACTCAGTGGTCCTCCTGACTTCCCAAGACTGGCTCCCTCAGTCAAGCACCAACTACCTGATAATGAGGGACCCACCCCCCCTTAATCTCATGGTGTGTTCCCTGCCCCTGCTGGTTAAATATCAGTGGTATCAGAATGACACCCTTCAGCGCACATCAACTGACCGTTGGAGGGCTTCAACTAACAGTAAGTCAGGAGAGCTCTCCCTGAGCCTTCCCACTCCAGACCCAATCAGAGCAAAGATGGGAAAGTGCCAGAGCCCTTGCCTGGTACCTTCCTGCCTGATTAAACATCCTTCTGCCTCTAAATTCACCTCGGCCAAGTACATTAAATTCCATTAACAAATCATTTGTATTTTTACAATAATCCAGAAGCTTTCATGAAAGTTATTTTTAATTAAGATTAAATATTACAATTTACCAGGATGCAATATGAATAATTAGGTTGTGACATCCTCAATTTGTGGCTCGCAAAATGTTAGCACGGTGAAAGTTCCTAGGGTATATACTGATTTTGTTAGATGGCTTTCATGGTAAAAGCACAGTAGGAAGGCTCAGAAAACTAGTAATGACCAACAGGTGTATTTGGAATCACGAGCTTTTGGAGCACTGCTCCTTCTTCAGGTGATTCCAAATAAACCTGTTGGACTTCAACTTGGCATTATGAGCCCACCAGAGTCCAATGCCAGCATCACCACAACATGGGAGAAGGATTGAGTGCTTGCTATTGTTTTCAGACTATAAAAGATATTCTTTATACACGAGTTTGGGATTCCAAAATTAACTGTAAGCAATAGAAATCTCCCACAAGTCATTAATTTATACTGTACACCTGTTGCATTTAACACACAAATACAAATAGTGGGTTTTATTCTTATTCAGGACCCATTTTGGACATTTTTCAGCTTAGAAAACTATGAATTCTGTTTGAAGCTGCTCACTCTGGTGATGGTACTTGTTGGAGGGGGCGTGTGCAGTCCAACTGCTGGGGAGACTAGGGATGGGGCATTCCTCCACCCCACATAAATAAAACCATTTTGAGGTCCAATATTAGTGTGTCCACTACCATTTCTGCTTTGGTGTGTAGACTTGGACATGGTACCACTCACCACCCCTGCCACCACTCATCCATTTTGAGAACACCAGAATCTAGCGCATTCAGTATTAGGGGAAAGACAACCAAAGAGTGAAAATTCTAGCTCTGTCACCTCTGAGGTTGGGGAAGGATGGTGATTCTGCTCGGATTAGCAGACTGAGCTGAGAGCCACTGTGCAGGGTCCTGTACAAGTAGTCCAAAAAAAAACTGGCAAGTTCATTTAATAATTGCACCGTTCACTCCTGTCATCCCACCACTTTGTAACAGACATTGGGCGACAAACCTATCTGGCTGTTGTTTGTGGGAGTATCTACCAGTCCTGTTATTTCCTCTTCCTGCTTCATTTCCCTCCCATTCCAGCAGCAAGCTCTGAGAACGAAAAGCTTTGTTCCAGGAGTATGGCCTGGTCATGGCAATAATCTAGGGCAGGAAAGTTATAAGTGCATTTTCCCTTCACGGGGCAGCACACACACATTTAATCTACATGTGTGGTTCTCTAATTAGTGTCAACATGAATGGTCTAATGAAGAGGCAGAGTAGAAATGCTAACCAACTGTATCTCTTTCAAATGCCAACTAACCTACTGTACATTTGCTGCATTTACTCTTCTATTTCTACATAACTATGACTACCCCACTTGACACACTAAACAGGAAGTGAATAAGACACAAGATTTTAGAATCAAATGGATTCACCTGCAGCTGAAGATACTTGTGTGGTCCTGAAGACTAGTGTCCAATAAATGAATAACATTATCAACCCCCTCCCATCTCCCATTCAGTGAATGTTACTTTTAATTAACGCATAATTGTTCATTTTCTGACATGCAATCAGTCACAGCTTTAGGACTACTTCACTGACACAAAATATTGACAGCAGGAGACAATTCATCGGTAAATAATTTGCTCTAAAGTGTGATTAATAGCTGCTTGAAGCACAAAACTTTTATTTCAAATGTAGAATCCAATTTGTTTTGCACAAGATGATTATTAATTTTGGAATGCTGAGAATGTATAGTCTACATAGTCTTAGTTTAAAACTGTTTAAATTCTGTCCTGAAAAGCTACAAAAAATGTGGGCATATGTTTGTGTAAAAATGATTTGTTAACGATATACTTATTAATATGCAAACAGGTAAGCAGATTCAGATGAGTCAGAGATACATTGAGAATGATGAATCTTTAGAGCTTGTAGTTAGTTTATTGCTCGCGGGTTATTTTTAAGATTGTGCTGGTTTTTCTTTAATTGCTCATTAAACTCATTGCCAAAAATTAGGATGGGTAATTAAGAACACAGATATCTTTTCTCCACCATGATAATTATTAATCTAATGGCAGTCAATCTCTCTGGCCCAGAAAGCAGGTAAATTGAATTGTTCAATTCCATTCTTACATATAGTAAATTGTTGCTGGATATTTTGAAGAGGTAATTTATCATTTTTTTATGAAAATGTCTTAATTTTCTTTCTGTCTCTTGCTTAACTGTTCTCTCACATAATCCAATGTTTTTTTCATTCTCTTTGGGCCAAATTTTGTACCTGACTGGTCACTTATTGTCTTTCCTCATCATTCTTCTGTTTCTTTCTCAATACTTAATTTTCACTGGTTAAGAATGCACGTTTTTGGCCCTGCTGTTCACCAGGGTCTTCAAATTATTTATTGCCCTTGGTAAACTGTTATCTACTCACACTTTCTGTGTGCGATTAGTGGGCATCGTGGTAGCACAGTGGTTAGCACTGCTGCCTCATAGCATCAGGGACCCAGCTTCGATTCCCAGCTTGGATCACTGTATGTGTGGAATTTGCATGTTCTCCCTGCATCTGCGTAGATGCCTGTATATGATCTTCCTATCACTTTGCAAGTTCCAATTGAGCACAGGTCATCAAATTTGCATGCATAAACTAACATCTGGTTTGAGTGGAAGTATGCAGCATCCATTGAAAGGCCAGTCTGAAATTTTATTCTAGTGAAAGAGTGGGTACTTAAGATTCCCATCAAATATTCAACTTGCCCAGTTGGCAGTGGAGAAACCGAGGACCAACCATGAGAATCTCTCCTTCTAACATTATACTGACTAATGCTTCTGATCTTAAATCCTTTCCCTATTAGATATTGAATATTGCTGCAAAGAGAGACGTGTTGCCAAATCTTTTCATCTTGCACTCATCAGGGTAAATGCAAGAATGCCAAATTTCAAATGAGCACAACAATTTATACTACAGGAAAAATAGGGCGCTGATTGGTTGGCGATTCGATTCTGATTGGCCAAGGCATTGCCATGATATTCAGATAATTAACCGAGGTATTCACAGTAAGTAGTCTCACAACACCAGGTTAAAGTCTGACAGGGTTTAATTTGATAGCACGAGCTTTAGAAGCACTGCCCCTTCATCAGGTGAGTGTGATATTCAACACAGTGTGAGCTTTCACAGCATTGATGGCTTCAACTAGAGCTGCTTCCAAATATCTCTTGCCCTTGAGTAAAAATCCTATTCTTACAGCCATTTAATGACCTGTAACAGTGTTTGTGCAACCCCTCTACCCCCGCACCAATGCAGAAAATAACTTGCAGTGTTGGAAATCATATTTATCTGGAGCTTCACGACAAAAAAATCCAGCAATATCTCAGATTTGCTTTGAGTGTGAAAAGTAATATAAGAAGTCAATGTGAGTGCTCCAAATCTTAAATCTAACAGTGTGACCAGCACGTTACAATGCAGCAGACCCAAGGGCTTTAATTTACTTTTTGTTTGGTTGGGTTCTGCACATTTTTAATAACAGATTTTATGGCCACTGCTTTTTAGTTCTAGATAAGGAATGTGTGTCCAAGGGGTTTGGCTGGTTGGTGCAATGGTTGCTGGAATGAAGGGGAGACAGATTCATATGGTGTGCATTACTTCACACTTAACTCAGGGCCATCCGTCAATATAGCAAGAAGCCGGGAAAGCTGGAATAGGGATATTTGCAACTCCATGAGATCATAAAACTTCAGGAAAGATGGAAGTCCTTTCAGGGCTTCTTTTCAAATGAAAACTTAAGAATTTGCACCTTCTGCCAGAGATTTTTGATTTATCACTCCATCAGCAAGAAATCTCCTATTGTGAAGAAAGTTATTTTTATATTGCTTGTTATTGTGAAGGAGGCAAATGTGTAAAGGGTGAACAATAAAGCCCAAGAGTGACTCCATGGTGTTGAAAAGAAGGTGGAGGCTGTATGTAAATGGTTAAAGTTGCCCAATGATAGATTCCTCTAAAGATCATATTTTCTACATTCCCATTCACAGTGTCTATCTTGGCAACTTGAAACTTAGAAAGAAAAATGGACCACCATTTTGTAGGTCAATTATGCTAATTTTACATCACTGAGCCGAGACTTGCGTCCAACAAAGTTTAGTTGGAATGACAGCAGTGGAGAGAGGAGGAGAGGGCAATGGATCAAAGGCTTCAGTGAAAAGAATGCAAGAAGACTTTGGTGGGAATGGGGTGGGTGAAAGTGCAGGTGATAGTGGGGGTGGTGGGGAGAGGTCGGAGGCCTTCAGGTGGGAGTAAGCAGAGGCAGACTCCTGATGGGATGGGTAAGTGGCCACAAAAGTGGATTGGAGTGTGGGTGGATATGATTAGAGGTCTCATGGAGACAGTTGGGATGGTGAGAAGTCAAGTCATCCAGCATGTACCTGGACCAGATGAATAGGCATTCTGAACTGGATTTGCCAATTTCTTGCCTAGGTGTAATTCCAGTTTCTCTGAAGCTTGGGAAATACATCCAATCAGAGTAAGAGTTGAAAACTAAGACCCCATTATCAAATTTAAAGTATTAACACATCCCCTTGGAGTGGGGTTGACTGTCTGCCCAACTTCTGACCTCAGTTAAAGCCAGAGGTGGGCTGGTTGAAAATTTGAATCTCCAGGGCCAATAGCTGGCTGATTTGAAGGTTAAGATTATTCTCATTGATTGGCTTCTCCTTCCTGGAACCTTAAGTACGGTCATGCAATGTTTAATGCTCTCACCAAGCCAGGCAACCTTGTCATACTATTTTTTCTTCTTGGGTAATTAAGCATTAACACATGTTCATCCCCTCAAATTAACAGTGCATAAGCAACCATTCTCACCGTGTTCAGCAATAGGAGCAGTTTGTTGGTACTCAAATTGGTGACAATTCTGTATTAATGTCAAGTGACAGTGGACTCTTTCTAAATGTAGTGACTGTTGTGATCATAGCAAAGACAACTCTTGAAACCAATACTAATCTATCATAATTCGCTTTAGGTACAGATATAAGGCCTCAGGACCTCTGCAGATCAGCAACTAATTTTTCTACCCATATTTTTCTTTCCAGTAAGGGAACAATTGATGGTTGTATACATCTACAACCACTTGCACAATACAAAAGGGACAGAGCTGTGGCAATGGAGAAAAAGAGGATTGAGACTAACTGGTAACTCTGATGGAGAGCTGGCACAGACCTGATGAGCCAAAACCACCTCCTTTTATGCTGCATGATTCTCTGAAGGATTTGCATAAAAAGGGACCAACTGAAGGAAAATACATTGAATCCAGGCAATTAGAAGGGATGTACAGGAGTCTGGTTTGATGAATTGATATGATGATTTTGTCACTGCCTAATTCCCAGTGACAAAATCATCATATCAATTCATCAAACCAGACTCCTGTACATCCCTTCTAATTGCCTGGGAAGGTCTTTGAGTAGTGAAATTTAGAAGGAGAATATGGGGAATCTCATTGAAACTTAAAGAATACTAAAAGGCCTGGATAGAGTGGACGTGAAGCTGTTGCTTCCATTAGTAGGAGAGACTACGATCTGAGGGCACAGTCTCAGAGTAAAGAGATGATCCTTTAGAACTGAGATGAGGAGGAATTTCTTCAACCAGAGAATGGTGAATCTGTGGAATTCATTGCCATAGAAAGCTGTGGAGGTCAGATCGTTGAGTATATTTAAGGCAGAGATAGATAGGTTCTTGATTGGTAAGGGGATTAAAGGTTAGAGGGAGAAAGCGAGAGAAACATGTCAACCACGAGTGATTGCTGCAGCAGACTCAATGGGCCAAATGACCTAATTTGGCTCCTATACCTTGTGGTCTTATGATTTACTGTCAATGGTCAATGTAAGGAGTTTGAGGAGGAGGGAGCAAGGACAAAATATGGGGAGAATGTTCCAACTACATCAAAAACTAGGAAGAAAGTTAAAAGGAAGGAGAACTCAGGAGATGTTATTGATAGAAGTGTTAGAATTCAAAAAGAAGGTACAAAAACTAGCATAAGGGCACTTTATCTGAATGCCCTTGGCATTTGAAACAAGGTAAATGAGTTGATGGCACAAATCATTGCAAACGAGTATGATTTAAAAATCATTACAGAGATATGGTTGGAGGATGGTCACAACTGGGAGTTAAATGTTGGGGAATATCAGACTGTTCGGAGGGACCTGACTGGAAAGTAAGGGAGGTGGTGTAGCTCTGATATTTAAGAATGACATTAGGGTGATAGTAAGAAATGATATAGGTTCTATGGAAAAAAAAAGATGGCTCCATTTTGGTGGAAATTAGAAATAGTAAGGAGAAAAAGTCACGAACAGGCGTGGTCCATAGGCCACCAAATAATGACATCATAGTGGAATGAGAAATAAGTAAAGAAATAAATGACGCACGTAAAAATGGTACAGCAATTATCATGGGGAATTTTAATCTACATATCAATTGGTCAAGCCAGGTTGGTCAAAACAGCCTTGAGGAGGAGTTCATAGAATGTATCGGCGATAGCTTCCTTGAACAGTATGTAATGTAACCTACAAGGGAATAAGCTATCCTAGATCCGGTCCTGTGTAATGAGACAGAAATAATTAATGATCTTGCAGTTAGGGATCCTCTTGGAAGAAGCAATCACAATATGGTTGAAGTGTGAGAAGATAAAATCCAATGCCAGTGTCTCGTGCTTAAACAAAGGAGACTACAAAGGGGTGAGAGAGGCCTTGGCTAAGGGAGACTGGAAGCAAAAACATTTTGGTAAGACAATTGAGGAACAGTGGAGGACTTTCAAAACGATCTTTCACAATGCTCAGGAAAGTGTTGAAGAAGGACTGTAGAAAAAGATATAACCAGCCATGGATATCTAAGGAAATAAAAGAGGGTATTAAATTGAAAGAAAATGCACACATTGTAGCAAAGTTTAGTGGGAATATAGAGGATTGAGAAATCAGATCAGTCAACAGAAAACTACGAAAAAAGCTATAAAGAAAAGTAAAATAGATTATGAGAGTAAACTAACTCAAAGATAAAAACAGAAAGCAAAAGTTTCTACAAATATATAAAACGCAAAAGAGTGGCTGAAGTAAACATTGGTCTTTTAGAGGATGAGAAAGGGGATGTAATAAATGGAAATGAGGTAACGGCTGAGGCATTGAACAGGTATTTTGTGTTGGTCTTCACAGTGGAAGATACAAATAACATGCCAAAAATTGATAACAGGAAGGCTATGGCAGGTGAGGACCTAGAAACTATCATTATCATGAAAGAGGTAGTGTTGGGCAAGTTAATGGGGCTAAAGGTAGACAAGTCTCCTGGTCCTGATGGAATGAATCCAACGATACTAAAAGAGATGGAGGGAGAAATAGCAAATACACCAGTGGTAATTTATCAAAATTCACTGGATTCTAGGGTGGTTCCCGCAGATTGGAAAACAAATGTGATGCCATTGTTTAAAAAAAGGAGGTAGACAAAAGGCGAGTAACAATTGGCTGGTTAACTTCTGTATTGAGAAAATGCTTGAATCTATCATCAAGGAAGAAATAGCAAAACATCTGGATATAAATTATCCCATTGGTAACGTGCAGCATGGGTTCATGAAGGGAAGATCATGTTTGACTAATTTGGTGGAATTCTTTGAGAATGTTACATATGCAGTGGACAATGCGGAACCTGTGGATGTGGTGTATCTGGATTTTCAGAAGGTATTTGACAACGTGCTGCACCAAAGACTGCTACATAACATAAAAGTGTACAGTGTTATGGGTAATGTATTAGCATGGAAAGAGGATTGGTTAACTAACAGAAAGCAAAGAGTGGGGTTAACTAGCTGCTTTTCTGGTTGGCAATCTAATGGTATGCCTCAGGGATCAGTGTTGGGACTGCAATTGTTTACAAATTACATTGATGATTTGGAATTGGGGACCAAGTGTAATATGTCAAAAAGTTCGCAGGTGGCACTAAGATGAGTGGCAGAGCAAAGTGCGCAGAGGACACTGAAAGTCTGCCAAGGGATATAGATAGTCTAAGTGAATATGCAAGGGTCTGGCAGATGGAGTACAATGTTGGTAAAGGTGAGGTCATCCATTTTGGTAGGAATAACAGCAAAATGAACTATTATTTAAAAAAAATTGCAGCATGCTGCTGTGCAGAGAGACATGGATGTCCTTGTATAAGAATTTCAAGGAGTTGGTTTGCAGGTGCAACAGGTAATTAAGAAAGCAAATGGAATTTTGTGCTTCATTGCTGAGGGATGGAGTTTAAAAACAGCAAGGTTACATTGCAGCTGTATAAGGTGCTGGTGAGGCCACACCTGGAATACTATGTACATATTTGGTCTCCAAAAGTATATATTGGCACTGGAGGTGGTGCAGAGGAGATTCACTAGGTTGATTCTGGAGTTGAGAGGGTTGGCTTATGAGGAGAGACTGAGTAAATTGGGATTATACTCATTGGAATTTAGAAGAATGAGGAGAGATCTTATAGAAACATATAAGATTATGAAAGGAATAGATAAGATAGAAGCAGGGAAGTTTTTCACTGGCAGGTGAAACTAAAACTAGAGGGCAAAGCTTCAAAATAAGGGGAAGCAAATTTAGGACTGAGTTGAGAAGGAACTTCTTCACACAAAGGATTGTGAATCTGTGGAATTCCCTGGCCAGTGAAGCAGTTGAGGCTACCTCATTGAATGTTTTTAAGGCAAGGATAGATAAATTTTTGAGTAGTAAAGGAATTAAGGGTTATGGTGAGTGGATGGGTAAGTGGAGCTGATTCCACGAAAAGATCAGCCATGATCTTATTGAATGGGAGAGCAGGCTTGAGGGGCCAGATGGCCTACTCCTGCTTTAGTTCTTATGTTCTTAATTACTGTATTACAATTGGTTGATTGATTCTTCAGTTCTTTACGGACAGTCATTATTTTGCCCAGTAAAATTTGAACCCGACATTACATAGCTTCACCACCATCTCAGCCAGGTATTATCTGCATCAATAATCAGTATAGCCTCTTCAGTGCAGAACCATCAGTGTGGATCCATCATATTTTAGTGCACCCTGTAGGGAAAATATTGCAATTGCAGCTACAAACTACAGACTGGCTGTGTAGTCAATACATATCAAATATTCATGAGGATGATGTTTGAGATTTTCCAATATGTACTGTCCGAACATGAGGATCTCATAAATGTCACTTCACCCAATGCCACTTCACTCAGACTTGCAACCTAAACTAGCAATCATCTCACCCACCCACCATCATACCCATTACCCATTCACTCATTCATCCAGGCGGTGCCATAAAATTCTCATGTGACACTAATTTTATCTTAATGGCAACACTTCCTCATGAACAGTTTTATCCTAATATGAGTTTTCTTGGCATGCAGATGTGTTACAAGTACAAACCCACCACCGGATATCATTATTGACATGCCCAAACACAAGTCACTGACTTAATCTCTGTATCGCAACCTGTTACTGGGAAATTCAGATTTAGCATGCTGCTTAAGTCAGTCATCTTGCATGCAACCTTTCCTGTTCTTGTGGGCTCCATAAAATCTGTCCCCCCAGCTAATATTACAGGTACATCATATGTTTGGACAGGCATCCACACATCAGTTCAAATATTCCATGAAGAATACTAGATAAACATACAACTGTCACTGCACATATCTCAATGTATGTACAGTATATAATGTGCCAGTTCAAGCACAGCACATTGCAGAATAGATGATTGCATGCAAGTACATTATGCACATTTTGATATTCCAGCAAATGTACCTTAGGCTCATGTATAAGTACAGATGTCCCAATGCAATCATTTCACTTGCCAGTGCAGAACAATTTGACTTCATCCTCTCCAAAGCAGATTTAATTTGCTCCCACTGCACAGTTAAAAACCCTCTGCTAGTCCAGCATTATGGTCTGAAGGCACATCTGTAGCACTAGATATTGGTTACAGCAATACGCTTGAAACTGTTTGCCAGGATTAAGGCATATTAAATTAGAATATTTAAAAAAATAATTTGTAGAAGCTCAAAGGAAGGATTTCCCCATACATAGCAAACAGAGGAAATTATCAAAGATGTTCCATTCAGCTCACATATATTTACACTTACTTTAGGCCATTTGGCCCAACAATTCTGTAAATGCTTGCACAGAGAATAAAAGCTCAAATCACATTAGCCTGCCCTGTTGCCATATTCTTCCCCACCAATATAACCTTCAATGCTGAGTTAGTTACTGCCGCAACTTCTAACCCTCAAATTGAATATCGCAGCTTCCCAACTCTCTTCAGTAAAAATGTTTCTCCTACCATCTATCCTTGATCACCCATATTTAATCATTCTTTAACAGCTTCTCATTTTTTGACACCCCGACACTCCACTTTTATTTAACTTGTCCCAGCAAGAGGATCATTAGAAAGGTAGTCTCAGCTGACAAAAGTTGAAGACATTGCTTAAAAATCAGAACCAGGCTTTCCAGGAGTGACATTAGGAAACATTTCTACATACGAGGATTGATAAAAATTTGGAACTGTCTTCCACAAATGGTAGTTGACGCTGGGTAAATTGTTCATCTGAAAACGGAAAATGATGGATTCTTGTTAGCAGAAATATTAAGAGATGTGCGGCAAAGGCAAACACGTGTCTTAATATGTTAGGTCCCAAATCAGCCATCATCATTGCATTGAATGGAGAAACGGACTCAAAGGGTAACTGGACTATTTAAATTCCTATGTTCTGAAGGAAAGGTGAAAAATTTGCCGAGAATGTCTGCGAATGGTGATGAAGGTTGGAAATGTTTTGGAGGTGGAAGTAGGCAGGAATGGCGATGGATCGTTACTTTTGAAGTCCAGCTCCAAGTCAGAACACCAAGGTTGTGCAATTAAAAAAAAAGATTACTTCAAGAAAATTAGGAAATGATTAATATGTTCCGTCTTTAAATAAAACATCTATCAATTTGCCACCTGCCTATTTGAAACACAGAATGATTAAAAGCCCAAACAAAATGGAAGAGTTAAATCACGATATTGCTCACGGTTGGGAAATATGTAGACTTGGAAGAAAGTTTTAGGCTCTTACTAGGTGATTTATGTCAACAGTAAAATATATGCCTTTGGGACTTTTTAAGCAGCAAAGTAAAAGAAACACTGCAGGAGACACGGACCCATAAAAGACAGTAATTGAAACAATATGGCATTGAAACTACCAGTAGCTGTCTGGTTATAGAGCATAATGCAAGTTACCGGACCATGGACATACTGCATGACAACAGAAGAACGCAGTGTGACTATTCAATGTAAAATAATGCATATGTAAGAGATCATATTTCTTTGAACAAATTATTTTATGCCTTTGTGATAATATTCCTGGCTAAAAAGTGATATTCCATATGTGCATCAAAGTAACATGTGGTTTCTAAATAAGGCTGAATGCACAGACAGGCACTGCCCTATAGTGAATGTAGGAAATCAACCTGAAACTGAGAAGTTCACGAAGACTACCAATTTTAAAAAGGTGCATTATAATAATTATACTGAAACAGGGAGACCCATTAACTCAGAGTCCTAAAGGACTCTTTCCAGCTTTTGATTACAATATCTACAAAATTGATTTTCTATATATTTCTAATGCAGAATTAGATAAGTAGAAAGTAATGAAGGGCATATTTTCAAACTAAATAATGTCAACATAAAAGTTAACTATAGAATGAGTTTCAATTGTCTTATCCCTGAACAAGAATACAAAATTATAATTGCAAATAAGATCTTCTTACAACATCAGAAGGAAATTTGGAGATGATAAGTATAGGTTTTCTAGACTCCAGACCTCACTGCCAAATACCAATGTTCCAAATATCATCTGGCAGCAAAACAGCAAGCTAGAGAAAGGATTAAAGAAAAAGGTGAACTGTTTTGTGGAATCAAAATCCATAAATTATTAGAAAAGCGAAGTCTCTGTTTGAAAACAAAGAATATTAAAGAGCGTAAGACGTAAGTAAGGAATCAAAATTAGATTCTATAGCTCAGGTAGGGAAATGCATGGGCACAGAGATGATGGGCTGAATATTTATTCGTTTTCACCATTAAGATCAGGGCAAGAGAACATGAGAAAAAATGGCAAGAGTAAGTGATTATAAGGGGGAGGACAAGGAAAGTGCGATTAGGACGAGGAGGGAAAATGGTGAGATGAGGTATAAGGGACAGGGGCAGGGAAATGGCGAGATTAGGGATAGGGGAAACAGTGAGATTAGAGATAGGGGAAATGGGGAAATTAGCGACGGGGTAATGGCAAGATTAGGGTTGGGAGAATAGCGAGATTAGGAACGGGGGAATGGAAAGAATAGGGACAGGGGAATGGAGAGATTAAGGATGGGGAAGTGGCGCAATGAGGGACAGGAGTGAATATGGAGCTAAAGAAATTGCTTCCACATTACAAAGTTATTGCTTCTCTTCTAGTGCTTAGCAGTGAAGTATTCATTATTTTACACATATATTATATAGCGAGAGGCACAGAGCAAAGGACATGAACATTATTATGGAATGGTGACATTTACCTTCTTGCATAGATCACTTTGTTACTGGAGACTGGTAATCCATGGGTAGCAATTTGGTAAATAACAGACAAAGGTGCACTGGGACTAACAGAGGCTTTTGTGTCCAATGAAATACATGAAAATCACCGCACTCTAGTATTGCCGAGTGAGTATCTCTTAAAAAGGTCAGATTGTAGATTTAAAAAATACCATTGGTAAGTTTTAGCTTTTTTTTGCACTGACTACTGAGATTTGCTTGTTTATGAAATACTTTTTTAATATAGACTTTATTTGAGATGGGAAATTTATATAAACAGCTGAAATAGCAGTGGCTCTGCCAAGTTTGCAACAGTTTCTTACAATTTACTGGAGCTTTCATTTTTAAAGTAAACAGTTCTGCTTTTCTGAACACGAATGTAATCTCCTTTGATATAACTTGACCTTTTGTTTCCTGCCATAGCTCGCCACTTGGTTTATGCCCTGACTGCTGTATTTTTTATGAATTTAACTAAAAAAAGCTTACATTTTGAATCGTAAATGTGGTTGATCATGTGAGTTTTCACTCGTGTGCCATGCACCTGCTTCTGTTTTTACAATCAGCACTTAGCGCACTTGAAATGCACAGCGACAGGAAGCAGGAGGTAGAGTAGGAAGTGGAGTAGAGCAAATTGTCTACAGAGTTGTGTCTCAACTGTAGTTAAGTTTATGAAGTATTCATTTATTGTAGATGAACTGCTTGATTAAAAGGAAGGATTTAAACCTCCCAAAAATTGAACTGTCTCAATGAAAAGAAGCTCATCGAAGCAATGTTTCCATTACAGAAAAGAATGCAGGTGAAAAAAACCCCAAAAGCAATTGGTTTTCAAGATGTGTCTTTTTCTCCCCCTCACAAGGGATAGGGAACAGAATACATGTTGTTCACAAACTTGCATCACTGTTTCTAGTCTTGGCCCCTGGTTCCTGCCAATCATGATTGAGGAATCAGCAGTGAAGAGCAAAGGTCAACTGTGTATGGACATAAAATGCACACTTCCAGGTTTTTGACTCTCCCCTGAGGAAAACAAATCAAACATCTTGAAAATGAATTGCCTTATGACTCGTTGAAGCCCAAACAGTAGGAAAAAAGTGTCTGCTGTGATGGGATGTTATGACAACACAATGCCCTGACAGTCAAATGACAAACATCTCTGATTTCACACTCAAAACTTTAAGAAGTCCTCTCCTCATATGTTGTGGGAAGCCCTTTCTGATATTCATCAACAGGAGGTTGCATGGCATGGTTCAACTACCCAATCTCCCCTCAACAAATCCCCTCCATCACCAGAAAGGTCAGTCGCAAACTAGTCCAGATGACACAATGGCACAATTGTTAACATTGATGCCGCACAGCGCCACGCATTTTGAGTGCAGTGGACTTGGATTCCCTAGGGAATGAGGTGGGGGGGTTTGCTCTTGATACACCTCCTTCTTTCCCACCCTTTCACCAACTTTGGTGAAGAAGTTGCCTTCCTGCTCTCACCTGCATTCCACTGCCTTATGTTTTATGGTTCTGGGAGGCGTACTGAGCCCCTTAAATTGCTATTAGCTGGCTCCAAAGGCCAAAGGATGGGTGGGCTAGTGATCATCTTATCTGCCCCAGTTTGATGGGAACTGGGTCCGAGATGAGATACCCACTCAGCTGTCCACTCTTGCTAAAAATACATCCTGTGTGAGTGGATGGGGGTACATAAAATCCAGCCCAAAGTCTATAAAACATGGCAGTAACATCAACTATCATTTGCATTGTGTCTGGCTTTAATCTTTGACCTTCCATGTGATCCCGATTCAGTGAATGGTTTTGAACACAAAGCACTAAACTGCTTAATGTGGTCTAACCAAAACTGGTGGTGGACAGATTGCTAAACATGTTGTGTGCTATATGTGCTCAAGTCTACATAGGAACAAAAACTGTAACACTATTCCAGTCAGTGTGCTAAATATTGTTTTCTCCTTTCTCTTCATCATGAGGTGAATACAGGCTGCCTCTATCATAAGCTCTGGTTTATGTTTCAGAGAAGACATTACCAATTGACCTTGAATACTTGCTTTTTACATGTAATTTGTAATCTACATTACAGAGATCTCCTCTACCACCAAAATTGCTCCGAATTTTTTTCTTTCAGACAATTGGAGAAGGTTACATAGGAAGATTGTGATATTCAATTCACATTTATTGTTAGTTTCGTCTTTGGACAGAAACCTGGTGGTTTGATTTCTGATTATTTCTTTCTATCTAGGATTTGGACTGAAGTGCTGCCATTTAAACTGGCGACTGCCCTCCCGAGACTGGTGACCATCTTCTGCAGTACATAGATAGTTTTGCTCAACAATACTTGAAAATGCCTGTTGCAAGTGTCAAACAAGAAAATTAATTATTTGATATCTTAAATAATTGTGGATAGCAATTTTAATAGCTGGCTGAAAGTTCCTGCAACAAGTTCATTAAAACACAGCGCCAGTGACTCAGGTTCAATTCCCAGCTTAGGTCATTGTCCATGCAGAATCTATACGTTCTCCCTGCATCTGCACGAGTTTCTGTTGAGTGCTCCGGTTTCCTCTCATAGTCCAAAGACGTGCTGGTTAGGTGCATTGGGCAGGCTAAATTCTCCCTCAGTGTACTCAAACAGGTGCTGGAGTATGATGACTAGGGGATTTTCACGGTAATTTCATTGCAGTGTTACTATAAGCCTACTTGTGTCACTAATAAATAAACTTTAAACTTAGTTTTCCTCAACCAAGGTGACAGCAAAGATGAAGTACATTTATTTCTTAAAATCATGAAGTCAAGTTTATAACAGAAATATATTCCAGTTTAAAATGGAAATCCTAGCCACTGCAAGAGGTCATTTATACATCAAATGGAAAGTATGTTTCTCAATACCTCAATGGGTAAAATACTCTGAGATCAAAATGCAGCAGGTGATATGACATTGGGCAAACTAAGAAAGTCCCAAGTTTGATCTCTCATCTGTCATCTAATTTCTGCACTTATTATTTTGGATGTCAAAATGTCTGTGTTAGGTTGCAGGCTCATTACTGCTTTTTATTTGACTCAATTCAAGCTTCATACATAAGAAAGAGATCCAAAATTACAAATTTACAAGATTTAAGAAGATAAAAATAGAGAAAGTGAATCCAATAATAATACTTAACAGGAAATTTTCTACATCAGCTTTCTTGGCATTTATTGGGAATGTATATCAGGAAATTCTGGAAAATTTGCAGCACAGGAGGCCATTTAGCCCATTGTGTCTGTGCCAGTCAAAGAGCCACCCCACTGTAATAATTTCTTGCTCAGCAATTATATAACTTTTACCGGCAAAGACTACATAGAAACCTGCAGCCTTGTGGATGCAGTCAGTTCCTGAGAAGGTTCTGGAACAGGAACCCAAACTCACCAGCATGATCCCCCATCTTGCTCCCTGACTGATTCCCCAGGTCATGTGATCCTTACTCTGCAGATTGATCCTTAAAGGGACAAACATCACACCAAACTAATCCCACTTTCCTACACCAGGCTCCGTTGTGCAACTGGAGGTGGTGATTTTAATGGACAGAAATCTTAGGAGTACACATTGTTCCCCAATAGGGTTTCCTGGTGCATACTGAGTGTAAAAGCAGGAAATATCTCCACTTTTTGTATACAATTAATTATTATATCAGCAATTATTTTGGATTCTCAGACAATTTTTAACATTGTTTTCAAAAATATGATAGAAATACATATTACTTCAAACCTTTTTAAGTTTAAAGTTTCTTTATTAATGTCACAAGTAGGCTTACATCAACACTGCAATGAAGTTACTCTGAAAATCACTGAGTCACCCCCACACTCTGGCACCTGTTTGGGTACACTGAGGAAGAATTTAGCATGGCAAATGCACAAGTGTGTCTTTTGGACTATGGGAGGAAACCAGAGCACCCAAAAGAAACCCATGCAGACAAAAGGAGAATGCGCAAATTCTGCACAGACAGTGACCCAAGCTGGGAATTGAACCCTGGTGCTGTGAGTGAGCAGTGCTAACCACTTTGCCACCATGCCACTCTATGTGGGAACAACCAATATAAGGTAGATGGTTGCAACACATTATGAACAAAAGATATGTAGGAAAAGTGGATGGAGCTTGAAGAAATAGAATGCACAAGACTTTGCTGATGGCTTGGCATTTGAGAAGCATTTACTGAGACATTTATTCCATGGAAGCTCAGGAATTGAATGATGTTCAACCAGTTGTGAAAATATTTTGAAGATCTCTATAGTGCAGTTGAGAAATGAAAATTCGACAAAGCACAGTCTGGGTTTTAGTCCATTTCTATTTTCCATCATGCTTTTGAGAGGTGTTAGTGGTTCTTAAAGGAACTGGAATGTTTGCAAATGGTATATGATATTGCACTGTTCATCTGCAGTAAAAACAGGATGCCAATTCTGATGAATGAATACATCATCGTTAACATATGAGACAAATATTCTTTCATTTCAACTTGATTTGCCAGACTAAGTGCTGAAAGTCTTGAGGGGGTGCTATGGAGAATAATTGGATGCAGAAAATGATGCAGGTGTTTATGAGACCATGCCAAGAATTGCACAATCATTAATCCTAAAAGATCGTACATTGCATGGAATTAATAGATTTTGTTCATAAAAGCGTCCTTTGTTCTATTCCATGACTATTTATGTTCATTATTACCCCAGTATTGTAATTACATTTTGCTATCAGTCATAAAAATTTTTGAAAGAATGAACAAGGCGTATTACATTTAGGTATTACATTCAAATCATACACAGCATTAAGCTTATCTTATAATTGGGGCCCCAATAAATCTTATAAAAATCCTGAAGTTTGTTGCAGGTAGTTTTGATATATATATATATTTACTACTTGGACTTCTGAACAAGAGGCTTGCTTACAAAGTATGCAGATAAGATTAAGTTTAGAAATAAAAAGTTAGGATAATAACAAACTTCGGAAGAGCACAGTCTCATGAAATGAGCAGACACATAGCAGTTCAACAATGAAATGTGAAATGATGCCTTTTGCAAACGTAACAGCAGGAGAGGCAATACAGATTAAATGATAACATTTTAAAGGGATGCAGCGATGGACGGATAAGGGGCTTCACATCTTTAAAGTTTACAGGCTTTGTAAGTAAGTGCATGGAGCACAAAGACAATTTACTCTAAACGTTATAAACCACTAATTAAACCTCAGCTAGAATATAATGTCCACATTTTAGGAAGGATGTCACAAGCTTGGAGAAGATAGAGAGAAAATTTACCATAAGGCAAGAAGGCGAGGGTCTGGGACAGTTCTCATTGGAGAAGAGTGAGTACATTTATTCGAATGGAAAAAAAACTGTTTCAATTTACTGAAGGATCAGTGACTGGAGAACGCAGATCTAAGGGAATAGCAAAAGAACCAGGGAGGAAAAGAGAAGGAAGTGTAGTGGAGGATATGTCCTGACTACATCAACAGCAATGAAATGGAAATGATTGAGAGCTTCAAGTTTCTAGGTGTCCAGATTGACAATAATCTGCCCTGGTCCCTCCATGTCCATGCTATAGTTAAGAAAGCCCAGTATTTGATTCAATAGCAACTTTTAAAAGGGAATTGGATATATTCTTGTCAAGGAGAAATTCAAAAGGCAGCAGAATGAGTCCTTTTGGATAATTCTTTAGAGGAGGCAGCACAGTTGTGGTAAAGCAGATGGTTTCCTTTCATGCTGTATAATTCTATTTTCAGCACAACAGGGTGTTGAAGAATGGAAGGTAAATATTTATTTGATGTGACTTGAAGTACTGCTGTTACAAATAGAGAAGTGATGACTTGGAAAATTAACATTTACATCTTCCACTGAAACAGGCCCAGTCAGCTGACAACATTCCCATACTGCACAGTAACTGCACACTGCAAGATCAACATGGGGAACTTGAAACAGAGAAAAGAGAAAGCAACAGAAAGGGGTGTTTACTGAGTGGTTCATACACTGTTTCAAAGTTCAAGGTGGTTAGGAGGGCGGCATGGAACATCTTACAGTAGTCATTCGGGATGTTGGGCAGGGGTTGGCTTGCAGATGACTTAATCATCCATTCAAGCTCAACTTGAACATTAATTTATAAGCTATTGTCCCAGTGTGAAAGATAGCCAGGACCAAGTAGAGAATGTGAAGGTCGGGGATTAGTGGGCTCTATGGAATTTCACCTTTAGGGAAATTCCATACTTGATACTACATAATCTTCCATTTATTGCTTTGATTATATAAAATGTGACTATTGTACTTAATTAGTTTAAAAAACAATATTCTTCTAACTAGATATTGATGATGCAATTGTACAGATCAATAAGATAATCCAAAATTTAAGAAACAAAACTGGAAAATAAGTAACAGACGTACAGCCAATGAGTGAGTCTTCTATGATGACAAAGTATTTTTACCAGTGAAAGCTGATGAATTTTCAGAAGCTTCATGAAGTTGTGCTGCATCGACACACAACAGCAGTTCCAAATGTGTGGGTGTGAGGGGGTGGGAAGTGATTGTTTCTTTTAGTAGCAGGCTATTTAGTGCCGTTGGATAAACTTCCTTTTATGTTCTTCTATAACAATTGTTAATGTGTTTATTCCAAACTGAAGTAATCTACAAATGTAATTATTAATCAAGTCCTTCACAGGTGACTCAGTTTGACTGGCATTTTTGAATTTGAGATGAGTGTTAACCCCCAAAATCTAATCCAATCAAGGAATTCTATGGTATTTGTGCCAAATGAATCCTATTACATTATTCTGTTGTAAATTATTAGTTTAATGGCATCTGAAAAGCCATAAAAAAAAGTGTGCTTCTTTTTCCATTTATGGGACATGCACTTGCTGGCTGGCCAGCATTTATTGCCCATCCCTAGTTGGAAGGTGGTGGTGAGCTGCCTTCTTGAATCGCTGTAGTCCGTGTTCTGTGGGTTGACCCACAATGCCATTACAGAGGGAGATCTAGGATTTTGATCCAGCGACTGCGAAGGAAGCGCAATATATTTTCAAGTCAGGATGGTGAATGGCTTGGAGGAGAACTTTAATTATCTGCTGCCCTTCTCCTTCTAGATGGAAGTGGCCGTGAGTTTGGAAGGTGCTGTCTAAGGATCTTTGGTGAATTGCTGCAGTGCGTTTTGTAGATAGCACACACTGTTACTACTGAGCATCAGTAGTGGAGGAATTGAATGTTTGTAGATTTGTTGCCAATGAAACAGACTGCTTTGACCTGGACGGTGTCAAGTTTCTTGAGTATTGTTGGAGCTGCACCCATCCAGGCAAGTGGGGAGCATTCCATCACACTCCTGACACCATCCTGATATGGTGTAGAAGTTACACCATGCCATGACAGGCTCAAGTGCTCAGCCTGTCTTTACCTATCCTTGTTTTAAATATGTTTCTTATGTGGGTAAAAGTTTTACATGCATTCCACTATTTTTGTTATTGGCTTCTTACTTCAGAGGAAATATTCGCCCCAGATAACTTAGTTACAGAATCATAGAATCGATAGAATCCCTTCAGTCAGAAGGAGACCATACCAGAAGTACTCCATCGAGTCTGCACTGACAACAATCCTACCCGGGCTCTATCCCCATAACCCCCACTAATCCCTCTAACTTACACATCCTGGGACACTAAGGGGCAATTTAGCATGGCCAGTCAACCTAATCTGCATATCTTTTGACTGTGGGAGGAAACCCACACAGACATGGGGAAAAAGTGCAAGCCCTGCACAATCACCCGAGATCAGAATTGAACCCATGTCCCTGATGCTGCGAGGCAAGAGTACTAACTCACTTTGCCACCCAGATGCGATGTCCTCCTCGGCAGAGAATTGAACCTTGATCTATACTACAAGGAATTAAATCATATCATTATGACAAAAGAAAATGGAAGCTATCAACTAATGTTTTGTGAGTAAACAAATTTAAATTATTGACTAATTTGTCGGATAATGGTCACGACTTGCTTTGGGAATGTTCTCCCTCTTCTATTGTAACATCATCGGATGTGCATCAGAAGCTCTGTTTACCTGTGGGCTCTGGCCACAATTCTAGAAAGCTCTGAGAAAATTTATAACTAGTTTACAAGTGATGTTTGTACAAAAATTAAAACCGAAAGTGCTGGAACACTCAGTGACTCAGGTCACATTTGTAGAGAAAAGACTGATGACTCTTCATGTGGATGTTGTTTCTTACTCCATAAGAACTGCCTGTCCTTTCCAGCATTTTCTCTTTTTATTTCAGATTTCCCACACCTACAGCATTTTGCTAATATTTTAAATAAAGTATTATCGGTACATTACTTAGTTGCAGGATATTTGCTGTGAAGGAAACTTCAGGATGTATCACATGGAGTTACTTCAGGGCTGCATCATCACAGCCATCTAATTCCACGGGTTTAAAGTTTATTTATTCGCGTCACAAGTTTGCTTATATTAGCATTACAATGAAGTGAAAATCCCCTAGTCGCCACATTCCGGTGCCTGTTCAGGTACGCTGCTGATTAACTCTATAACTTCAGGAGAAAGATTGATGGAACCCCTGTATAAATTACATAAATAGTCATGTTTAGCTACTGTTTCTCTGTCAGTTCCAACAATTTTCAGTCAAAGTCATAGCGGGAGATTAAGAGTATCTCCTCAAGCATCCAATTCTACTTTTCATCCAGTCTACATCTTGCAAAACCCACTTTGTGCTGCTTGTGCATGCCAATATCAAGTGTTCCAAATGTTGTCCATCAAAGATAAGGACACTGATAGTCAAGCTTACAATGATCAAAAACAAAGCAAATGTCCCCACATCACAGGAAACACACTAATAAATAACAGCAGATGCTGGGGGCAGAGGGGCATGAATTAGGATTCAGATGAGGGTTATGAAGTGCTTCACTCTCATGGATTATCCTACCCTTTGAGCACCTTGATTAGATTACTGCCTTGCAAATCACTCCCAGCCATTTTATATTCCCACGCATATAAAACATTTATTTGGATTTTTGTTTCCGTTCAAAGATAGGATACTGCTATTTTATTCATGAATCGAAACTCCAAAACTTAAGCAAATTTGATATTACAAGATGCTGAGGAAATCATTGTCATTATTAGTATTACACCATTAATGCTATTTGATTTGGTTGTTGTGTTTATCATATTCTAATGCAATAAATCAAAAAACCCAAAACTTGTTTGCCTCAGCAGAAAAGATGCCCAGAGGACATAGTACATATTGACTTTAACGCAGGTGACCCTCCCAAATAAACTTAACTTTTAGAAAATGAATTTGGCACCGCTAGACCCTTCTCCTTACTTCCCATAGAACTTACTGGTGACTTTTTTCTTCTTTGTATTTGAAATTTTTATTGAAGAAATGTCACTCTCAGGAGATTTTACTCATTCTCCTTACTGTGTAATCTGACATTGGGACTGGTGATTCTGATTGCAAGATGGGCAGCCCCCTCTACAATTGTCTTGCGGTTTCTGGAGGAGAAATTGTGAGAAATCTCTGCACAATAAGTCTTGCTGCTCATCATCAGGACTTCCAGTTCCTTGACATTGCGGATCAGGAATTTCTTGAATCCCGAGGGCAGCATGAGCTTGGTGTCCTTGTCACTGCTGTAAGCGACGTTAGGCATCAGAATCTGATCTATTGCCTTGAAAGAATCTGGGTAAAGGTATCACAAGGCTAAGGATTTGCACTCAACTGCCTAATCAGAAGACACTCTGGTGTTACAAAACCATTTGGCTGGAAGGAGTGTGTCATTTGCAACAGACATTGAGTCATTAAGTGATAAATCACTAAAGGATGGCTTTTATTGTCTTTGCAGAGAATGAATGTGTACTCAGCAACAAAATTAACTGAATCAATCTGCAACAAACACAGATTATTCAGAAAAATGTAACACCAGCTATCAGAGTGAGTTGAAATTTATATGAGGATGGAGGGATGGACGGTTAATGGAGGTTGTGTATTATCTACTGCCACAATAAGGAATGCAGGTCCTAGACAGACCAAGGGTGGATGGGGCCAACCCTGCAGCCATTACATGCTCTAGGTGGCCTTAAAGAACTGAGGGTGGCTGGGGCTTCCATTACTTAGTAGGGGGAAGTCTCGCTTTTAAAGTGGCTGGCCAATTGGATCAGCCTGCATGTCCAGCAGTGTCATTAGAATATGATCCAGTGAAATAGGAGCAGGAGAACACCATATAGCCCATTCAATGTGATCAATATGGTTGCCAGTTTGAAAAATATCCCCCTACAACCACCCTCTGGCTTTTGTCGTCAAGCCAATTTTGTATCCATTTTGCTACCTCACCTTGGATCCCATGAGGTTTAACCTTATGCAACAACCTACCATGCTGTATCTTGTCAAAGGCCTTGCTAAAGTCCATGTAGACAACATCAACTGTATTGCCCTCATCTACTTTCTTGCTTACCCTCAAAAAAATTCAATCAAATTTGTGATTTTTCCACTCACAAATCCATGCCGATGTCCCTAATTAGTTTTTGCCTTTCTAAATGCCTGTAGATTCTGTCTCTCAAAATACCTTCTAACTACTTACTCATCATAGATATGAAGCTCACCGGCCTCTAGTTCCCAGGCTTTTCCCTGTAGCTCCTCTCAGCGTAAGTTGGTGAAATGGGCTGACAAGTGGCAGATGAAACTTAATGCAACAAGTGTGAAGTGATTCATTTCGTAGGAATAACGTGGGGAGGCCAGATAAAATAAAGGGTACAACTGTAAAGTGGTTCAGGAGTAGAGGGACCTGGATATGTGTGTGCATGAATCATTGATGGTGGCAGGACAAGTTGAGGGCACAGTTAATAAAGCATAAAGTATCCTGAACTTTATCAACAGAGCCATAAAGAACAAAAACAAATAAGTTATGTTAAACCTGTGTAAAACACTGGTTTTGTCTCAAGTGGAATACTGTACTTCATCCAGTTCTGGATGCCACATTTTAGGGAATAATGTGAAGGCATTAGCGAGGGTGTAAGAAAGATTTATGAAAATGGACCCAGAAATGAGGGACTTCAGTTATGAAAAAAGATTGCAGAAGTTTGGACCACTCTTGCAGAAGAGAAGGCTGACAGGAGATTTGAGAGAGGTATTCAAAATCATGCGCTGTCAGGACAGGATAGGTCAGGACAAATTGTTCTCACTGGTAAAGAATCAAGAACCAGACGCCACACATTTAAGGTAAAGAAGCTCCATTGCAAAAGAAGCAATGGTGAGATAGGGAAATGTTTTTCATACAGTGGGTGGTTAGGATCTGCAACATGCTGCCCAAGAATATGATGGAGGCCAGTTCACTTGAGGCTTTCAAAATGGAATTGGATCATTCTCTGAAAAGGAAAAGAAATGCAGGATTTCAGGGAAAAGGGAGGTGAATTGCTCCTTCAGAAGGTGACACAGTGGTTAGCACTGTTGCCTCATAGTGCCAGGGATCTCAGATTCGATTCCTGGCTTGAGTCACTGACTGAGCGGAGTCTACACATTCTGTGTGTGTGTGTGTGTGTGAGTTTCCTCTGGATGTTCCAATTTCCTCCCACAGTGTGAAAGATGTGCTGGTCAGGTGCATTGGCCACGTTAAGTTCTCCCTCAGTGTAGCTGAACAGGTGCCAGAATGTGGAGACTAGAAGATTTTCACAATAACTTATTGCAGTGTTAATGCAAGCTGACATAAACACTGACACAATGGGCCGAACGGTCTCCTTCAGTACTGTAATCACTCTATGACTGCACATCAGGGGCAAGTCTTTCTCTGCAGGCTTCTGAACCTGCTGTCAGGCTAAAATGGGGATCTAAAGCCTGCAGAGTGTGGGAAAAAGCTGCACAAATACAGTATCACAATGGTCAATGATCACTCCATCAGTCTACTCTCAATCAGCATCAAAGTGATGGATGGTGTTGTTGCGAGTGCTCTCAAGCCCTCTCTGTTCACCAGAAACCTATTCAAGAACGCTCAGCTTGGCTTCTGTCAGTAACATTTGCCTCCAGACTTATGACAGCTTTGATTCAAGCAGGAACAAAATAGCTGAATTCTAGAGGCAAGGCGAGAATGATTGCTCTTGAAAGCAAGGCAGCATTTGACCAAGTGTGGCACTAAGGAGCCCAATGAGAATTGAAATCAATGAGAATCAGAGGGAACAACTGGCAGCTACTCACCTGCTGCAGGTAAAGAAATACCCAGGCTGATTCCTCTTCCCTAGTCAGATACTCCTCCAATACAAGTAACTCCTGGAGGATTTATATGTTTGTGCTTTCAGAATCAATTTAGGCACTTATTCAAGACCTAGCAACAGGTTAATTGGTATAAGATGTCTCAGTTTTTACTCTCTCCATGTAATGTGGGCATCATCATTCCTCATGGATTTGATTGTAGATTTCTTCACACTATATGTGAGGAAATCTACAATTCTCCTTGCTGCAGTGAGCCTGCTCTTAAGGTGCACTTAAATTCAGGCAATTTATCATAAAGCAATGGAAAAGCTTCATCACGTTATATTCTTGGCCTGGGCAAGATTTCTTTAGAAGACGTATAATATTCAGTAGAAGCAAAAAAAGAAGCAGGGAGGGGAAAAATATCAATTACAACTGATCTCAAATTACATCTTCAAAATGTACCAGGCTTAACTTTGTCAAAGTGAATTCACTTTGACCTTAGGCGTTTTTCTGCTTTGAAACAATAATTCAGAGCATACCTGATTAAAAAGGAATACCTTCTTATAAATATAAAGCAGAAACACATGGCAACTAAATCTGGGGTGCAATACTTTTTTCTGTGAATCAGGTTTGATGTGGTCGTTAATGATCTGAACGCAAATCCAAACTCAGATATCCCAACATTATTCTCACATCAGCTTCCTGTAGTTAAAAAGTATGCATGGGCGGGTGTGGGGGGCGGGGGGGGAGATTTCATCTGTAAGCTATCTATAGAACAACTGCAAGTGTGGCTATGATGAATTTGGTTGTATAAATCATCCTTATTGCTCTCTGCACTCATTGCTGTTGCAGCTTGAATTTCATTTTCTTTAACTTTTGGCTCTATAGTACTAAAAAGCAATGAATAATCCTCAAGAGTACACAACCTGTTGCATTTGTTCAAGGGATAACTGACACCAAACAGAGGGAAAATGAAACAAAGGCATTTTTAGATCCAATCACCTCTACATTCCATTCAAGCATAGGCTATAGTAAGGCACAAGCTGTCCTCCAAAAAGAATGCTTTGAAGAGAAGCAAATTAGACCAATATCTCAACAATAGTTCTGACAGTTTAAAGGCAGAAGACAGAAATTGTAAAAGAGTCCTCTGAAAATTTACTTTTCAAACATCATCACATGAGCTAGCTTGTTGTGAGATATCCAATGCCAAATGAGTTCAATTCATGCCAATGATAAAATTAAATGGACAGTGAAACTGAGTTTCCCAGTCGATGGTGTGATGCTTATCTGATTTTTTTCAAGAATTGACAGTGCTCGTTAGTATAAATCATAGCTTCTTCAAAGTTTTGTTAAGAATCACAGTCCTAACTTGAAGAGCAACATTCATCAATCTGCCCATAAACATCTCAAACTTGAAAACTGGTTGGGCAATATATTTTGAGTACTGGTTAAATATTTCTTTTAAAATTCTAAGTCTTCTTTGTCAAATTCAGGACTCTGGTGATGATCCAGATCCAGTCATTGAGTGAGTGCCTCCATGTTCTGGGAACTATCATTAACTTTATTAGACACTATTAGGTGTAATAATGCTGTGCAAATCAGGGCAACTTGGCTCCAAACACCATTACAACCTTGGTCCAAATAAAGAGCTGAATTCCAACAATGAGGTTAGAGTGATTGCCCTTGACATCTAGGAGCCCTAGTAAAATTGAAGTCATTGAGAGTCAAGGAAAGGTCTCCATTGTCTTGAGTTATACTTAGCACAGCGAAAGTCAATAATTTCAAACTTGGGACTTTGCAGAGAGGATTTCCCAGGTCAGTGCGTTAGGCATCGCTATCTTAATTGCTTCATCAATGACTTTCTCTCCATCAGAAGGTCAGAGATGACAATGTTCATCATTTGGTAACAAAACAGTCTGTGCCCACACTGAGAAAGACCTGGACATCATTTAGGAGGGTCATGAGTAACAAATGCCACCACAATGATGCCAGGAAATGATCATCTCCAACAAAAGCCTAATCACTTATCATTGACATTTGCCTTCATCAAATACCCCATTAACAACATCCTAGGGGTTACCATTAGACAGAAACTTACCTTGGCCAGCAGCATAAATAATGCCACTACAAGAGCAGGCCAGACCTATGATGACTGAATCACCCCCCCCCCCCCTCCCCCTGATTCTCTAAACCCTGTCCACCATTTCCAGAGCACAAGTCAGGAGTGTGATGGATTATTCTCCACTTGCCTGGATGAAGCTCCAACAACACTAAAGAAGTTCAACATCATCCATACCAGTCCATTTAATTGTCAATCACTATCTCCACTACCAGCAATGTTGTTCCTACAAGATGCCATGCACCAATTTACTAATTTCACAATCACTACCAAATCGACATGCTGTACCACCCAGAAGGAAAAATGCAACCATCACATATGAACACCATCACCTGTGGGTTACACACGATCCTGCCTTGGAATGATATCACCATTTCTTCATCTTTACTGGGTCAAACCTGCGAAATGCCCAATCTAATAGCACTGGGGTGTGTCTACACCACACGGAGTACAGCTCATCACCATCTTCTCAAGGGGTAATAGGGATGGACAATAAAAGCTGCTCTTTCCACAACCCATGAATGTAGAAAAAGCACAGTATTCACATTCAGGTGGGTGCCTCAAAATTAGTGTAGACCAATGGAAATATCCACATGACCTAATTGATTGACAAAAAGGCCAGTAATCAGAGAACTTAAGTTCAGGTTAATTGGCAAAACAAACACCAGAGGAGAGATGAGGAGAATTGTTTTTACATAGCAGGTTATGACCTAGAATGCATTGCCTGAAAGGTTGGTGAAAGCAGACGTAAAAGTAACTTTCAAAATGGAATTGGATATATATTCAAAACAGAAAAAGTTGCAAGACAATGGAGAGTGTGATTAATTGGATAAGTCTTTCAAACAATTGGTAGAAACTTGTTGGGTCAAATGGCCTTTTTCTGTGCTGTATTATTTTATTTATTATTAGTGTCACAAGTAGGTCTACATTAATACTGCAATGAAGTTACTGTGAAAATCCCCTAGTTGCCAGACTCTGGCGCCTGTTCAGATACACAGCGTGAGAATAGGCAATGCATCTCATTAACTAGTATGTCTTTCAGACTATGGCAGGAAACTGGAGCACCCAGAGGAAACACACATAGACACGGGGAGAATGTGCAGACTCCACACAGACAGTGATCCAAGCCGGGAATCGAACCCAGGTCCCTGGCACTATGAGACAGCAGTGCTAACCACTATGCCACTGTATGATACAAAATAGCAGAAAGTGGTGTTTCTCTATGTATTAGAAGGTGTTCCATCACATAGAGACATTATCTGCTACAGTTGTAGGTGTTATGGAATACAGTTCTACCTTAAGTTAAAATGTCTTATAATTCTTTATAATTACCAGATACATGTGTAAGCTCTGAACTATTACAAGAAAATAAGCCATTACAAACACCAAATAGTCTTTTCAGCTTTTACAATTATCACTAATGAATCAACCTATTGCACAGGAAAGCTTTTAGTTAATTATAAAGAAGTCTAATCCTATCCTTGATGCAATTGGAATTACTCACTAATGCTTAACGGAAATTGGGCTGGAAATTCATTATGGTACATTAGGAATCTTTTAAATTAATACAAATAGAGGGGAAAATAAAATAAATCTCCTGGGCTGTAAGGTTTTTAAGGAAATGTCTGCTTCAGACGTGCTTCCTTTAAGGTTACAATGAAGTCTGGGATTCCCTAATCAGTCTAAATGCTGCACACTATCCAAAGCCTGATTAGTTCCATACACTCCCAACGTTTAAGCAGCTTGTGCTGCAGTGTCAAGCAGGTAACATGAGTGGTTGGGTAAACACATTGAAAGAAAGCACATTACACAACTAAATTTAAAATAGGTGACCTCTGGGTGCCTGCTGCTTAGTCTACGACAGCCAGGAGATCTTCAGCCATAGCATGTGTGCTTCATTTTGTAGCAGGAGATCAAACGTTCTGGAGAATGTGTCAAGTAACAGCTAATAAAGCTCTTTGGAAGCAGAATAACATGTCGCGATTCAGCAACGTGAACTGGAATGAAAATCACAACAACTGACAATTTATAATCTTTTGTCAAGAAAGCTGAAGTGAGTAGACGCAGGTTGTGTGTGTGTTGTAATAAAAACAAAATCATATCCAATCAAGTGGCTATGGAAATTAGTGGGAAACACGTTGTTATGTTATGATTTTGTTTAGTTCCTTCTCAAAGGGTTCTGCTGTGAATGTTGGATCTCTCAGGTAAAGCAGTGGCAGTGCTGTACGTAGGGCTCTCACTTTAGTTGGCCATTGGTTTTTGGTGGCTGTGCTTTAGCGCAGAATTTGTGTGCATGTTCTCATTCTGCCCTTAACAGCAATTGCAGATCAGGACCAGACACACATTGGCTTCGGGACCAAGGTAAACATTCAACTTAACTCACACTCAGAGACAAGGAGAATGTGCAGACTCCACACAGACATGACCCAAGCCGGGATTGGGGAACATGGCTAAGCTTCAGCCAAAACCTGGAGTTGGGGAAATATGTCGTCTACAAAACTCCCAGTTGACTTCCTCAGAGTGGTATTGTTGACCTTTCAGTTGGCATAATTGGCTTCCCATGGCTTGGGATACGTATGGCCTTCAACTAGGCAGCAGGTGGTAAGCACTGCTATCTCATGGCGCCAGTGACTCAGGTTTGATTCCGGCCTTGGGTGACTGTTCATGTGGAGTTTGCATGTTCTTTCTGTGTCTGCGTGGGCTTGCTCTTGGTGGTCAGGTTACCTCCCACAGTCCTAAGATGTGTAGGGTAGGCTGATTGGCCATGTTCAATTGCTTTTAGTGTCAAGGTGACAAGCAGGGTAAACACATGGGATTATTGTTAGTGCATGGGCCAAGGCCTGAACGGCCTCCTTCTGCAGTGCAAGGATTCTATAATTCTTTGAACCACCTTGCCTGCATTAAAGTTGCCCAGAATGTTGGTCAGGAGGTGGACCATGGCAGGAGCTTGGCATGCCTGCCAGCAGTGGGAA
Source organism: Sphyrna mokarran (assembly GCA_024679065.1). NCBI lineage: Eukaryota > Metazoa > Chordata > Chondrichthyes > Carcharhiniformes > Carcharhinidae > Sphyrna > Sphyrna mokarran. The sequence goes on along the minus strand of JAGIQG010000001.1, from coordinate 105,670,418 downwards.
ATTGCTGGTCATTTACTTCCAGGTCCTCCTCTATAGCCAAATGATCTCAGTGGCAGGTCAGAAATGACCGCAATGTGTAAAAAACCCAGGAGCGTTTTAATTTCTGGGTCGGAAATGCTGAAACTTTGGAAATAATCAGAATGGGGTCAGCTATAAAGCTGCAAGGATCATGGTGATTGACAGGGGGAGCTGAGATTGCATTTTGGGGGCTTGACAGAATCAGTGTGCTCTTCCTGGCTGCAGTGAAGAATGTGCTGGACTTCCCTGAAAGTGCCTCCTCTTCCCACCAGGCTCTCATGAGCAGGATGCCCATATTTGGCTGGGCAGATGGATCAGCTGCCCAAACAATTTCCAAATTCAGATTGTATTAGGGTCTTTGCAGGGCTATGCAATCTGCTCACTCACAGTGTTACTTTTGCCAGTTCACTATTGTAAACATTCCTCACTGTTTTTAAAACCTTACTTCATAGATTGTTAAAAGAAAGTCAAATTAAGGTTGGAATGTCCAACCTTAATTAAGGTTGGAATTCAAAGTTGGAACGGGGAAAGTATCAGAAAATGAGTTTAGATAGTTCCAGTTAAAAAACTTGGCACTGTTAGCATTTGTTATTAAGTGCAGAGACCACAAAGAATACAGAACTGACAGTTACGTGCTCTTTATGCACAGCTACTTTTCAATTAACTAACTCTATCTGTCAATTATATACATTCAGATCAGAGAGACTACTTAACGAACTTGCTGTACTTGACAAAAGTTAAAATTTGCAGTCATATAATGGGCCTTACGAACATATGAGCAAGGAGCAAGTCATTCAACTCTTCAAGCCTGCTCCACTATTTAATAAGATCACAGCTGATCTGATAATAACTTCAAGTCTGCACTCTGCCTACTCCCGATAACTTATCACCCTTTTGCTTACAAGAATCTCTCTTTCGTTGCCTTAAAAATATTCAGCTTTCATTGCCTTTTCAGGTAGAGAGTTTCAAAGACTCTGAACCCTCTGAATGAAAAAATGCACCTCATCTCTGTTTTAAATGGGCAACCTCTTCTCTTTAAACAGTGTCCTCTAGTTCTAGATTCTCCCACAAATGCAAACAATCCTTCTAAATCCACCCTGTCAAGACTGCTCATGGTCTTTTGTTTCAATCAAGTGGCCTCTTAGTCTTCTAAACTCTAGAGGATAGAAGCCTGGACTGTCCAACCTTTCCTCAACAGACAACACACCCATTATAGGTAGTCAGCAAACCTTCTCTGAACTGCTTCCAGTGTATTTACATCTTTTCTTAAATATAAGGAGACTGTATTGTACACAAGGGCAACAACTTTATTCTGTACTGTACTTTTGTGATTCTACATGTGAGGAGAATAGACTAGGACAGAGCAGAAACAGAGGCCTGTTTAAGATTTCAACGTATTTTACACTTACAATTAATGCTTTTTAAAAATGTTTGTTTAGTCCTGCTATAGGCTAATGGCAATTATTCAAGGTGCTCCTGATACAGTGTTGCAGAAGTGTCCAAGCTTTTTGTCTTGACAGCCTGAGTAGTTCCAGGAGACTCATGGCCACATGTAAATTTAAAAGCAATACTCACAATGTGCAGGCATATCAAGTTACTGATGCTAATATATGACCCAAGTTAGGATTTACTCCATAAGCACTAAAACTAACACTTCCCAGTTGACAGATCCAGCAAATTTAAGCAGAACACACCAATACATTTGAATGTAAATGCAGATCACTCCTGACTTGTGGATAATGGGTAGCCAATGGTCATAGACTGGACTAGCCTGCATTTCACCCCGTGTGAACTGATAATTTGCAAAACCTCTTTCAGGATAGCAAACACTTCCCTGGAGCATGAGGCAGAAAAATGGTTAATACAATTCAGTAGCTGCAAAAATAATCCAGTTTGGTTCTTCTTAAGGCTTGAGTATGGATTGAGCTTATTTAAAGGATAAACAAAAAAATTCCAATTCAAATGAAAGAAAGCAAATTAACATATTGACAAGGGGAAGAATTATTGCTGCTGTTGGTTACATGTTCAAAGGGAAAGCAGAAAGGGTTGGACACACAGTAGTGAACAGTTGAGCTGATTTTCCACCACAAAGTGTTTTAAGTTAAACTGTGGAATCAGAGTTTATATTCTTCTCCCTGCCACCCTCTCCCTCCTCTGTGTGTTTTATTCAGATCACACATCTTTAAAAAATATTGCACATGACGTTTCATTTTATTACATTACTAAAAATGCTCTTTCGGCTGAAATCTGTAGCTCATGGAGGCTAAAATAATATTTGCCGACCTTCAAGTGAAATCCATCTTATCCACAGCAGTCAGGCCCCCATCAAGATCAGTCTGAGCAATCATGAAAAATATGCTTCAGAAGAATGGCAAAAACAAATTGGAAAAGACAACAATCACCAATTAAAGAATCAGGATCATCAGGCCAGGAATCATAAAATCCCAATAGTGCTGAAGCAGTCCATTCAGCCCCTGGGGTCTGCGCTGACTCTCCAACAGAGCATCTTACCCGTATCACCATAATCCCATACATTTTCTCTGCTAATCCCCCTCACTTACATGGCTTAGAACACTAAGGGGCAAATTGACATGACCAATCCACCTAACCTACACATCTTTGAAAGATCAGGTGGAGACTACCAAAAGGTATAGGAACCTGTTTTCTCAGAGAATGATTGTACTCAGACAGGGAAAGGAGAGAGAGTGTGATTGTGCTTTTGTTGAAAGGGCTGAAGCAGATCTCAGTAATGGTGACTACGACAACTATCATCAATTGTCGTAAAAACCCATCTGCTTCACTAATGTCCTATGGGGAAGGAAATCTGGCATCCTTGGCTTGGCTCGTAACTGCTCTATGAAATAGCTCAGCGAGTATGCAGGTCAAGGACAATTTGGGATGAGCGACAAATACCGGAGGTGCCAGCAACCTTCGATCCTGCAAAAGAATAATGGGAAAGAAAAATGTGGCCTTGGCAGCAGGAAGAGTATACCGTTAGTATGAAGAAAAGTGAGAGAGAATGGTGGCTACATCTCCATCCCCAGCTACTGGAAGAGACCGAGGTTCAGAACTTTTCATCCACAGATCAGGTTCAACTGAATCAGGAGATTTCACGGCTTCGCCAACCCAACCTTTAAAAATGGCAGCCTTCAGGAGGGATGTTTGGCCGGGAAGGGCAGGTGGAACCAGGAATCAGGGCAGGAAACCCCTAAGTGTATCTGCAGGCTACTATGTGTGGAAGTGGGTTGGACGCAAAGCCTCGCTCCATTCCCCAGTGCTATGTTTAAAATAAATAAATCCTCCAGCCCTTACACCCTCAAATCCCACACATTCCCTATGTCCCATCCATGCCAACCTATGCCAACGCATACCCCTACCCACCAGCAGGTAGCATTTAAATGCAGCTCCCCCATGTTAACAGTGCATAGTTGTGGTCACTTCGGGTGAATAGTGCACCTAGAAACTCCGTAGTGGCATGATTCACGGGAAGGCTTTTCAGTACACTAGGTGTTAGTGGCTTGCGGTGTGAAGCACGCCAAAGAGACCAGTGCAGATATCTCCATTATTCTCACTGTTATGACACTTTGAAATTTTTTGGGAGAATTCCGTCCATGAGCTTACATGTATTTGACCAATCCTTCATCTCCACCTTTGATATGCACTTGCCCAAGAAAACCTTCACTGTCTACCATTGCAGCAATTTCCCCCTTTAGGATAGCATAGCAGCACAATGGTTGGCACTGCTGCCTTACAATGCCAGGGACCTAGGTTTGATTCCTGGCTGGGATCATTGTCTATGTGCAGTCTGCTTATTCTCTCCATATCTGCATGGGTTTCCTCTGGGTGCTCCGATTTCCTCCCACAATCCAAAAATGTGCATGTTAGGTGGATTGGCCGTGATATATTGATCCTTAGTGTCAAGGGAATGAACAAAATAAATATATGAGATTAAGGGGATAAGGCCTAGGTGGGATTGTTGTCGGTGCAGATGTGATGGGCCAAATGGCCTCCTTGTGCACTGTGGATATTCTATGATTCTAATCCAAGTCTCTCATTCCTCTATTCAGCAGATAGAGATTTCAGCATACTGGGCACACATTTATAGCTTAGCCATCAATTGCCAGATGTTTTTCAAGCATCATCTGGTGTCAATCTCCTCTGCCAAAATTTACTTTACAAATTATATTCCTCTGGAATGAGTGAAGCTTTTAAAGTCACTGCAATGGGATGCAGGATGACTGATATGACAGAATGCACAAGAAGCTGAAATGTTTACATGTTGGCTGTATAGTTCAACACCAATCAATTACATTGTAAAATATTTTACAAATTCCAAATTGCCATTTTTCATACAAATCTCACCTTCAAGCCGTTTAATAATGGATGCAAGCATAACAAGCCAAAATACTGCCAAAGGTTTACACTGCAGAAAAAATTAGATTGGCCCACATATCGACATTTATCTACTGAACATTAGATAACTGTTGTCAATCCATTTGCTATTTCCAACACAGCATATTATGTTCCTAATTGGTTGTTACATGGATGGAAAACTCTGGTTAACAGACTCCAGGGCCTATACTTTCATTGCAGATGTCAGAGGAACAGGATAGCTTTTAGCATTTGTACCTGTTCTTATTCACCTCTGGACATTCTCTGCCAGCTATAAAAACCATTTACAAAATTAAATCATGGAATCTGAATTCAGGTTCTGGAGGGTCTAAATTCACAAAACAAACCTACTCATAAATCAGCAGTGATTGACACTAAGGAGTTTAAGTTTGTCTGGTAGCACAACAATAAACAATACTTAAATATAATTCCTTTGCATGACACTGCTCCGCAAATAAAACTATTTATTTTAAGTAAATTAACAATAGCACTAAAATGATATCCAAAGGTACTCCATGCAGACATTTTGATGAGTTAACAGAGGGTTAATTAAGGGTAATGCTGTACATGTGGTGTACATGAACTTCCAAAAAGCACTTGATAGACTGCAACAGAAAAACTTGTGATCAAGGTTAGAGCTCATGGTATAAAAGGGACAATAGCAACATTAATATGAAATTGACTAATTAATAGGAAAAATAATTAACAGGAAAAATAATCTCAATCTCTGTGCCTGAAATTGGGCCTAATCCAATTCTTAGTCCTTTCAGTCCTACATGTTATTTCTCTATTTGCCTCTGGTTTGATTATGAAAAATAAAAAAAAATCATTCATGAGAACAGAATTCAAGTGAATAGCCACAAAGCCAAATAATGCCCAGCTTTGATACTAAAAATAAGAAGTCTGAAAATTTGTACATTTCAAAAGGGAAAAGTCTCACATTGATGTGATCACTCCTCAACTACAACAGATAGATGGTATAATTTACACTTAAGCACAGCTTACATATGGTTTTGGACATCCATTAAAAAGAACCCTACTTGCTTTCTATTAAATACAATTCTTTCAAAAGAGTGCGACTTCCATCTAATATAATTTAGTGCTGTAAAATAAACAAGATTTAACAACTCTGGGCTCAGAATAATATTTTTCTTTGACGACATTCTTTGGGGAATGTACTGGTAGTGCTAAAGATTATGAAAATATATCATTTGTTGCACAATTGATTTAGTCATCAGGACTTCTACAGGGCTTCAACAAAGTGTTTGAACTTCTGAGCAATTCACACAGGTAGAGTTTCTATTTGTCTGATGCACGCTCTTCCTGTCAGAACACATGGCTAAACTCACTTCTCAAGGACCTCCAGCTGTGTGCAAGTGTAATGCTGGATTTGAATAGCAGAACCATGCAGTTTTCTAGTAAACATCTCTAGCTGCTTATCCAGTTTGAACGTTAGGACATTCTAATGTGGAGTCAAACAGGAAGAATCTAGTGACAAGGTGAGTCTCCGGGGCTTGAGTTTTGTGTCCATCAAGTGCACACGCTCAGCAGGCCCAGAAGCAAATGCAGAATTCCAGCTGTGATTGGCCTTGGAATATGATTTCACGCTAGCATGCCGATTACTGGGCAGCCAGCATGAAACGTGTTGAAAAGGGGCTCACTCGGTGCTGTCGGTGAGGTGGTGGGTGCCTAGAGAGAGGAAAGTATGGGCTGGTGCTTCTAATAGGCTCTCTCAAGGCAGACAGCTGCTGTGGAGCTGCCTCAGGGAGCTACAGACCTGTACAAATTAAATCCTGATGCAAAACAGTGTTGAGACTTCACATTCAAACACCTTACAGCAGGTCTCAGAGAACCTCAGTCCCCAATCACCTTTTTCAATTTTATATCAGCCCTGACATTTCATCCCGCCTTGGATCGTGGTTACAGCAAAATCCTAAAGATCGCCCAGCCAACTGACCCACCCACCAATCACAGAAGTAGACAAGCCACATAAAATCATTTTCAATTCACTCCTTAGTGAGCATAATTGCCTGCTAATTGTTGGCAGGCATGCTTCCAACTTCACATGTTTCTGGGTCATGAAAGTCTCCTCCCCCACCTCCGAGTCTTTATTAGTCCACCAGGCTGACTAATCAGCAATGCTGTGGATGAACTTGGGTGATTCGGTGTTAAATCCCTCGGTTATAGGGAAGAAGTTCAACTCTGTAGCGTCCATTTTTATGAGTGCACCTAGAATTCCAAAATGGTGTTGCCCTTGCATACAGCAGCAGAGAGTGACACTGATTGGCTGTTGCGGATATGATTTGCATTGGCACAGTCACTGCTTTCAGATCATGATTTGTGGAAGAGCAGTTGTCATGGCACAGTTAAACCCCAAACATTACTTCAATGTTTATCTTCCTAACTCCTCCGCTAACCAAAAAAAAGTCACTGAAGACCACAAGCAAGGGAAAGATGAGTTGAGATTATTTTATCCTTTTAACTGTAATAGAGCAGAATGGCAGTAAGGGCAGTAGTATGCTCCTCCTGCCAGATGTGGGAAATCAGGGAGTAATCTTGTCTCCCTGACAACTTTATCTGTGAGAAGTGTGTCCAGCTACAGCTCCTCATAGGCTGCACTGTTTGGATGGAGTGGCAGCTGGAAGGACTGAGGAGCATACAAGGTGCCCTATGCCCCTCATTTTTTAGCCCTCTATAAGATCTTTGTTCTTGTTCTTTGTTTGTTATCTCCCCTAAGTTTCCTATGCTCCATGGGAAGAAGTCCCAGTCTATCCACCTCTCCTTATAACTCAAACCATCAAGTCCCAGGAGCATCTTAGTAAATTTTTCCTGCACTCTTTCTAATTTAATAATATCCTTTCTATAATAGGGTGACCAGAACTGTACATAGTATTTCAAGTGTGGCCTTACCAATTTCTTGTACAACTTTAATAAGACGTCCCAACTCCTGCATTCAATGTTCTGACCAATGAAACTAAGCATGCCAAATGCCTTCTTCACCACTCTGTCCACCTGACTCCACTTTCAAGAAGCTATGAACATGTACTCCAGATTTCTTTGTTCTGCAACTCTCCCGAGTGCTCTCCCATTAACTGAGTAAGCCTTGAATTGGTTCAATCAATTGAAAGTTTATTCAAATAAACAGGGAATTTGACAGACACTGGTTACAAGGAGATTGTCACGCTACAGGTTCAGTCACATAGATAGAATGACTGCCAGGTACGGTAGAAGGTTGTTTTTCAAACTGGAGACCAGTGACCATCATTGTACATCAGGGATCAGTGCTGGGGCCACTGTTATTTGTCATTTATATTAACGATTTGGATGAGAATTTAACAAGCATGATTAGTAAGATTGCAGATGACACCAAGATTGATGTCATAGTGGAGAGTAAAGGAGGTTATCAAAGGTTGCAATGGGATCTTGATCAATTGGGCCAGTGAATTGATGAACGGCAGATGGAGTTTAATTTAAATAAATGTGAGGTGAAACATTTTGGTAGATTGAACCAATTCAAGGCTTACTCAGTTAATGGGAGAGCACTGGGGAGAGTTGCAGAACAAAGAAATCTGGAGTACATGTTCATAGCTTCTTGAAAATGGAGTCAGGTGGACAGAGTGGTGAAGAAGGCATTCAGCATGCTTAGTTTCATTGGTCAGAACATTGAATGCAGGAGTTGGGACGTCTTATTAAAGTCGTACAAGAAATTGGTAAGGCCACACTTGAAATACTATGTACAGTTCTGGTCACCCTATTATAGAAAGGATATTATTAAATTAGAAAGAGTGCAGGAAAAATTTACTAAGATGCTCCTGGGACTTGATGGTTTGAGTTATAAGGAGAGGTGGATAGACTGGGATTTCTTCCCATGGAGCATAGGAAACTTAGGGGAGATCTTATAGAGGGCTAAAAAATGAGGGGCATAGATCAGTTAGATAGTCAACATCTTTCCCCAAAGGTAGGGGAGTCTAAAATTAGAAGGCATAGATTTCAGGTCGAAGAGGAGAGATACGAAAGGTTCCACGGGACGATTTTTCCCCACAAAGGGCACTAAGTGTTTCGAATGAGCTGGCAGAGGTAATATTTGAGGGGGGTATAATTTTGTCTTTTAAAAGCATTTAAAATGTTATGTTTATCCATATAACACTCTAAATGCTTTTTTAAAAGACAAAATTGTATATAGTGGGATATGTACGTGTGTGTGTAGAGGGATATGGACCATAAGCTGGCAATTGGGATTAGATGAGTGGTTAAAAAAAAAGGGTGGCAAAGACAAGTTGGGTGGAAGGGCTGGTTTCTATGCTGTAAAGCTCTATGACTCGAAATATGTGGATGGGAAAGGATTAGAAGGATATGGACAAACATCAACAATTGGGGTTGGTAGGAGGGCATCATAGTCAGCATGGACTGGTTGGGCCAAAGGACCTGTATTGCTGTATAGCTCTATAACTCTATACCTTTGGGGCAAATCACACCAGACATCACATTGGTAAGAGTGTCAAAGGTCAGATGTTGACCAGTTGTTAGAACTATGCAGAGTGGGCAAATCATGGTGACAATAACATGCAATATTGATCTTCTGCCAGAGCAGCAATCTTGGATCTTAACACTCCAACTAACCCCTTCTCACACAGCTGAACATGTGTTCAGCAGCAGGCAGGAACCCCCACTAGCTTTACTTAAAGGAATTACCGACTACTTACAGGCTAGATGCTGGCTGATTACTTCTGGCTGTTGCTATGATTGTAAAAAGGTTTGGTGCTCCGTTTAGTTGTTTCAAGTTGTACAAGTCTACAGGGATTGGTGTGGCAGGTGCTGAAAGACTTTTTGCTGACTTCAAGGCTTCTGCACACACCACTTGCTCCTAGGTGTAGGTGCCCTGATAGGCATTCACTTAATAGGGAGATTTGTGGAAAGCAGTGGGGGAGGGGGAGGGGGAGGGAGGGGGAGGGGGAGGAGGGGAGGGGGAGGGAGGGGGAGGGGGGAGGGGGGGGGGAGAGGGGTGTGGGGTGAGGGGAGGGGGTGGGGGAGGGAGGGGGTGGGGTGAGGGAGGGGGTGGGGGTGGAAGGAGGGGTGGGGTGAGGGAGGGGGAGGAGAAGCGGGGGCGGGAGAGGAGCGGGGGTGGGAGAGGAGCGGGGGGGGACAGAAGCAGGGGGGGGAGAGGAGCGGGGGGGGGAGGGAGGGAGGGAGGGGAGGCGCACAATGGCAAACCAAGAGCAGAGAAAGGAGTGCATTGTCTGTGTGATGGTGACTGCTGTGATGAACTTCTGTGTGTCTAGCTTCTTCTAGGCTGGAGCTATTTGCAATATTTCGCAGTTTGCCATCCACTGTTGCCAAAGGGAGGTTACAGAGGCTCTCTCAAGCTAACTACATTTCATACTCCCTCATCCTAGAGAGAGCAAGTGACTTTCATTGGGTTGCATGGTGAAGACTGCCTGTTTGCAAATAACTTCTAGAGTGCCCCTTGCCATCTCTGCATGTTCTGGAAGAGAAAGGAATTTCTGTCCCTCACAATCATGCCACAGACAGCAGATCTTGCTGGTCACTGCCTAGTATCCTGACAACAATCATGTTGCCTTCATTCTGTGGCAGTCCATTGTGCCAACTGTACTTGTGCCACCATGGAAAACCAAAAGGTGGCTACTGGGTGAGAAGGGTCATCTACTGACAGCATAGTTCATGATGCACGGGCGTAGTGCAGCCAACATGTGGAGAATGAAATCTGACAGAGCAGATCACTAGCACGTTGAAATAACATATCCCCTACAGGCGGTGCTCTGGAGGAGTCTTACTGTACTCAGCAGAATGTGTGACAAAATTCAAGGTGATCTGCTAACCTCTCCATTATGAAGGGACGTTTCTTGTCACCAACAGTTCTAAGGTGAGTAGCTAAGGAGCAGATGAAGTGGAGGTGCAGAGATAACCTAGACCACTCCACACTGTCTGTAAAGAACTCATCCAAGTGCGATATTGGTAATCACAACCTGAATTTTCCATTCAACAACAGAACCACTCCTTAATTTATCCTTGTCAATGGTCAGCAGTCTTCACTTGGCCGCAATGCAAAATGCCACCACAAAACAAACATTCCAAACCACATTTATAAATTAAATCATTCCATATCGTTTGTAAAAACTACTCAAGCAATCCCAGATAGTGCCTCTCTTCTGCATACCTGACCTAGCCTAGTTCTTCCACAAGAACAACTTATGTAGTACCTTTAACATAATAAAATGTCCTGAGGCACCCCTCAGGAGCATTATAAAATGAAGTATGACACATAAGGAAATATTAGGTCAGATGACCAAAAGCTTGGTCAAAAAGGTAGGTTTTAAGGAGTATTTAATGGAAAAAAGCAAGGTGCAGAGGCAGAGAAATGAATATAGTATTCCCAGAGTTTGGGGCCTAGACAATTGAAAGCCCAGTGGTGGGACGATTAAAATCAGGGATGCACAGGAGGCCAGAATTAGAGCAGCATAGATGTCTCAAAGGATTTGGGAGAGGAGATTGGATGATTATTGATGGGGATGTACTGAATCGAATAATATCTTAAGTTAGTGATGCAATTAGTTAAATATAGCTTTTGAACTGACCGTGACCCTCCCATTTGAGATCACTGTACCTCTGTCAACTCTTCATCCAGGTGCCTAGGGCATGACTCCTGGCATAGAACTGGCTATTACCTTCCTTGCCTTCTAAGCTTATATCTGAGGGGCCTCCTGATTTACTATGGAAGCTGGAGATCTCTGCTCCTTTCTACCTCTTACTAAAGGCTCCAGTAAGAAGTCTCTTAGCACCAGGCTAAAGTTCAGCAGGTTTATTTGGTAGCATGAGCTTTTGGAGCACTGCTCTTTCATCAGGTGAGGAGCAGTGCTCCAAACGTTCGTGCAACTAAATAAACCTGTTGGACTTTAACCTGGTGTTGTGAGACTTCTTGCTGTGCTTATGCCAGTCCAATGCGTGTATCTCCACATCAAAGGCTCCAGTGCAGTGCCTGAGTGTCCAATCCCTGTTCTCTTTCATATTGTGCCACTGTCGAAAGTTTCCCAGGTCAGATTCACTTCCAGCATGACTACCAACACCTGCTCCAGCCACAGTGCACTGCCCCTTTAAGAGGTGACTACTAGTATTAAGGAGTGCTGGCCAACTTTAAGTGGTGCAGTGTTGCGCTTCACTGATACAGCCCATCAATAAACATTGTGGTTAGCTCTGGTTGGAAGCTGAAATCATTCAAATCAGCAGGCAGCATAAATTTGGCATGAGCAAGAGCAAATCAAAAACACATTTCCACATCCTCTATTCTTCTTTGTTTCAAGATTTATCTAGTCTTCCTTTTTAAAGTGCCGTCATATTGGTCTCTACTCATCTGTTACTTTTGCATTTTCCATCACCCATCAGCTTCAATTTCTGTCAGCTTGTTTGCTACATTTGAGCCAAACTTCCTCTGTCTTCACCATTTCTGCTTTTCACTGAAATCTGGGATTTTGTAACAAGTGTTAAATAGAGAAAAAAACCCTCAAATGAAAACAGAAAATGTGCAAAACATGCGTCTTCCACACCAGGGGAAGGGAACAGGCCAATGTTCAGATGTCAACTCTGCATTATGACAGTCTGACAAAGACTTTAACCACTCCACTATGCCCCCCCACTGTCTTTTCAGATTGCATTACACCTGCTTGCTATTTTCAGTCTTTTCTGTTCTTAGTTAAGATTGGAAGATTTTTCTTTTTAAAGTTTCTTCTAATGTACAACAACCAAAGAAGAACAATCAGCAACAGTGAGGGAACTTTGACCGTTACAAATCGGCAGCCTGTTTGCACTCCACCCAGTACTCAGCTCTGCTGAAGTCAATAGAGAGGAAATTTGAGTGGGATGTATAACAGTGAGCCCAGCTGATAATCACTTGGAGAACACGTTATCCCCCAGTGTGTTTAAATGGAAATCCCATGCTATAAATCTCAAGTGTAACAAAACATGGACATCACAGGTCTCATTTTATTTTGTTTTATGGTTGGTGATTACATGCCCTGTGCTGTGGTTCAGTTTTTACTGCCAGCGTTGAGAACCTACAGGGAATCATTATCTTACACTGATTTAAACACCATCAGCAAACAGGTGATAGAGGCTCAGTGTGTACTGGTTAACACAACCTACACACTTAAAAACAGGATAGAGGCATTGACTTTAAATATATTTCCCTGTGGCCAAGAACCCCGTGTTCTGGCCAGGATATAACATAAATTATTCAACTTTAAATTTGGTTCTATAATCAATGAATCTTTAGAGCCTTTTCACAGCTGAATTCTTATTTTGGCAGGAGATGCTGGTTATATTTCAATATGTATCACTAGCTTTAATCATACATTGTCAAGTAATCATTATTACCCTATATATACATTGTCAGGTAATCATTATTTCCTTATATATGTGGCCAGATAACTAATTTCTTCTATCAATTAGTATTGATAGAAGGCTGATTTTGAAAAGGGGGGTATTGAATTAATTGGGTTGGATTTAAAAAACAGTGTTTGCAGAACAACAATCTTATACGGCAGCATTGATGTTGATTTCCCAAGCAGTTGTTTTATTTATCATCTTTAAGGGCAGCGCGGTGGCAGAGTGGTTAGCGCTGCTGCCTCATAGCGCCAGGGTTCAATTCTGGAGAAAAGAAAATTATTGAGGGTGCTGAAAAGAGAAAATGCTGGAAAATCTCAGTTTTGACAAAGGGTCATCTGGACTTGAATCGTCAGCTCTTTCCTGCCAGACCTGCTGAGATTTTCCCACCTTTTTTCCTTTGGGTTCAATTCTGGCCTTGGGTGACTGTCTTATGTGGAGTTTGAACATTTTCCCAGTGAATGTATGGGCTTCCATGGGGTGCTCCGGTTTCTTTCCACAGTCCAAAGATATGCTGATTAGATTGACTGGCCACACTAAATTGGTACAATAGTGTCTCAATGTGTACATTACGGGGATTCACTGAGTAAATAAGATGTGAATGGGACATTGTGTTGGAGTGCCATAGCAAACTCAATGGGCCAAATCAATAGATTGACAGTCATCAATTGCCTGGAATATGAATCAATCAAGTGGAGATGGCCTCACCTCAGAGGTTCAAGCCAGGAGGTGTGGACCTCCATCCCCAATGTAAAATTCAACATACTGTATGAGAGGAATTGTCAATGGAATTTTGAAATTTCGTCCTATAATTCCAGAATGATCCATATGACTTTTCACTGACCTCTTACCAAAGCAAGTTCTTTGTGAAGGTAATGATGTCTCAAACTGGATAAGCTATTTTAGAATTAACCATATGCAAGTTAATTTGCATTACATATCATTAAATCTTATTACAAAGGTGCAACTGTGCAACTCAGTCAAATGTCAAAAATCATGGATAAATCTTTCATCATTTCCACCTGTGCTAATGGAAGCATTCGCCACTGGATATTGCTTTATATTGAACCATATTAAATCCTTCTGCTACTTCCTAATACATCCTGTTACTTCATTCAGATCCCTTTCACTGTTCCTACTCCTATCTCCCTACTTTAGTTACCTTGCCACACAGATGGGCATCATCAGCAAATTTCATGTTACTGAAATTTCTTTCTTCCATATGTTTTACAAATACTGAAAGCAGCAGGGTATCTAAAGTGGAACTCCACTGGTGAGACGGAACAGTATTCATTACCTTCTGCCTTGAATTGTCAAGTAAGGTTTCAATTTAACAAATTCAATTAGAATTAATATCATATAAGATAATTTTTTTGAACTCAAATGGTTTTAGAAAATTCAAGAATATACATCCATAATGGACATTTTCCACTATGGTTATAAAGCAATGTTCTTTTATTGTTAACTTATTGCATCTCTGGTAATAAAGTGCTTTGGGACATCCTTAGATTGTGAAAAGTGCAACATAAAATTGAAGTTTCTTTAATTTGTACAATCTTCTTACCATTATTGGACTACTTGATCCCAGATTCATATTTTCTGAGATTAGAATTCTTCTGTTGTAACCCCTATTTATGGGAACATTTGCAATACTAAACAGATCTTTGGTATTTATCGTATCTACTCCTTAAATGATGACAGAGATTTGTGTGTATAGGAATCGGCTTCCAATGTTAAGTGTGGCACAACGGCGCAGTGGTTAGCACTGCTATCTCACAGTTCCAGGGACCTGGATTCAATTCTAGCCTCAGGTCACTATCTGTGTAGAGTTTGCACGTTCTCCCCATGTCTGTGTGGGTTTCCTCTGGGTGCTCTTGTTTCCTCCCAAAGTACAAAGATGTACAGATTAGGCTGATTGGCCAGGCTAAATTGCCTCTGAATGTCCGTGGGACTAGCTCGGATAAATGCGTAGAGTTATGGGGATAGGGTCTGAGTGACATTGTGATTGGTGCAGACCCCATGGGCTGAATGGCCTCCTTCTGCACTGTATGATTCTAATGCCAGGGAGAACAGGGAGAAATGGTATAAACAGGCAACAGGGAAAATCTCCCTCCACAGATACAGCCATAGATCAGGTAACCCTCACATCTGTTCTGCCCATCGATCTTTAATGCTCTATTCTACAAAGTACATAATGAATAATGTGTTATTCCCAATTCATCTGCATTACTGGCACAGCTTTTAATCATTCTTCTTAGACATTGAAAGCTATTTGACTGCCTTATTCAGCTATTATAGTTATGAAGGTTGAAATTAAGCTTAATCCTTCAAGAGGACAAATAAAGCTTTCTCTTTTCTTTCTTGGCAAGGCAGTAGCTAACGTCTGTTTAACAATCCTCCTCCAACATCTCTACAACTATTGGCCAGCTAGGTGGGATGGCATTCTTTTCATCCAGCTCCTTTTTCACTTACCCAGTCATAGTCATACAGTCATTTGCAATGGCTTTTCTGCTTTCTTCCGCACTATTACCTCTGGTGTCCCAGAGAATCTTTCCTTGTCTCGTCCCGCACCCCCTCGCCCACCATCCTCATTTCTCCTCTATCTGTTGCTTCTGTATGATATAATTAGTTACCACTTGTCCATTATCCACTAGTGACACTCAACCCCTACCTCACCATCATCTCTCACAACCCCTATTGAATCATCTCTACTGATTCCAAATTGTCAGACTGCTTATCAAAAATTGCAGAAATTTCCTCCCACGAAATAGAGAAGATTACAATTATTTTTCTTTGGTGCCTGTTAGGAACCCCATTGCCTAATTACTAACACTATTCCTCCTCCTGGAAACCTCTGAGATTGGACCAGATCATTCACTGCCTTAGTATCAGATTTGATCCAGTGAAGAACTTCCGTCCACATATCTGAGCCATCACTAATGCCGTTTATTTCCACCTCTGTACCATCCCCCAATTCTGCTCCTTCCTCAACTTAGTTACTGCTGAAGTCCTGTTACATGACTTGACTATTCTAATGCATCCTTGGCCAGCTTCCCACTTTCTATCCTACATAAACTCTGTCTCCCATGTCACAGCTTGCACCAAGTCCCATTACCGATCACTTCTATCTCCAGGAATCTATATTTGTTCCTGGTTAAGTGATGGCTTGTTTTTAAAATTCTCATTGTTGTCTTCTCACTCCTCCCTATCTCTGTAATCTCCTTCAGTCCAACAATCCTCCAAGATAGCTGCACTGTTCCAATTCACTTGAACACCCCTGATTTTAATTGCTCAATCTCTGGCAGTTGTGTCTTTGATTGCCAAGGTCTGAACATCTGAAACCTTTCCAGCCTCATGCCTTGATTTTCCTCCTTTTAGATGCTCCTTAAAACCTACATCTTTGACAAAACGTTTAGTCTTCTGATCTAATATCTTATTCGGCTCGGTGTCAAATTTTGTTTGCTGAAGCTCCCATGAAGCACCTTGCGACATTTCATTATATTAAAGACACAATTTAATACAAGCTGTTAATACTTTGCTTCAAGCACAACTCTGTTTGTGACTATTATTATTCCAAAGACCAGTACATACGTAGCCATTATTGTTCAGCAACATTTCAATCTATCTGGTGAGCTGCATCATCCAGTTTTCTGGCAAGGAGGGTATTTCCTTTCTGCATTCTTTAACGTTGCTTTGAGAATATCCATTTTTCTTTTTTTCATTTCAACTTAAACTTCCATGAATTATATGTATGGCCCCAACTGTTGTTCTGAATTGATCGGAGTTATTTTTGGCCATAAGCTTTCTCTCAGGTATCAAGTCTAACACACAAGATCCAATGTTATAAGTGGTCAGGTTAGATTAAGTCATGGGATTGCCAAGAGGCAGCCTTAAAAATGAAATGTTAACCTCAGCTACAAAACAGGACTACTTTCATGCCAGACAATGAAGCAGAATGAAACAGGGCTAAGCAATCTCACAATGGATTAGATGTCAGCTCCTCAGTCCTGACACATCTAGTCATTAATAAATTAAACAACTAAAATAGGTGGGATAGTAAATTGCAATGAGGAAATAAGAAATGTACAAATGGATACAGATAGGATAGATGAGTGGGCAACAATATGGCAGATGGAGTTTAACCTGAATGAGTGTGAGGTTATCCATTTTGGTTGGAAAAATGGAAAGGCAACTTATTATCTAAATGCAGAGGGACTTTGGGGTGCTTTGGTTCAGATATATGGGTGTCCTCATGTGTGGGTCACAAGAAAACCGGTATGCAGGTAAGAAAGAAAGCAAATGGAATTTTTAGCATTTATAGCTAAAGGAATAGAATATAAAATTAAGGAAGTGTTGCTGCAGTGATACAAGGCACTGGTGAGACCACATGTGGAGTACTGTGTACAGTTTTCATCCCCTTTTTTGAGGAAGATGTAGTGGCATTGGAGGCAGTTCAAAGAAAATTCATTAGACTGATTCCAGATTTGAGGGGTTTGTCTTATGAAGAGAGGTGGGGAGTTTTGGCTTACACCCTCCAGAGTCTAGACCAATGAGAGGAGATCTTGTTGAAGTACATAAGATGATAAAAGTAATTGACAAAGTAGACACAGAACAGATGCTTCCTCTTGTGTGGCAAGTTAGGATGAAAGATTATCATTTTAAGATAAAGAGTAGCAGATTTAAAACAGAGCTGAGGAGAAGCTGCTTCTCTCAAAGAATCTTGAATCTGTGGTGGATGCCAGGACATTGAGTAAATTTGAGGAAATAAACAGATTTTTAATTAGTGATGAGTTGAAGAGTTATGGACAATAGGTAGGAAAGTGGAATTGAGGCTGAGATGAGATTAACCATGATGGCATTGATGGCAGAGCTGAATTGCCTACTTCTATTCCTGGTTCTTATGTTCTTATGTTCTAACTCATTGGAGGAGGAGGCTCCACAATTTTCCCCATCCTCAATGATCCAAGGTTGGGATGACAAGTGGCAAGTAACATTCATACCATATAAGTGTCAGACAATGACCATCCCCAACAAGAGAAAATCTAACAATCACCCTATGACATTCAATGACATTACCATTGCTGAAGTCGCTACCATTGATATTCTGGGGAGATACCATTGACCAGAACTGAACTGGACTAGCCATATAAATAAATGGTTACAAGTCAGATCAGAAGCTAGGAAACCTCTGACAAGTAACTCAATTCCAGACTCAAGTCTGTCTACAATTTACAAGGCACATGTCAGGAATGTGATGGAATACTCTCGACTTGCCTGGATGTGTGCAGAGCCTTCAGCATACACGAGATGGGTCGTGAGAGAGCTGCTCTTGGATTTTTTTCAAGAGTATCCTGGTGCTTCACGTCGTTAGTGTACGCTTGACCTGGACCATTTGATGGGCAACACGACAGCTCAGTGACTATCGCTGTGCTGTGCAGATACATGGATTTGGGCCTGTGTCTGTGGGAGTTTGCGCATTCTCCCCGTGCTTGCGTGGGTTTTCTCCGGGTGCTCCGGTTTCCTCCCACATCCCAAAGATGTGCTCTTAGGCTAATTGGCAAAACAAATTCTTCCTAAATTTGTCTCAAATTTGGTTTTTAATCCATAGATCTATAAACATAGACAGGGATTGCAGGTAGAGGTGGGAACATCAGGGTGGCGGCGCGGGCTCGTTGGGCCGAAGGGCCTGTTTCCCGTGCTGTTTTGTTCATTGTTCGTTGTTCACTCAAGTAGCTCGATAAATAAATATAAATATAAAATTGAAGAGATAATTTTGACTTAGCAATGTCACACTTCTACAGTCTCTGAATAGCAGCAGTGGGGAGGCAGAAAAAATTTTTATTCTTGTTGCTATTTGTTTTGAAATTGGAAACACGTCCTGTCAATATTGGCATTTATGATTGTGCAACAGCAAGCAATATAAAATGTCACCTGGGTGACACACTTGTATATTGAAATTTTACTTCACAGAGTAGCTGGTAATTGATGCTGCACATGGTCGCTGTAGTGGCGATCAGCCCCATATAGGCAGCTGGTAATTTAACTAATAATGGCTAACGCATCGCTTTGAGAGTAGAAAACACTATCATTCCTATACATTGTGTAACAAAAAAGCAGTTTTCTCAACTGGGAATTTCCCACCGAAAGCAGTCAGTTCATTCATGTATCAGCCTCACAAATGTAAGAACTTTAGAAACTTGTAGAAATAGTAAGACTGGTCCCCTAATGTATCGCTATGTATTTTGAGATGAATTAACTTATCAGAATAGGGCTACAGACATATCACTGAATATTTTGTAGTATTATTTATTATTTAGTTATTTCATAGTACTTAGCTTTAGCTGACAATGAAACCTGATTATTGGAATGATGTTGTGATATCTTGCAGCATACTGATGCTCCAGTAAGTTTAAAAAGGAACTTTTAAGTACAAGGACTGTCTTGGTTTCATTATTTCAATTACACTCAACTGGAGTAGGTTTATCTATATGTTTAATGAACGCTGTACAATCTGCATCTTGTTAAGAGAGGGGATTCTTATCTTGATGATGTTCATTGAGCATTCAGACATCACGAATACTTACAGGAGGTCCTGTAAAGAGAAAGACAGAAAAGAAACATGCTTAGTCATGAGACCACCAACAATTTAAAGACCATTTCAAAGAGAGAATGTTCAGACTGAGTGCAACCACTGGAAACTTCTCCATTTTTGTTAATTGCAAAAGCATATAGTGCAGTTTGGAAATTAGATCTGAATTCTGTTTCCTACAACAGAACGTGGCAGATCCAAATACTGCAGCATTTATATAATGCTTCCCACATTACAACAGTTTCTGCACTTCAAAAACTACTTCTTTAGCTGTAAAACGAATGCTATATTAATGCAAGTCTGTCTTTTTAAAAAAATACGCCTTTTATTTTATTCAGCTTTAGCTCGAGCCTAAAAATTACAATTGCCAATATTGGTGAACGAATGCTTAATGTGTTCATGATGTTCTTCTGTCCATTACTGTAATGCAGGTGTTGACTCATTTATGTTAAATGTGGTAAGGAATATCATATGAACTAATATCCTTCCTATCAATATACACTGGGGAGAAAATTACGAACTTTTCCCAAAAAAAGTATCATTCTCCAAGTATGCGCTGGCTGTGGGAAGCATCATTTCATCATTGCCATCTCATATGAAAAAATTCACAATTACCCAATCACCAGTAGGTGATCTTTTATTATATTCCATCAGTATCAGGACGCAGTATCATAATGGTTTTGTCATTAGACCCATGCTCTGGGGTCCCAGGTTAAAATCCCATCACGCAGACAGTGAAATTTGAATTCATTAAAAATCTGAAATTAGAAGTCTAAAGCGATTGATTGTTGTAAAAACCCATTTGGTTCACTAATGTCCTTTCAGCACGGAAATCTGTTGTTCTTACCTGGCCTACTTGTGACTCATAGCAATGTGGTTGACCCTTAAATGTCCTCTGAAATGGCCTAGCAAGTTACTCAGTTCAAGAGCATGGGCAGTAAATGTTGGTCCAGTCAGTGACACCCACGTCCCAGGAATGAATAAAAAAAATCCTTCACCACTAGTAAATCCTCAGAAAATGATTTTGTTTTTAAATTAACTCAACTGCTAAATTCTCAGCACTGTTGCTATCACCGTGTGAACTCATCCGGAGTGACATTAGCAATGTGAAATGATCAAGTCAGCCAACCGTGCTATTGCGTTACCCAGCAAGTTCAAGCAGCTTCCGGCTCAGAGGGGATAGGACAACCCAATCTGCTCACACTGAGTGCAGGCTGTGCTGTAGTAGCAGAAATTCAATTCGATGGAGTTTTTATGATCTAATTAACTGATAAACCATTAGCAATGGGTTCTCAGTATTGGAAATTCTGTCACTGACTTTACTTATTAAAACATACGCACTTCCTAGAAATCCCCATTGGTATATACATCTCCCGTTGATGCAAAAAAACCCATTAAATTTTACATTGTTTAGATGGTTTACCGATTAATTAGGTTATAAAAATGTTATTTAGAGGAGAAACCACCCAACTGGTTGGTCTGTGTCTATTTCAGAAGACACTATTGAATTTAACAGTAGCTGCAGCAACCCAATGTTACAAGGTTAGCAAAGATTCCCAGTAGAGGACTTATTGGGGCCAGCAATCACATTATTTAAAATTAAGTTTTACAAAACTTGTCCGTTAGCAGAGGGTTAACCATCAGGTGTTTTTTAAAGATGCAGAGAAGAATGTTCAGAATGACTGAATCTAATGATGTTATTTCAGCTGATTTGGAGAATAATATGAAGAAATGTCTACTCCTTCCTGCATTTGTCTTTTTGTCTGTACCCAGTCCAATGTTTGAATTTTGCCAACAATCATTATTCCAGCTGTTGTGTGAGAGGTTATTTTAAAAGCATTCGGTGCTCCAGGGCAGTCAGGCAGCCTCTCAACTTCAAATTGCTGAAACAATTCTCTCAGGATTGGTACCACTGTCCCTAGTGGTACTGAAATTGAGAAGAAGCTAGATTTCTCTCAAAGAGCCAATACAATTACACCTGCAGTAAGAAATAATCCATCCTGAGGAGCTAACAGGCCATTTCATTGGGATCATTTTGAAGTTAAACAATTGTGTAGAATGGCTACTTTGAGGTTTATGGTGTCATTTCCACAATACCTCTGTTTTTGGACACTGAGTATGAAGAGTGCATTCATTTGGAGAGAGTGTTCCATGGCCCCAGTTGAATTTGGCACAAATGGCAGAGCAGCAACAAGATGAGGTACAAGGGGCAACTCACACAGTGTGAAAGCCTGGCAGATTGTGAGCCTTGGCTAAATTGCGTCAGATTTCAAGTCTTATTTTTAAAGAGGTTGATCCAATTTGGTCCCAGAAGGCATTTGAGAGACTGCCACATAACACACTTGCCAGCAAAGTGGAAATTCACGGAATAACAAGTACAGTGACAGCATGGGCACAAAGTTGGCAGAAAGACAGGAAATAGTAGGAGTGAATGCAAAAACAGAAAATGCTGGGAAATCTCAGCAGGTCTGGCGGCATCTGTGTCGTCTGTGCATCTGTCACAGTAGTGGTGAATGGTTGTTTTGGATTGAAGGTATGCATTGAGGTTCCCCAAGGGCTTGCATTAAAATCACTGCTTTTTTTTGATATGCATTAATGGCCATGACATGGGTGTTCAGAGTATTATTTTAAAATTTTACACATATAACATTTGGAAATGTTGTGAACCGTGAAGAACATAAATAGATTTTGAGAAGACATAGCTTAGTGGAAGGACAGATTAAAGTTAATACAGAGCAATGTGAAGTGATGGGAAGAATGAGGAGAGGCAATATAATCTAAAAGATGCAATCCTACCGGGGTATTGGGGGGTGGAGGGGTGTGGTGGTGTGTGTGTATGTGGGGGGGGGTGTGCACAAATGGTTAATGATGGTAGGGAGGGTTGAGAAAGTAGCTAAAAAGACATTGCAGTCCCAGGCTTTACAAATAGGGCCACAGGATACAATAACGAAGACGTTATAGCGAACCTTTCTGAAACTCTGGTTGGATCTGAACTGGAGAATTGGTCCAATACTGCACAATTCACTGCATGAAGGCTTCAAGAGAAGGACTAGAAAAGATTTAATCAGAATGGTTCCAAGGAAGAGAAACTTCATTTATGTGGATAGACAGGAAGAGCTGAGCTTATTCCCCGCCATGGAGAAGGTTGAGATTTGACAGAAGTGCTCAAAATCATGACGGCTCTAGGGAAACTCTTCTCACTGGGGGAAAAAAAGATCAAGAGCTCAGAGAACACCGATTTAAGGTGATTTGGAAAAAAGGAGCAACACGAGGAAAAACATTTTTACTTGAGTAGTTTGATTTGGAAGACCCTGCCTGAGGCTGTGGTGAAATGAGACATAATCAGACACTGGATCACCATCTTAAGGGAAAACACCTTAAGGCACTGAGGAAAGGGTGGAGATGGGAGCGGGAGTAGCTGAGTTGTTCTTGCCAGCATGCTCATGACGAGTCAAATGGCCTCATTCTGTCCAGTGACCATTCTATGATTGTATTTAAGAACCTGACATGTACATGTGCACAGCACACACATATGCATGCACATCCAATGACCACTGACATTAGAACACCAGTAGTATTTGCAGGAACAGCCATACAGGCCACAAGAAAACGCCCACTGTTGCTAAGGGAGAATTACTGGTTCAAATTCAAGGATCCAATTATATAAGTTTCAAGTGATTTAGAAATTTGTTACAGGCAGTATTAACAGGAGGATATGGAATTCTCACAGGAGCCCAGAGATGAGTGCGCTGATGCAGTACATCAGGATAATTCTAAGGAAGTATATGCTGCCTTGGAGAAGGTCCAAGAGAGTGTAAGGCTTGACGTATGAGGTGCGTTTGAGGACTCTGGGTCTGTTCTCAATAGAATTTAGAAGGATGAGAGGGGAACTCATTGAAACTGAAAGGCTTGGATAGATGTTTTCATTAGTAGGAGACTAGGATTCGAGGGCACAGTCCCAGAGTAAAGGAACAAACATTTAGAACTGAGGAGGAGGAGGAATTCCCTCAGCTGGAGGGGGGTGAATCTGTGGAATTCATTGTCACAGAAGGCTGTGGAGGCCAAGTCGCTGCGTGTATTTAAGACCGAGATAAATAGTTTCTTGATTATTAAGGGAATCAAAGGTAATGGGGAAAAGGCAGAAGTACAGGGTTGAGAATAATTGAATGTCAGAGCAGAGTTGATGAGCCAAATTGCCTAATTTTGCTCTTATATCTTATGGTCTTAATTTCCTATCCTGCTTGTCCACATTCTACATTCACTGCAGTTTATTAGTTAGTTATACAGTCATCACCAATGCTACTCCTGCAGTTGGGGAGGGGAAGTGTGTGACCATGTCATATTTCAGTATGTTATGAGCTTTCAGTCAACACTTAACATTTTTAAGAACCAGAAAAAGTGACAAAGTTGGCACCTGAAAATCGACTGACTTATCTTGTGGATTGAAACATTCACCTATCTCAAGGAACTTTCCACTGATATAGATCTGATGCCTTTTCCTGAGACTAACCCAAAGGATCATTTCAAACTGAATGGGTCATTTGAGACACCAGCTGTCATAAACAAACTTTAACTTTGCTTTAAACACATTGATCATGGGCATTAAAAAAAACATTAATACAGTCCCTGGACACTATGCATCTATAAAGTAATATGCAGATATTTGAAACAGTCAAGGAGAAATGCATTATATGAGAAATCATTAGTACTATCCTTCCTAGCCCAGTTCACAATCACTACAGTTGATGTTGTTATCTATTCGTTGGTGCCATATACCTTTCCTTCAAAACCACTGCCATCACTCCTCGGCCAACAGATCAACCCCTGGCCAATTCACCCTCTTCATTAACCATAAAACCCTAACCTACCTTTTTTGTGTGTTATATCTCTTGCCCCCACAGTTCCATGCCCATATTCCCTGATGTTCTCTATTTGAATTCCTTTAATGTGGATTCCGTGCACAAGAAAACAGTGAAATGACTCTAGACAAAGCCACAAATGACATCTTCTGTACTGACTGCTTAACTATTTTTGATTATGGTTGATCATGCCATCCATTCCACCACAACTACTGTCCAATCCTTGATGGCTCCGCTTATTCACACCCAGGTATTATAGTAATGGATTCTCCCCCTTTTTCACCTCTATGGTCCCCCATGGTTATTCTTTTATACATACATTTCTTCATTTAAATATAGCTCCTTGGTATCTTCATCTGCAGTCTGAGGCTTAGTTTCCATATGTACATCGGCCACACCAGGTCTATAATATTGCTCTTAATTCCATGACCATTTCCATTCCTATTAGTCCATCTGTCTGATCTCAAAGTCTCCAGAATCTGCAGTTGTTCTGGTAGAACCTTCTGGAGCAATCAGAAATTTGATTCAGAGCAGATTATGATTTGATTCAGTTATTGATGAATGGGTTGAAATGTATACATGGACTTTAAAAAGGTATTCAATAAGGTATCACATAATAGATTGTTTGTAAAATTGAAGCTCATGGAGAATAAAGGGACAAGGACAGCATTGACAGAAAATTGCAGATGTGACAGAAAGCAAACAGAATGGTATCCGAACAACTGCGGATTCTGGGGACTTTTTGGGACCAGAAGGAAGTACACATGGTGGTTCCAGAAGTTGATATTAGCCCCATTTCTCTATCTGATACATGTTAACGACCTGACCTTGGCATGCCGGGCATCATTTCATAGTCTGCTGAAGAAAGAAAATTTAAAGAAATAGCAATTAGAAGGAAGAAAGTAGCAGACATCAGGAGAACACCAAAGTTTTGGTAAAATGGAGGACATGACAGATTAAATTTAGCACAGAAAAATGTCATGCATGTGAAAGGACAAATGAGAAGAGGTACTGGCCGGAATTCTCCTGTCTTTCATACTTCACTGGCACTGCCAGTGAGAATAGAGAATTTGGCGCTCAGCCAAATTTTCATTCCTGACAGCAAGACTGGATAATTCCAACTGCGGTTGAGGTCAGAGAATTCCAGCCATTATACATTAAATGGTACAAGTTAAAAAGGGAGCAGGAAGACATGGGGGTTTACACATGGATTTTTTTTTTTGCAGGACTAAGATAAGACTTTTACAAAGGCAGATAAGATTTTTTCTTTTCATTCATTCATGGATTTATTTATTCATGGCTAGGCCAGCATTTATTGCCCATCGCTAATTGCCCTCAAGGTGATGCTGAGCTGCTGTCTTGAACCGCTGAAATCCATGTGGTGTAGATACTCCCAAAGGGTTGTCAGGGAGGGAGCTCCAGAATTTTGAGTGACTTGGAAGAGAGCCTCCGGGTGGTGACGTTCCCATGTGTTTGATCCCCAGTCATTCTAGATGGTAGTGATCGTGGGTTTGGAAGGTGTTGCCTAAGGAGCACTGAGTTTCTGTAGTGTATCTTGTAGATGATACACACTGCTGCCAATGTGCATCAGTGGTGGAGCGAATGAATGCTTGTGGATGGGGTTCCAATCAAGTGGGCTGCTTTGTCCTGGATGGAATTATATATTGAGGCATAGTAAACAAAAGCAAATAAATTATGCTGAATCTGAACAAATCACTGGTTAGGTTTCAGCTAAAGTCTTGCACCTGATTCTGGTGCCACATTTCAGGAATTATGTGACTCTTGGAGAAGGCACAGAGAAGTTTGGCTAAAACATAACCATAGAAAAGGATTATATTGGAAGACTATGGGAATCTGGGATTATTCTCATTGGAGCAGAGAAAGTTAAGAGGAGATCTAATTAAGCATTCAATACTGTAAATAGTTTGAGTTGAGTAATGAATAGAAACTACTTCTCTAGCAGTAAAGTTGGTAACTAGAGGAAATGGATTTATAACATTCTTACAAGACCCAAAATTGAGATGAGAATTTTTTATTACAGTGAGTTATTATGATCTGTAAGGAGTTGAAAGCAGCTTCAATCATAAGTGTCAAAAGAGAATTGAATAAAGGATTGAAAAGCTGCAGTGTTATGGGAAAAGAGCTAGGTTAATCAGATGGCTCTTTTAGTGTAAGCAAGATGGGCCAAAAAACCATGCTAAAAGATTCAATATTCTTGGTCTCAAGCTGTAATTTTTGGGATAATCCTGTGAAAGTGAAAGCCAGTGTAACGTTGGTAGCCTGAACTGGTGGAAATGAGGCCATTCATGTGGAGGTCAGGGCTAATATCCCAGAAGATGAGGCATACAATTATTAGTAAAATTTATAAAATAGTTCTCTGAATAAGCAACTTTCTTGATGGGTAATACAGAAGTCCCATTGTCCCTTCCAATCACAATCAAAACTGGCCAGTTTCCACTGATGTTGCCAGAATGGCAGGGTAGGGGAGTGCTATAAATGCACCCAAACTGCTTAATGTTTCTCCTGAAAGTTTCAGCCCCAACTCTCATAAACCTTGCTGTGATCAATAGTGGAGTTTAGCAGCGGACTGAGATTATGTTCTGAGGGCTTCCTGAGCCCACATTCTAAATTAACCACATTGAGCACCCAATAATCAAACCCATAATTTCCACCACAGAAATCCCCCTCCATTGCCTCCAATTCCATCTATCTCTCTGATCTCTTCCTCAGGTAAATAATCAGTGTGAAATTTCAGTATTGAGTCCAATTTAGAGCAGAGTTCTAACGCCACATCTGCTCTGCGATCAAGAACACTTGCTTCAATCTTTGCAAAGTTTCCCCTGTTTCGTCCACCAGTGAAATCCTTGTCAAATCTTATGTTAGTTCCAGCTCAATAACTCCACTACTTTCTTCTTTGGCAGTCCATTGTCCATCTCCTGAAACAATTTTCCTGTATCCTACTCCACATTATGTTCTGCTTGTCCATCAACTCAATCTCTGTTGACTTACATCAGCTACAACACTCCCCTGGGCATTCAAGTTAAACATTCTATCACTTCCTTCAAATTTCTCCCTCACTCCCTCTACCTCTGCAGCATCCCTGTTCTTCCACTCCCTTAGCCTCTCAGCTCTAACCTTCTGTACATCTTCCTCTTCCTTCTCCCACCGTTGATGACAGAGCCATATTAATCCAAATGTCTGCCATTCCCTACCTAAACCTGCCACTCTCCCCCAACCACTCCTATTTCCTTGCGTTTTCTGACCTATTCTTCAGAAATTGCTCCTGACATTTTATTTCTGCTTTGCAAAAATTAGCTAGCACATGAAGAAATGACCCCAAAGTTCATTTCATAGTATTTTGTATTTCCTGCCTCAAGAAAATGAAAGGCTTGTAATTAACTTAAAAAGCATCAAATTATTACGCCAAACTT
The DNA here is from genome assembly GCA_024679065.1 of Sphyrna mokarran. Taxonomy (NCBI): domain Eukaryota; kingdom Metazoa; phylum Chordata; class Chondrichthyes; order Carcharhiniformes; family Carcharhinidae; genus Sphyrna; species Sphyrna mokarran. The sequence continues at coordinate 105,642,735 of JAGIQG010000001.1, read as the reverse complement.
GCATCTCTAGTCATGCCGGAGATAGTTGACTTTCTTCCTTAACTCATCTGAAGGAACCTGGAATCATTTTGAACAGACTTAATTTTATAATAAAAGCAGCTATTTTAATAACAAGTCACAGATTCTGGTGCAGATACTCAGTCGCAAGAATTAGACTTCTTGTCTGAATGGTTTGTTTTCCTACCACACACATGCAATCTGGTGCCTAGCCAAAAATAATTTAACCTGTTTTCTTTCAACTTTGATAATCATAGAACCATCAATTTTATTTCGATGTTAATATGCAAGACAGTGTGCTTGACTCTAAAATTACAGATTTATTTTTGACATTGGTATTTAACTTTGGTATTTGTAAGTTTTCATCTACAGTCCCTTGTCTCCTATTGCCAATGGGGGAAGCCTAGTGGTCACCTGACCTTCAGGAACCTCTTTCATCACTAGGATATGGCAAGCGTTTCGACTTCAGCTTATAAAAACACTCCTTATTAAATCTTACACCTTGTGAGGAGTTAGTTGCACATTTTTCCAATTACTTTAATTTTCAGGCTAATTTATCTGTTGCTGCTTCTGAACATTATCAAAGTCTCACAAATGGGAACTAATATTTCAAGCTTATTGACAGAGGGAGGGAAGCCTACCGTTTTTCATTATGTTTTATGGCTCACTTCAGCTGCTGGAGAGTGAACTACAAATGGTATTTGAACATTTTTGCCGCATCATAAACGTGTCTTTGATATTGTCAAGACTTCTTCTTGTGATGTAGGTCACCAACCCTGAGTTCGACATCCAATTCTGACTTCACTGAAGTTTGATGGTGGCATTTGGCTTGTGAGACGCATTGGTTTCTGCATTGTTGGGGTTAAAAATGTAGAGACACAGGAACTTCCTTAACCCATTCACTGATCATTTTCTTATCAGCAACAGATTTTCAAATTAAAATTGAAGTTCAGCATTATTTTCTTATTTATCACCAAAATATATATTTTTCCAAAGGTTCCACCATTCTGCCTCATTGTCATGAGTAGTCCCTAAGCGTAAAAATGCTGCCATTTAGTGGAAATTGCAAATGGGGTTGAAAAGAATAAATCAAAATGTGACAAAAGTTTTTTATTGTAATTACTTATTGTAGTGTTCTTACATTGTAAATTATTTACAATATCCTCAAAGATGGAGAAACTTCAAAGTACCTTTTTCTGTATTTAAAATACAGTCTATGCCAATGATGGTGATGTCAATAATCTGAAGCTGCACATTGGATTAGTAAGTTTGAAAATCAGGCTAGGTACTGTTTACCCCTGGGTCCTAATAAAGTGGTGCAGGTTCCTTTGGGAGCAAATGATCCAAACCCTTTCTACAAAGTCTGGTGATGGGATTTGTAATTCTGATTGATGGAGCAGCCCATTGATGACAAATCCCCAGCAGTCTTGGTTTATAGGGTTAGGGTTAGTACTGGTGTATACTGACTGATAGAATGGTTGTAGTGATGCCCCAATCTCTCCAAATCCCTCTCCAGGGATTGAGATCAGGTTTGTGGAGTGTACACAGCAATATGCAAAAAGAAAGTTTTGTTTCAAAGCCTTTAAGGGCAGCATTTTGTTATGGGGTCTAGGTTTATTACTTAATGATGAAACCCAACACCCAACTTCCAGGTCAGGATTCTCTGTCAGCTTCTCTGGCCATTCAAACTATGGTCACCTTAACACCACATTCCTGCCGACCTCTGGTAACCTTTGGTTATCAAGAATCTATCTAGCTCGGCCTTTAAAAATATTTATAGACTCTGCTTTCACTGTCTTTTGAGAAAGCAAATTCCAAAGATCTCCAATCTTCAGAGGAGAAGAAATCTCCTCACCCCTGTCCGAAATGGCCAACTTCTTAAAGTTTGATGCTGGCCCTTTTACTGGATTCTCCCGCAAGAGAAAATATTGGATGGAATTTTATGGCCTCGTTGTGGGGAGGATGGGGCCGTAAAATGTGGCGAATCTTTTAAAACTCCATTGATTTTGAAAGGAACAAAAGATTCCATCAGTGATACGGGCCATAAATTTTCAGCCATCCCCTCCATATCAACCTTGTCAAGACGCCTCAGGATCTTTCATATTTCATTCAAGTTGCATCTTACTTTTCTAAACTCCAGCAGACACAAACTTAGTCTGTCCAAACCTTTCTCATGAGACAGTCCATTCTGTAAATCTTCCCTGAATTGCTTTCCCAATTGTTTGCTATATCTGTGTACAAACCTTTCATGTCTGCCGCATCAGGACATACAAATCCCTCTGCATTGCAGAGCTCTGCAATGTCTCGCCATTTTTCCTGCTAAAATAGACATTATCCTCCATTTGCCAGCTCTTTATCCACTCACTTAAGCAATCTATATCCCTTTGCTGCCTCCTTTTGTCCTCTTCACATCTTGCTATCCTACTTATCCTTGTGTCACCAGCAAATTTAGCAACAATCCTCTCATCGAAGTCATTTATAGAAATTGTAAAAAGTTACCAGTTTCCACTGATGTTGCCAGAATGGCAGGGTAGGGGAGTGCTATAAATGCACCCAAATGTTTAATGTTTCTCCTGAATTGACCTGTATGATACATCACTCCTTACACCTTGCCTACCAGAAAAGACCCATTGAAGCCTATGTTCTGTTTCCTTTTAGCCAGCCAATCTTCTATTGTGCCGTTGGTTACTGCCTACATCATGAGCTTTCATTTTCCTCAATAATCTTTGATGTTAGGATTCTCAAGTTAGTGCCTATCTCTAGAAAATGTTTATTTGATAATTAAACACTCTTGTCAGTTAAGTATATTTTTGCCAAAGCTCCGGTGAAGTCCCTGGATACCTTTTGCCATATTAAAGATGCTTTATAAAGGCCAAGTTGCTGCTGTTTCCAGTGAAATGAAAGCTCCCCAGTTCTGCCTGTGATCTGCATGTATTTCCTCATTTAAAAATTCTTCAATTAAAATAAATTATTGACTATAAATAATGGAAATTTTGTTTTTCTTTTAATGTGAAAAGTTTGCTTTGGGCTTCACAGCTGCTTTGTTCTGGTAGAATTTAATTATCTTTCCTCGCACATTCCATGATTTTATAAAGTACAGCTGACTTTAAAGGAAGGAAAGCAAAGATACCTGAATTTAATTATAAAGCAAGTGACCCACATTATTATTTTAATGAAACTGCAGGAGGGTAATAACTGACTAGTTATGGAGAGGATGAGGTTTCCAGTAAATGTGCTTGAGTTACTGTATCGGCTGATGACATGACTTTACTTTCTTTGTGCTTCTATGTCGAAGCATGGGATTGAAATAACCAGCCCTTTGATGCTGTCAGTGTGTCTATATGGGAAAATAACTAGGAACAGTTTGAGTCGCTCAAAATACAAGCTGAACAGCAGCTAGCCTGAGTTCAAGAACTTAGAACTCCATACTATTCCTGCTGAACAGGTTCATGGAGAGGCACAGTGGCTTGTGGTAAGCCCTGCTCCCTCATAGCGCCAGGGACCCTGGGTTCGAATCTGGCTTCGGGTCATTGTATAGAATTTGCATGATCTCTTCATGTCTGCTCTGGGTGCTGTGGTTTCCTCCCACATCCAAAAGACAGGTTAGATGGATTGAGAATGCTAAATTGCCCCTTAGTGTCAGGGAGATAAGCAGAGTAAGTGCATGGGATTATAGGGACAGCATCAGGCAGCATTGTGGTCGGTGCAGACTGGATGGGCTGAACGGCCTCCTCCTGCATTATGGGGATTCTATAATTTCTTTTATCATGATGGGGGTCAATCTTCATTTTAGCCCAAAGCTTTATTAGCTAAGTGCATTAGGAATTTGGATACAAGCTTGATTTGAGATCCTCAAGTCTCAGTCCATTATTTGCTCACAACCCATTTTAAAAACACAAATAATAGATCAGTATATGTTTGAGATAAGAAAGTCCTGAATATAGTAATTCACTGTGAAGGCCTGAGGACAGTTGATATAAGTGTTTGATGTACATCATGAGTTGGTCCAGAGCTGTCCAGGCAGCCACATGATGCCTAACTACTAACCTTATTTGATATGTAACCAATTAATATCATTATTGGCTTGTAGACAGGGGGATAGGCTGAAGTAAATATATATGAATGCGTGATTTCCTTTGTTTGGTGGAGAGGTAGCTTGGTAAGCCCAATGGCGTGCTCCTCACCATGTAAAATAAAAAAACCATTTAATAGTTCGAACAGACCTGAGTAATGAGTGATTTGTCTGAAGTAATTCTTCGTTAATATGGCCCATCTCCAGTATAATTGTTGGGCGTGGGACTCAGGGTAGATGGGGTAAGGGGCAGTATGTAAAAGTAACACAGTTCTGCGGGAACTCTGTTTTATGGTGAAAAGCAGTGGAAGAATTAGCATGGTCAAAATGTTATGCTTTAAGGAAGTCTTTTAAGGCAGAAATGGAAGCAGCAAAGAGGAAAGTTGCAAGGAATGAGGGATTCCAAATGGTAGTTTCAAATATCTGAATTCTCTATCAAAGGCTGAGAAACACATAGTATGGATGACAAAGTTGATTGCACGATTAGCACTGCTACCTTACAGCACCAAGGACCTGGGTTTGATTCCCAGCTTGGGTCACTGTCTGTGTGAAGTCTGCATGTTTTCCCCTTTCTGCGTGGGTTTCCTCCGGTACTCCGATTTCCTCTCATAGTCTGAGAGCTGGGCTGGTTAAGTGAATTGGCCATGCTAAATTCTCCTTCAATGTGCCTGAATAAGGTAAATACAGACTTGTACATAAGTACAAAGATTTTCACTTTAGTGCAATGTAACCAGTGGACAACAATCAAAACAGCAATATGTGTATTAAATTTGAATGGGACTCGATTAAAGGCAATGTAATTTGGACAAGTTGGTTTTCTGAAATTAATTCCACATCTTGTGTATTGAGGTGTCAAAAGCACAGCTAAGAAATTGAGAGTGCTGTCTGAAGGATGAATACAGGATATGTCTGAAAGCACAGTTTCAAGCGAAGATGTAATTCTTCGTCAGTCATCAGTCAGAGAAACAAATGTAAATGGATGCAGGAGGATGCAATCTTCAGCAGGAGCTGATTAAGACATCGTTCCTGGTGCTCAACAGGAAAATATTCTGCCTAATTCACATCTTAATAAAACTTAAACCTTGGATAAAAAAAACAGTATTTATGAAATGGACGGTTGACAGAAGGAAACATGGGGAAAGTTTGCCTTATACTGATGTCAATCAACTTTAAATGAAACTATGGAAATGTGCAGCTTTCAGGTGGAAGATTTGTGAGAATGCAGTATTGCCAACAGCAATGAAAAGCTAACAATCAATCAGAAGTCACCTACGATAATGAATGGTTGATGCTTATCCAGCACCTGGGAAACCCCTGTCCATAATAAATGTCAGAAAGTTTGATAAACCAGCTGTAAGTTGTAGAAAACGTTAAACAGGACAAGATATGATTTACCAGTGCACCTGAGGTAGAGCTTGCTTTGATTTGTATGCATCTTAAACACCCTCCAAGATGGCCTCTCTGCTATCTTTTTTTATTTCGCTAGTTATTTTCAATCCTTATCCTGTGCGTGGAATGATTCTATCTCTCGATAGTCAACCATGTTTTATCTTCGGTTAGTGAACAAAGGAATTTTGACTCCATGGAGCAAAGTTAGAGCAAACTATTAAAACAAAACTTTGGGATATTTGAGATAATCAAGATTTCCAAACACTATGGTTTAGATAAAGGAGATTTCAATGTAATGTAGCATGTCAGTTTTCCGATTTGCAAAAACAAAATCTAAGCCCTAATTATGTTGTTTAATGCGGAAGTAGCATTTCAATTAGAGCAAATGAGTGATCTTCTAAATGGCATTTTGCCAAAACTGGTATACAAAAATTATTGAGTGTAGGGGTAAAGTGATTTACAAAAGTTGGAAGACAACCTAATGAGAAACCATTTTTGTTGAAACAATTTATGAAATATTTAAGAAAAAATCTTCAAAGTAATATTGGTAACTGGGTCTGACTTTCAAAAAAAATAATTGACTAACTCATATTATTAGCATGCTGGTTGTAATATTTCTCTTCCAATATTTTCACACCTGGCTTTCTTGTACTTTTTAATATCCATTTATCTAATAAACACATTTTGAAACATTCTTCCCTTTTACTTTGAACACTTGAAAAAATTCACAGGTGGGTTTTGTTAAGATCTTTTCCCCTCATTAGCTTAATCTGTCTTAAATGTTCGGCATTCTCAATAGAAAAAGAAAAGGTTTAATGCCAAGGATTGCAGCTGTCTTACTCAATGCATTAACAATTCCAGATTGGTGCAGAAAAACACAATTCCAGTACACCAAGTCATGCTGGGATGCTGCTTTTACATCACTACAGAATAAACCTAGTACTTATGATCAATAAAGTATATGCCTGGCTAGGAATAATGGACTTAATGTGAAACATCTTGCTACGACTACCTTTGTTCTTTAATGACAAAATATCAATGTGGAAAAAAGGCAACTTTTTGAAGTTAAAGTTGATACTTACCGGGTTCTCCATTCCTGCCTCTTCTACCTCGCTTTCCTGGAGGGCCTACAAGAAGAAGACAAAGCTTAATTTTGATGTTGCTCACATATATTTAACAATATTAAGACAGAAAGCAATCTTGTCCTACTGCTTCCTATCAGTTATTTTAAAAAAGATATCATCCGCAGCGCGAAGATCACAAGTAAGCACTTTAACTGTCTGATTTTGGATGCAACACTGAAGGATGTTGAATTTCCATGGGTTTAGCGACCACTAATATAGGAATACTCATCAATAATGCTTGAAGAATTATAATATAGCATGCTCATACATTTAGATACATATGATCATGGAATATTATAAAATATCATCTTCTTTCTCAGATAGCCACAATTTCTCATTTAAATTGTTACATTTATTTTGTCTCACTTCTCTCAGAATAAGAATGTTATTTGCAAACAATTGCTGAATCATAAAATTGGATGAAATTTTCTGATTCCGCCGACAATGCGCCCCCACCACAAGTTTCCCTGGGAAACCCCATTATCAATGGCGGGACCAGAAGATCCCACTGCTGGCCAATGGTGGGTTACCTCCACTTCCCTGAAACACATGGCAGATTATACAGAAAGTGAAAGGAAGAGGTTAAGAACGTGACACAGTTTGGCATGAATAATTAACTTTGCTCCCCACACCTTGTAACACAATGCAGAGCAATTTCCATTGTGTATTTTATTGGTAGTGCTCTGCCCCTCAAAGATAATGGAAATTGGTGCACCCTTGATAGTCTCAAAGGATGGTCCTGGATATATTATCTAGGCTTTGGGATAAACACAAATTCAAACCAAGTACCAAAAAAAATTATGCAGTTTAATTCTCCAAAAATGTAACAGAAATACAAATAAGTGCATTAATGGTTTTTACAAAGATTTACCTACTGAAAATTCTAATGGACAATAGTCATGGTAGATAACAGGAGCTTCTACAGACATACTATTTTCAGAGCCATCAGCTTGCTTAATGGTGGTTTCAACAGGACAATGATATAAACTTAAAAGAAAACATACAGAACAGTCGTAGGGATTGTAACTTTTCCTGTTTGTTAGAAGGCCAGAATTTCTAAAATGGCAAGCTGTCAAACTGGAGCTAGATTATTTTATATTCAGAAAAAATATTGAAGGAATCAGACCAATACCAACTAGTGATAGTCCAAATAAGCTTGAATGATGTAGGGTTAAATGGGGTAAGGAATCTAAAAGGCACGTACATGAGGGTTGCCTCATGACTGAAAGATGATGAATGCAGAATTTATTTTCAGGTACCTTAAAAGCATTGGGAAAGAGAAGGATTCAATACCAAAATGAAGGATGCAAATTAAAGGACTGCCAACAGCAAAAAGGGAAAATCAATGCATGGCTTAGGGATTCAATTTGTTAGGCATTGGGCAATCCTGGAACAAAGGGGCACTCATCTACAAAGACTATGTCTGACAGCAATGAAGATGTGAAGGTACCTGTGAGGCAGTCAAATTGAAATAACACAACAATGCCCAAATGAAGAAATTACCCACAAGATTCCATGTTCTGAAACATTTCCTTTAACACAAATCAAAACTGACATAAATTAAACGTGCATTAAAGTGATTATTCAGCTAAAAGATAAATTTCACTTTGAATAGTTAATACAACAAAGCACAAACATTCACACCACTCCCCACAAACATGTGATACTATGGAGCTACACAGTTCCACAATTTGCTGTTCTTTATTCATGCAGAACAGGTCAGGAATCATCTTCCACTGCTGCTTTCACCTCCAAGGTTCACAGGTACGATTATGACCAGCGACAAGACACATTTCCATGAATTCTCTCTGCTTCAAGTCACAATAGTCTGATGCTCTAGCTTTCCAGAACCCTTTTTCAACTGACCAACCCATAAAATACAATTCATCTGATCTTCTGATATGAATGATCAGCTTATTTATTTGCCTGAACTCTTGGTATTGCTTTCAGGATTCAGTTCCTTTTAGCTTGCTCATACATTGTTTCCTTAAGAACTTCTGAAATTCTATTTTTCTTTTTGCTGAATAGAAAAACCAACCTTTACATGCAGAGTTTTGCTGGTTTCACCTCACAGAAATTCTGTGTTCCTCTTTCTATCTTTGCCTGCTTCTGTGTGCTGATCTGCTTCTGCTCTCAGCTCTCCTTTTCACCTACAGCTTTTCTTTGCATCTAGCCATACAGTTTCTGCACCATAACTTTCTTTGTATTGGTACAACTTCCAGATCAAAGGTTGCCAGATTATATAGATATTGTTCAATAAAATTACAATGGATTCTTTACATTGATGCAAACTCTTAAACATCCTTTTTAAACATTCTTAAAAACATCTACCACACACACATTTTAAAGAAATGACAAGTTTTCCTTACTCTATTGCTTCTGGGTCAAAAGCCACCACAACTGTCAAAATGGGGTTAAGTAGAGAAGTGGTTAGGTGTTTAAAACTAAAAAGTGATAGGTTGGAACCAGAATCAATTAATAGAAAAAGTTAAACAGATAAGGATAATACTCATGGAGAAAAAAATTTAGCACAACAGATGTGGAGCAAAGAAATTAAATCTAATGAAAAATGGGGAAAAGCCTAAAACAAAGGTAGGGTTTAATTTAGGAAAAATAACAGGGAAAGGAGTAGTGTTACAGAGAGTTTTTTTAAGTTAGAGTATTTATTGCAATGCATAGAGTGTGGGAAATATATCGGGGATCTGGAATCAATTATTTTACAGGAAAATCTAGACTTAATAGCATCAACAGAAACCTGCCGTAAACTAAGCATGAAATGGAAAACAAACATATGGGAATTATAATATATCAAGGAGGATAGAAAATAGGTGGAGATAGACTAACAATGTTGGTAATAGTGAGAATGCAAGATAGTTGGTGAGGCCTAGGAAGGGATACAGCCTGAGTCAATATGGTTGGAGTCAAACAAGATAAAAATGGCTGGTTACATTGGTTGGGTTTATTACAAACCTCTAATTTGTTTTAAGAGGAAATGTGCAGTCAGCTTAGGAAGATGAATAGAAACAAGAAATTATTGTTCTGGGAAATTAAGTTATCAATTAGGACAGAGAGCAAGTAGACTAAAGGGAACTTAATGTGTACAGGACTTTCTCAAACACTAAATTAGTAGGCCTACAAGGGTGGTGGTGCTGATGAATATGGTTAATGCAATAGATCAGATGTATGGGCTAAATATGATTGAGCTTCTTGAGGCCCGCACTGCCCCCACTATAATATCAAGTTTAAGTTCCAACAAAAATCATAGAATCATACAGCACAGAAGGAGACCATTCGACCTGCCTTGCATATGCCAGTTCTCTGAAGGAGCTGTCTAATTGAGCTGCATGCCCCGACAAAACTAGTCCTTTTCAGAAAGAAAATCTACAAGTACAAAACAAAAGAGAAGTAAAAACCTGAAACATCCATTTAGATTGGTACAGATGTTGCAAAGATGAGGAACGAGTTGGCTGAGGGGTGCTAGTGATGATGGTAAAAATGGGCAGACTGTCAATGGGATTTCCCATTGACTCCACCCTATGCCTGGAAATCCATGGCGGGAGTGCAGCATCAGTGGGACCAGAAGATTCTGCTGTTCTGAACAGTCAGAAAGTTCCAGCCATTGAATACATTTATTCTGTTAGAAAAAAATAAGATTACCAAGAAATAAGATTATCAGTGGATAGGTTTATGGATGAAAATGGAATGGTTTAGGTTAGAGGGCCATTGCTTTTTTTCCATTGGTCGGCGCAACATCGAGGGCCAAAGGGCCTGTACTGCGCCGTAATGTTCTATGTTTTATGTAATGTTTTTAGGATACCATAGTTAATTAGAAAGATTTGGAACCAATTTTATTGAAGACAACGGCAGAATCATCCCAGAAATCAGCATGTCTGATATGGGGTGTCAAGAGTCATACTGGACCCAATGATCCCACAGAAGTTCTTCCACCATATTTTGTGGCACTTTGTGCCAAAAATGAGCAGGCAGGCATGTAAAGTTAGGTCACTGATGGAACAGCCTCTAATTCACCTGCCCCACAATCTTTGCTTCAATAATCCAGGTGCCATACTCAAAGGTTGCCCTTGCACTCAGCTGGCACAGTTCAAGGCAGAGGAAACCTCCGGGAAATCATGCTTCCCAAAACTTGCAGGCTTACAACCCCAAAATTCACCCAAATTCACCAATACCTCCCTCAAGCACCTGCTGGATGAAATGGAGGCCTTCCACGGTGTAATGTGCGCAGGCACTGGACAAAGACTCTCATACAAGGTGACCAATCCACCATGAGTGGCAGTGGTGGTGGTTAGTGTCAACGCTCTTCAGACTGGGTACTGCAAGAGGATGAATGATCTCCTCCGTTCTGCCAGGATAAGTCATCATTCTCAACTCTCTCATTCTCAGACCCATCACACATCCATAAGGATCTCACTCAATGCCAGCTTGCAAAACAGTGCTACTAACTCTCCCACACACATCTTCTTCTCCCCTGTGGGTCATATCCTCATCATCTCCATGGTTCCGCTCATCATTCACACAAGCCAAACATTGTAATCAACTGCCCTGGCATCATCTGACTTATACTCTCTCCATCTGTCCTCATGCAGGACAAGCTGATCCACATAAGGGAGTGATTTAGACAGATGCATGCTTTTGAATCTAATTGTACGTTGCACCATTCTGATATCATACCTTGGGAATTCAATTTGACGTGGGGATATGATTCCAGCATATGGGCCTGATAATGATATGCAAATGTATTATAATGATGTTCCTGACATTGGAAGACCAGAAACATGGGCCACCACTGACTGCAGCAGAGAACAATTGCATCTTGCATTCTGAAATACATCCAGAAATTCTCGGAGTATTTTTCAGTCACACTGCCAAACATCAATGGCAAACAAGAACAGAAGACCCCAGCCAGTATCTATAAGGGCTATAACAATATTACTGTTTAATTTTTTTCAGCATTATCACAAAAAAGGGTTAAAAGTAAGAGGCATATGATAAAATAATAAGAGAAAATGGGAATGTTTGATACAAGTATATCATTACATTTATTAAAAGCCAGATGCAAACCTGAAGGAAAAATGTTGTTGATTTGTAGTTGCTCAAAAGATTTTGTAGGTACTTTCCATTCATTTTTACCAAAGAGAGGGATATTAAAGTGGAGGTATATCCTGAGTGGCTCTAAGTAATATTATGATGGAAAAAATGAAAGATTTAGTCAACTTCATTAAGTCACAGGAGACAAAGCATTAGAATCCAAGGAAATAAATCTTAGGATCCTTAGAGAAACGAGAAACAAAATTGTCATGGACCTAGAAATGATATTTCCGGGATCTATTGACTATGATTGTATGCTAGAGAACTAGACAGTGACCAACGCAGCAACTGTTTTTTTAAAAAGAGGGCAATACAGCTAATCCAGATCATTAAGGATCAAAATTTGTGGTAGGGAAAATTCAGTCTTTTATTCAAGATTAAATTACCACATGCCCCAAAAAAGAGAAAATATTGGCCAGCTTGGAATTTTTGACAAATGATAGACAATTCTTTGAGGATGTGATAGACATTGCTCCCAGTGCAAAGAACTGAGGTAACATTGCAATCTATCCACACTCAGGACATACAGCTTCTCCATAAAATATCTATGGAAGAGCATACTGAAGAGTGTACAAGTTTCTAGGTGTCCAGATCACCAACAATTGTGCTGTTCCCTCCATGCCAACGCTATAGTGAAGAAAGCCCTCCAACGCCTCTACTTTCTCAGGAGGCGAAGAAAATTCAGCATGTCTGCTACGACTTGCACCAATTTTAGCAGATACACCATAGAAAGCATCCTTTCCAGATGCTTGGTATGGCTCCTGCCCTCATCAAGATGGCAAAAAAACTATAAAGGGGTAGTAAACGTAGCCTAGACCAACATGCAAAGCAACCTCTCAAAAGATAGTGTGAATTCTGTCCACACTTCCCTCTGCCTCAGAAAAGCAGCCCGCATAATCAAGGACCCCATGCATCCCGAAGATCGGGAAAAATATACAAAAATCTGAGATCACAGGCCATACAACTCAAGAACAGCTTCTTCCCTGCTGCCATCAGCCTTTTGAATGGACCTACCTTATATTAAGTTAATTTTTCTCTACACCCTAGCTATGACTGTAACACCACAGTCTGCTCTCTCTCCTTTCTTTCTCCCCTATGTACTCTATGAATGGTATGCTTTTCTGTATGGCGCAAGAAATAATACTTTTTCTATGTCCCAATTTATGACAATAATAAACCAAATCAAAAAGTACTCATAAAAAGCATATACTGCACAGAATATACAATAAATATCTAAGTAAATACATCCTTAATTATTCAATAGTTTTGCAAAATATATACATATGTAATTCTAACTTTACCATATTAAATTAAGGTCCAATATCATGAAGTTAGAAATGCATATGTGTATATTTTATGTGATTTACATATCCTAAATTTAATCAAAGAAAACTGGCTTTATACTAGTAGAACAAAATGCCTTTCTGCTGCATTTCAAGTTGTTTATTTGGCTCGTTTTTTCCTTGTATTCCTCTTCGTCTTTCTAAATGACATTTGTCTAGTTTCTCTAAATTTTTTTATCCTGAATTTCTTTTTCACTGTAACTCAAACTAATCTTATCATCTCTGGAATCTCAATACATTTTTTCCTTACTTGAATGTTCTTTTTACCTCCCATTTAAGTATTCCCCTTTGCTGATCTAACAAGTTCTAACAGTTTGTGTACTCCATTTAATCTGGGCATGGTCTCTTTCTATCTCACTGAATGTTGCGAGTTTTCCAGACAAGTAAATTGGTCTTCCTTTGTCCTGTTCTGTTCCTATATTGAATTGGATTGTGACTCGGGAGATTGACATCAAGCTGCTAATGTTTCCGCAGGTGAATGAAAATTATGCACACTGGACTGAGGAATGAAAATGAATTAAATCAAACTGGTAGTCAGTTGTAATTGTAAAGGCTGAGAGATTACAATCTGAGATGTTGTAGTTGTCTTTGATGTGAACTGACTTTGTTGTCTATGGGAGGAATTCTTCCATGTCTCTTCTGGCAGGTTCAGTGGTAGCTTTGTTAGGGGGCGTTGGGGCAGTTGCGGGGAGAGTTTGACAGAAATTTAAAAATTCTTATTATGCCAGTGTGAATTTCCTGCAGGTTTTTCCGCTGATGCCTACCATGGCTCGGGAAACCTATTGGAAGCCGCTGGAAAACTAATTTGAATTCCATTAATGGGAAGCAGATGAAAGCCTAACTGAAATCCTTCACCCATGTCCGATCCTTTGTGATGCCAATATATGACCATTGTGCTGAAGTAATTTCTAATAATGTAATAATTAATAGATAGAGAAGTCTCAATAGCTGGCATTTTCCTTGGTGTAAGACCCAGGGAATTAGGCCAACTCATTTGTTCCTCTGTTGATCCTAAAGAATTCCTGAAGCTTTATGTAAATTATTTTGGCAGGTCAACAATATCCTGGCTGTACTGGAGCATTTGTTTGGGTGAGAGGATGAAAAATTAATGCTACTGCAGAATTCAGACAATTATACTGACAAAAACAAAATGGCTGTGCAGTCACTGCCTACACAGATAAAAATGTGAGCTCCTCTTATCCAGGCAACGCTTGGTGGTGAGAGAGCTTCTGAGCACATCACAAATTCATTATGTTTGCCAAAATGAGCCATTTAAAATTTAAACACCATCTGCCATTCTGGAAACATCACTTAAATTCAAATCTCATTGGATAGCAATAAAATGCTGGCATAACTATCAATCAACATTGCTAAAGTGATGATGTGAAAGTTGTAACATCTAATGTCACTCTTTACCATTCTATCTGAATATATCTGCTCTTATTTGGTTGAGTCCTTTTAGTGTCTGGTGGAAGGTTAGTACAAATGTTTAAAGTTTATTTATTAGCCACAAATAAGGCTTACTGCAATGAAGTTACTGTGAAATTCTCCTCATCACCACACTCTGGCATCTGTTTGGGTCAATGCACCTAAGAAGCATGAATTTCCGACTGTGGGAGGAAACAGGAGCACTCACAGGAAACCCCAGAAATACGGGGAGAACGTGCAGACTCCACACAATTAGTGATCCAAGCTGGGAATTGAACCAGAGCCCCCCAGCGCTGTAAGTGAGCAGTGCTAATTACTATGCCACTGTCCCACCCAAATGAGCAGAACTCCAGTTGTGCAGCTCAACTCATCAATTTTCACCCCACCTAACTGGAAACTGATCAGTTGGGAACCAAAATCCTTTTTACTGAACTATGAACCCAAGTCAGGTTTGAAATGGAGGGACAGATAATAAACAAACGTTCTCAGCATAGCTCCCAGTCGATATCCAGAATGGTTGACTAAGTTGCGTATTGTGATACGTGAGTTTTGATGTCTGCTTGTCATTCAAAATTTCAGCGCTTAATTGGGAAGGGGGGAAAAAGAACAAACACATTTTCCTTTGGATGATGACAAAGTAACATTGAGTGTCCTGGAGAAAACAACAGCAGAGAGTAGAAGGAACTGTCTAAGGCAAGTGGCTCAATGTTGCATAAACTCTGAGCATTTCTGACCTGTATGTTCATACAGATGTGAGTTCTAAGCCACAAGGCAGTGATCCTGTATCAATTTTCCAACATTTACATTCTTCCCTCATATTATTTGCTCCAGAGAGAACTTTTTTTTGCCCTCTGCAAATAGCACAGAAATTGTCTTCACAATCTTTATGGGGGGCAAAATTCAACTCATGCAGTTTGCTTTCCACTTGGAAAGTGGAGGAAGATGCCAGGAGTTTAAAATGCTGTGGGGACATCATGACCAACCTATTGACACTCTGAAACTATAGTTAGAAAGCCCAACAAAGCCTCTACTTTCTCAGAATACTAAGGAAATTTGGTGTATCCACTACGACTCGCACCAACGTTTACAGATGCGCCATAGAAAGTATTCTTTCCGGTTATAATCACAGCTTGGTATGGCTCCAGCTCTCTCAGCAAGAAACTATAAAGAGTCATGAATGAAGCCCAATCCACCACTCAAACCAGTCTTCCATCCATTGACTCTGTCTACACTTTCCGAGACCTTGGAAAAACAGCCAGCATAATCAAGAACCCCACGCAACTTGGACATACTTTCTTCCACTTTTTTCCATCAGGAAAAAGATACACAAGATTGAGGACACGTACCAACCAACTCCAAAACAGCTTCTTCCCTGATGCCATCAGACTTTTGTCTAGACTTCCCTTGTACTAACTTGATCTTTCTCTAAGTCCTCGCTGTGACTGTAACACGACATTCTGCACTCTCCTTTTCTTCGTGGTATGCTTTGTCTATAGAGTGCACAAGAAACAATACTTTTCACTGTATACTAATACATGTGACAATAATAAATCAAATGAAAATCAAATCAAATACTCCTGCAGACATTTCTACTTCAATGTTTAACATGGAGAGAGAACAGAGAGTGTCCTATTGATCTACCCCATCATTGAATGAAATAAAATTATACCTTGGGAGAATGTGCAAGCTCTGGACTATATCCTAATGCAATGACAATTTTAGCACCCGGTAACTGATACTGCTGAAAATGCATTGCTCCATACTGAACGTCCAAACTACTGTCACCCCATCCAAAATATCTGACAGCACAGCATCTTGCAGAAGTTTTGGAATGGATGCCTGAGGGTTGTTTTTTGGCTTACACTTAATTTCCTTCCAAAGCAATAAAAATGGATTATCACAACAGACTGTTTATTTTCTTGCCTGCAAAGGAAATTGAGTAATTCATAGTCTTTTAAAGATGGAAAGAACCAGTGGAATTATTCTTCTTGTTAAAATCTGCAAAATAAATTCTGGATATCATTTTTTCCCCCGGTAGCTGCTCCTTTTCCAGTAGGAACTGAGCATCCCACAATTAAATGTTTCAAAATGCAAGGAGTTACGCTTGATCGTCTTGGTATTTCAAGTTTAAAAGCCGTCATCTGCTGGAGCCATGCAAACATGTTATTCCAATAAGGTAATTACAGGGTGCAGGTGCTACATGACTGCTGGCTTGTAAAAGAATGTTATTACCTACGTTAATCACAGGATTTACCTGGTAAAACTGACAGCCAAACATTTCCTCATACAAAGAATGCGCTGTTAAGTTGCAGGTAAGGGACATGTCTTTTCAACACTGCATAAATCCATCTGAATTACAGATTATATCCCATTCATTGCTGAGTATTAATTTTGGCATCAAGGGCAACAGGCCACTACAGCCAATTCAACTTATGCTTTAAAAAAAATACATACCATTGCATGTTTCTGTTCAATCCTTGAAAAATTATCCAGCAAAAGTTGGCAAACAGGCTCTTTCTCAGAGCATTGCAAAGGATGGAGAAGTTAGTGGCTGCTGGTAATCAGGAAGGTTTCATAGAATTGTACAGTGCCTTTCAGCCCATTAAGTCTGCACCAACCACAATCCCACCTAGGCCCTATCCACATAACTCCATGCATTTACCCTAGCCATTCCCCCGGCACTAAGGGACAATTTAGCACGGCCAATCCACCTAACCAGCACATCTTTGTGGGAGGAAACTGGAGTACCTGGAAAAAACCCACACAAACACATGGAGAATGTGCAGACTCCACACAGACAGTGACCCAAGCCGGGAATCAAACCCAAGTCCCTAATGCTGTTAGGCAGCAGTGCTAACCACCGTGCCGTCCCAATTTCATTTCAGTTTAATATGCATGCAGATTCATGCCTTTAGATGAAAGTTTAGAAAAAGAGTGTTTGAAAGAAAACATTATCAACACGGCAGCTTTTATAAAATTGATCAGCAACTCAGAGTTTTAATGTGGCTGTGTGTTCCAGTGGTCATTCATTAGACTCAAAGACAAATTACCTGGGTTGCAAACCCATTTCTTTTACTTCAAATTTTGTGAATTCCTTATCAAGTTGCAAGTCTTTCTGAAGGGAGACTCTGCTCCGTCTCGGGTGATAATTGTTTGGATGTGTGTAAAGAAAGAGGACAAAAGTTATAATAAACAAGCCTGAAGAGGCCATGCTACCCGTCCATTGCTCCTGGGGTGGTTTCAATGGTATCTAGGTGATGTGTGCAACTCAGCAAGTGCTATGCCTCCGAAGTGCACTTCTTGCCAGCTGAGCATAAAATACCATTGTTTTAATTAACACAGAAATGAGATCTGGTCCCCAAAATGGATCAGTCCTCCCAGGATCGGGAGCCTGACCAGCATAGTCAATTGGCCAGCTACCCGATAATTAAAATCTGAATAAAAGGTGATTTGATTAATAAAGTAGCACCTATTAGGCTTATCAGCAAAGTTGGATCCCATGGAATAAAGGGGCAGTGACAAGATGGATATGAAATTGGGAAAAAGTGTCAGGAAACCAGGAATAGCGATGAATGGTGGTCTTTCAGACTGGAGGAAGGTTTACAGCAGGGTTTCCCCAAGGGCAGTATTAAGACCACTGCTTTTCTTGACATATATTAATGAGCGAGACTTGGGTGAACCAGGCATAATTTCAAAATTTCCATATAAACTTGGAAGGATTGTGACAGATTTTAAGGAGGACATAAACAAACTGATAGAATGGGCAGACATGTGGCAGATGAAAGTTAATGTTGAGAAGTATGAATTGATGCATTATGGAAGGAAGAAGAATGATTATATAAATAAACAATACAATTCTAAACAGGCGGCAGCAGAGAGAGGAAGGGGCATGGTCTATGCACACAAATCGTTGTAGGTGGCAAGGTAGATTGCGAAAGTGGTTAATGAGGCTTATTGGATCCTGGGTTTTGTGAATAAAGACATAGGATACAATGTAAGTTATAAAGAGCCATTATAAAAATCTGCTGAGCCTGTAACTGGAACAGAGCATCCAAATCTGGGCACTAAGTTTGTGAATGGTTCAGAGAGCATGCAGAAAAGATTTACAGAAATGGTCCTAGTAATAAGGAACTTGAATTGCGTGGATAAGTTGGATTTTTTCTCCTGAAAGAGGAGATTTGATTGAGATGTTCAAAATCATGAGGAGTCTAGACAGAATAGATAGAAAGAAACACTTACCATTGGCAAAAAGGTGGAGAACCAGAGGACATCAGTTTAAAATGACTGACTGAAGAACGATGATATTATGAAGAAAAAGATTTTTACTCAGCAAGTGTTTAGGATCTGGAATGTATTGTCTGAGAGCGTGCCAGAGACAGATTCAATGTGGACATTCAGAACTGAATTGGATAAGCATCTGAAGAGAAATTTTCAGGGCTATGGGGAAAGGATGGGAAATAGAACTAGCTCAATGCTTTTGCAGAGAGTGGACATGAATATGACAGGTCAAATGGCTTCCCTTGGTCATGTAACCATTTCTTATTTCTACAATTCAATGATGTCCTGATAGCTGTGGGAGTTATGATTTTGGCAATCCCAATCCCAAGGGGAGAACGCTGGGAAGTGGTATTTTTGGAAGTAGGCCTAGCTTTTGATCATTCCGAGTTCTTTATTTGAAATGGTTCAATCAACACACTCTTAATTCAAGCAATTCCACACCCACCTCTGGGTTATTATGGAATCAGGGATGTGGATTGATGGAATAGCAGTTAGTTTTGCTTGCCTATATAGAATGCACAGTTGTATACTGCACCAAGAAAAGGCTCACCATGGGACCTCACTGTGAGCAGCCATTATTGAACTAACTTTATTTATATCACCCCAACAGAAACATAGAGGGCAGCAGAAAGGCAGATGTATAACACTGTCCTCCCACCCCAACCACCCAACTACTTAAAGATAACTTGTACATTAAAATGTGCATGATTTTCCAAAACCAACAATAAGTGAATTTAACAGGTTGGATTGCATATTTGTTGTTATAATCAGATTGATAACATCAATTTATGATGATATTTTCAGAGTAATTAACAAGTTTAAAAAATTGTCTTTCTTAACATCGACACATGTTTAACTAAAATATCATTTGACAGAAATGACGAAAATAACATTTTCTTCTTCTCCCTCCTTGGGACTCACTTCTAAATAACCTATTGTCTTCCACTTTCATTAGTTTGATTCTACTCTCTCAATATCTCTGACTGTGTCAACTCTAAACTTTGATGAGTTCATGAAGAACAGGTCATATTTGACTAATTTGGTGGAATTCTTTGAGAACATCACATGTGCAGTGGACAATGGGAAACCTGTGGATGTGGTGTGTCTGGATTTCCAGAAGGCTTTTGACAAGGTGCCGCACCAAAGACTGCTACATACAATAAAGGTGCACGGTATTATGGATAATATATTAGCATGGATAGAGGATTGGTTAACTAACAGAAAGCAAAGAGTGGGGGTAAATGGGTGTTTTTCGAGTGGTATGCCTCAGTGTTGGGACTGCAATTGTTTATGATTTTATAGATGATTTGGAGTTGGGGACCAAGTGTAGTGTGTCAAAATTCGCAGATGTCACTAAGATGGGTGGCAGAGCAAAGTGTGCAGAAGATACTGGACATATAGGAAAAAGGGATATAGATTACCTAAGTGAGCGATTGATGGTCTGACAGATGGAGTACAATGTTGGTAAATGTGAGGCCATCCATTTTGGTGGGAATAACAGAAAAATGGACTATTATTCAAATGGTAAAAAATTGCGGCATGCTGTTGTGCAGAGGGACCTGGGTATTCCTGGGCAGGAATCTCAAGGTGTTGGTTTGCAGGTGCAGCAGGTAATTAATAAGGCAGATGGAATTTTGTCCTTCATTGCTAGAGAGATGGATTTTGAAAACAGCGAGATTATGTTGTAGCTGTATAAGATGCTGGTGAGCCCACATCTGGAATACTATATACAGTTTTGGTCTCCTTACTTGAGAAAGGATATACTGACACTGGAGGGATGCAGAGGAGATTCATTAGGCTATACTGGAGTTGAGAGGGTTGGCTTATGAGGAGAGACTGAGCAGACTGGGACTATATTCATTGGAATTCAGAAGAATGAAGGGAGATCTTACAGAAACATATATGATTTTGAAAAGAATTACAGATGAAGAGATAAGATAGAAGCAGGGAAGTTGTTTCCACTGGCAGGTGAAATTGGAGACTCGGAGTGTAGTCTCAAAATAAGGGGAAGCAGATTTAGGACTCAGTTGAGGAGGAACTTCTTCACATAAAGTGTTGTGAATCTATGGAATTCCCTGCCCAGTGAAGCAGTTGAGGCTACCTCATTGAATGTTTTTAAGGCAAGGATAGATACATTTTTGAATAGTAGAAGAATTAAAGATTATGGTGCATGGGTGGGTAAGTGGAGCTGAGTTCACAAAAAGATCAGCTATGATCTTACTGAATGGCAGAGCAGGCTTGAGGGGCCAGATGGCCTACTCCTGCTTCTCGTTCTTATGTTCTGATGACCAAATTCACTTAATGGTGGCACTGTGACATTGATTGATTAGTCTTAATCAAAGACCCTGGCTCACTTTGCTCCACAAAACAGCAAACTTTTAATATTTTAATTACTTTCATTTTGAACTGCTGGAGGAATTTGGATGAAGGGTTATACTCTCCTTTTGTCTGATATCATCTTTAAGCAAATGATCTATATGACGCTAACAGAATTGCTCACCAATCTTCACTAGATGTGGGAATGTTACAACACAATTTTCCTCATCACCAGTGGTGATCAGTGCTTAATTCTCGAAGTTTCACACCTAGCAGATTGTGACTCATCTCTTTGTCTTGATTTTTTTTGATATTGCTATTGATGTCAGACGTAAGTAAACTAAACCTTGTCCTTGAAGCACCTTCAAACACTAACTCATAAAGTGAGCAACCTGTTGTGGACTGTGAGCTATTCTGTAAGTCAACAGAAAATTGTCTGGTGTATGTCAAAGAGAAAGATAGGGATTGCTGCCCAAATATTCACATAAAAACTTCTGAAAAGATCTCGTCACAATTTATATACTTCTTTCTGTAGCATCATTCAGTGCTGGGTGATATGTTGGTACTGGATTGTGCTTGATTCCATTCTTACTCAGCAATATTTCAAATGCCTCTGATGTAAACCGTAGACCATTATCTGTGGACCAACGCCAGTGGCCACCTGTAAATTACAAACAAACTTCTTGAAACCTCTATAGTTTTGGGACTTGTAATATTGGACAAGACTCAACCTTTGTCCATTTGTTACAGATGTCATTCAAAATAAAGTAATCTTTCTCTTCAACTTCAAAGGAATCGATATGTCCTCATTTTCACAGTCTTCTTGCTTGACCATGGATTGAAAAGAACCGTGTTGGATAATTTCTCATTCTGAGACACACTTAATTCTTCAAGATATCTACTTACCTTTGATGAGGTGTCACATGGCACCAGGTTGTAGTCCAACAGGTTTATTTGAAATCATAAGCTTTCAGAGCACTGTTCCTTTATCAGATGAAGTCTATTTACCTGAGGACATCAAAAATAACTTCTTTCTGCTTCTTTTAAAACAGACTTTTTTGTGTGCTCCTGATGAAGTTCCCCTCACTATTTCATTCTTAAATCTTGGCAGGCTAATGTCTTCAACCCGTAGGGGATAACTTTAAACTACTCTCAGTTCATCTCCGCAAATGATATACCATTTGAAATGCAATTTCTCACCATCACACTGTTTAGGCCAATCATTCATGTCATAATCCAGTACTTTATTTCATAAAACACCCATGCAAGTTTCTTCAGCAATTTATCTGGCAGTACATTTATATACTTAAATTCACAAGTAACTCAGTGGCAAAGAATGGATCAGTCTTCACAGAAATCTTGAAAGAATGTCTGTATTTGCATGTTCAGCTAACAATATTTAATATCAAACTGATGGGCCATCAAACTAAACATCCACCTCTGAGGCCATACTACTGCTAGGGATGGTATTCGCTTTATTAATTGAACACCAAGCCCTTATAATCACATTTGGTTTAACAAAGTTAACAGTCCACATATTTTTGAAACTTTTGTAACACTTTATAGTTGCTAATACCTTTCTCAACTCAAATAATTTTGCTTTGATTTTGTTGAAGTACATAAAGCATGTATTACAGGTTTCTTCACACCATCTTCCACAATGTGAAAAAGCACCGCACATTAGAACGAAATCATGGTGGGGCAAAATGCCATCATTAGTCAGTTCTTTATTCTGTTTCTCAAATGTGTTCTGACACTCCACAGATCTCTGCCAAGCTGTTCCATATTTAAGCATTAGGTATATTGGAACGTATGTGTTAGCTAAGTCAGGGATGAACTTAAGATATTCTGTTGTATATTATTCTAATTCTTCTTTGTTCTCTGGTCTTTTTGCTCTCAAAATAACCTTAACACTCTCTTGTATTGGGTGAACATGTCCACCATCTATTTAGTGACCCAGGTATATTATACTTGATACCACAAAGCAACATTTATGCTTTTTAGCTCTAATGTCATACTCTCGAAGTTTATCAGATCTTTTCAACTTTATAATGTGTTCTTTCTCTGTTTTATTGCTAATTATAATCTTTCATACTGGTGCAACTCTTTGCATGTTTGAATGCTAAGAATTCTTGCTCTTATCAGTTAATTCTAATTGTCGATACACATTTGTCAAATCTATATTACTAAATGAACACCTTTCTTTGGCTAAATTAGAAAACAAATCTTTGCTAGTAGGGTACATAAGGAAGGGGAGTGCAAGAAATCCCCAAATCTCATTCCACTGTGCAAAACTGGTGTGAAATTGACAAATTATTCCAATAACAAATATTCCAGTGCTAGGTCAAGTTAGTGTTAGAGTGGAGTACAATGATGCATCCTATTACTTGCCATTGGCAGTAGTAGAAGGAACAAATCCTTCCTGATAGGAAGGAATTGGCTTCAGATGATACGGTTAAACTGGGCCAACTTATTCACAGTAGGGATCAGTAAAAGTATACTTGACATTGAGAAAGTGCTACGAGAGCACAAAGATTGCCTTGGTTACTGTTTATTTATAATTTCCATAAATCCCAATGGATCCATCTTCTTTTTGAACGACCATATTGAGTGTGACACATTCACTTCTCTTTGCCTTTTTAATTGCCGCTGTTCTAAGCTCTTACTGTTTCTAACTGTGCATAAAGTATTGGCCTGGCTTTGCAAAATGTTGGCTGTACATTATCATTTATCTTGACTTTGGCATTGTGATGTCTAATTTTATCATTCGATTCTCCTTGCTCAAAAACCTTTGTGCTCTCTTAGCACTTTCTCAATGTTAAACATACTTTTACTGATCCCCACTGTGAATAACTCGGGCCAGGTTAACCGTATCTTCTGAAGCCAATTTCTTTCCATCGGGAAGACTTTATTCTTCGTCTTTCTGCCAATGGCAAGTAATAGGATGCATCAACACATCCCATATTAACACTAACCTGACCTAGCACTGGAACATTGTTATTGGAATAACACAGGGGAATGAGATTTAGGAATTTCATGTGCTCTCCTTCCAAGATAATAAACACAGCTGCAGCTATATTAATGACAAAGGTAAGATGTAAATCTGAGTTTCGTTTCTACTCTGGACATTAAAATTATATCCCCAGCCCTATTACTCTCATCTTCCATATGTTGTTTCTCTTGTTCTCTAACTGAATACAACTCTTATTCATCCTGCTCCATATAACACCAACTCCAGTTTCCATATTTATCATATGTGCATTTGAGGACTTCCAGGCCTCTGAACTAACTTTATGTCTTCCTGACACATTACTGTGAGCTGGAGAATGATTGTTTCCCCTACTCCTGTGTGCTATCTGAACATAACAGACTTTCCCACTGGCACAGCAATGTGACTGGAAAAGGAAGCATTAGATGGTTGGTGACTAATATGGCAATGATAACATCTGAGATGAGTGAACCTGATTGCCCTGAAATTTATTAGACCTTGTGCAGCCTTCTTCTACCTTTAATCAAGCTTAGCCTGGATTTTTTGTTCTTAATGCCTCCTACAAAAATATCCTAAGGTTGATTTCTAAATTCGTGCTATACCCATAATGACAAGAGAATTTATTTGATTTGAGAATGTAACTTGCCAGATTTGGCAACCACTCCCTTTGATGGAATATACCTCCCAGTGCAATTACATTCTGACACTGACATGAGTCCAGAATCTCATTAGTTTCAGCATATTCTATAGAACTGGGTCTCACAGGCAATGCTGGTTAGATACTATATCAAAAGCATCTGGCCCATCATGGTGAGGAAAACATTCACTTTAGTCTCATCTCCTATTTTATTCACTTTCAGCCAAATGTGTAACCTTTTGTTCATGATTATCCAAGCCTTTTTTGTTAGGGTTGAATTCTCCCATTGTCCCGAGATATGCTTTCAATGCCATTTTCTTTCAATCAATTATGTTATGTGGAAACTCACTGAGCTGCAGACACAGCAATCATTTAAACTGTTCAAACTTTCTCAAAAGAAATTTTAAGAAGTTCCAAAAAAGTGTGACAATTTTCTTTAGTTAACAAAATGTAAAAGAAAAATTCATCCTAGCCTCGGAGCCATTTTTCAGTGGCTTATTGCAAGCAGCCATTATTGAACTAACTTTTTTCAAGTTTCTCAAACAGATGCAGAGAGCTGCAGCAAGGCAAGTATACAATATACCAACAAATGGTCAGAACAAAGAAAAATACAGCCCAGGAAAAGATCCTTTGACCCTCCAAGCCTGCACTGACCATGCTGCTTGACTTAACTAAAAGCCCCTATCTTTCCGAGGACCATATCCCTCAATTTCCATCCTATTCGTGTATTCGTTGAGATATGCCTTAATAGTCACTAAGTTCCTAAACACGGGGCAACATGGTCTAACTGAAGCTGAATTTACTGCACTCATTGAAATCACATTAAAGTCTGTCCACCCACTTATATTTTCATATTTAAAAGAAAATCTAAATTTTAAAGAAGTTATTTTGGCTTGAGAAATAGCATCACCGTTGGGTAATAAATGTGTCAAATCAAGTGCTAAAAATAAAATGGATGCCCCAAGCTTCTTTTCAAAAAGTAGCTGCTATCCTTTAGCACTTGCACCATTCTTCAATAAGTTTTAACATCATTACTACTGCATTTTGATCTAACTCCTTGCCTACAGGATTTAAGATTGCTTTTGGATTTCTAACAGTTTGCTGCTTCATAGCCAAGTTTCCTTTTAATTCCATTCAGCCACATCAAAAAGGACTTCTGCAGTTTGAAGGGTTTAATTTCACAAAACGTAAGCCAATGGGTTATGCAGTATTTTCCCCGAGATTAAATAGATAACATGCAGAACTGACTCTCAACTGGCAACCTGTTTCCCCCTGAATGGTGCCACAAAATAAAAAGCAACTGTTCCGATGCAAAAAATTTCTGAAGTTGTCAGTCAGCTTTTGTCAGTTTCCCAGTTTGGTATGTGCATGCATGAATAGGTGTGCGCAGAAATGTGGGCATAACACAAACATCGGATTTCAATGCAGAATTGGCACCTGTGGTGAACTGGTTAAATAACTAAAACCAGTTGCTTCAGTTTTGTTTCCACTTCCTCTTGCCCTGAACTTCCCCTGTTCTCATAGCTACCATCATAATTCCAATTCCTTGTGTCCTCAGGGCTGAATAGCATTGATCTCAAACATCCTTCCTCTCCACCACCTGTAGCACTGACAGAAATGCCCTCTGGCACTGCTTGTATACATTTTTCCAGATCACTCTTCTCCAACTCACTCTCGCCATACATGCCACCACGCTGTGATCCCAATGTGTCGTTAGCTGGGAAGAAATGAAGGGGGATGAGCAATACTAAGTGTTTTTGCTTTTATTGCCACGCACCAGCATTTGCCCTGGGTCTCTACTAGTGAAACAATTTATTATTTTAATGTTTAGTTTATTGGCTGAACCCTGCAAAAATGCAACAATAATTAGTTTCAAGTATAAACAGATGCCACTGCTGATAAACACTGCGCTGGAATAGCTGCCCAAGCAGCTAGGTCACTGCACAAGAAAAGATAGAAGGCCTGAAAAGCTGGAAAGTGACACCCCGCAGGTTAAGTACCTGTGTACGCTTCTGTATGATCACTGCTACTGACGCCTGTCAAAGCCTGCAGGGTTAGGAGGAGAGCAGAAACAGATGTTTGGAAATAATGGGCTGAAACAAGGTGCCAAAACCTACCCCCTGTCCTCTCTCCTTCCTCATTGGCTAAAAGGGTGGGGATGAGCCCACTGAGGGGAACGCCGGCTGCCCCACAGCCATTTAACAACCAATTGACCACTAAAAGGCCAGAGGTGTGTTTCACACTGCTCAGTGACAGGAAAGTTTCGCTGCAGTGAACTA
This sequence comes from Sphyrna mokarran, assembly GCA_024679065.1. Lineage (NCBI taxonomy): Eukaryota > Metazoa > Chordata > Chondrichthyes > Carcharhiniformes > Carcharhinidae > Sphyrna > Sphyrna mokarran. The sequence goes on along the minus strand of JAGIQG010000001.1, from coordinate 105,615,777 downwards.
CTGACCAATCAGGAGGCCAGCAGCTTTCCAGCATTTGGGGATAGAGCCATGCGGCGTTGGGTCAGGATTTGGGTCAGCGCAACCCTTAGAAAAGTGTTCAAAATTCACTTCCTTCTCACCGTCAGAAACAATTCTGGACTCTCATCTTTAGGCCACAAGTTGCAGCTTCATCCTCTGTGAGCCCCATTTTGTTGTCTTTTGGATCCCTGGATGCCTGGCAAGTTGGAATGGGAACTTTTTTCATTCAGTCATAGGACGTGGATATTGCTGACAAGCCCAGATTGTATTACCCTTCTCTAAATGCTCTTGGCATCTTCTTGGGAGACATTTAAGAGTCAAATGCAGATGGACTAGATTGATTGAGAACAGCATATTTTCCCTGAACGGCATTAGGGAACCAGATGAATCTTTACAACAACATGATAGTTTCATGCAGGCCAGTAATTTATGTTAGCTTTTCATTGCAATTAATATAAATATTTAACTAAATTTAAATTCCCAGCTGCCATGCTGGGGTTTGAACTTGTGTGTATAGGACATAATCTGTGCATCTGAATTACTAATTCAGGAACATAACCACCATGTTACTGACTAAAAAAGTTCCTCCATCCATCCTTTCTGCACCATGTCCCGCACAAGTTCATGTCAGAAACATTACTGAAAAACTGTGACTTAGGTCAGATGTTCACTGGAACACCATTGGTTTTCAGAGCCCCTAGTATATCTGGAGGGGTTCTTGTCCCTTCATGACCAAGCTTGTTTTTAAACCATTTTGACTATGCAAAGAAGGCTCATTGTAGCATTATGAGCAGGCTAAACTCAGAATAAAAGATACATTAGGTAGATTTTGACTGTTGGCATGGAAGGGGTGAGCAGCAGATAGAATGCCTGTTACTGTTGTAAGGGAGGCTGACATGTCCCCAAGACATGAAAAGAAATCATAACCTATATAAATCAAACTTGTTTTCTTGCTTATTTTAAAATAAACTTTGCTGAACCAAAAGATAGATGCCACAAGTCACCTGAAGGCAGAAATTGTAAGATGAACATTGAGGCATTATGTGATTGCATTAGAAACATGCTTTGACCTGTTGCTCATGGAGTCTCACACCTGGGACTGTCAAGGTCCATTTCAAAAACGATCCGTTAAAAGGAAACGGACGTTATTTATATCTTTATAAGCTTATCCTCTAACAGAGCTCAAGGATCTACCAAGACAATAGCTACCCAGAACACTGTTAGCAATATGGGCAATGACTCTTACATTAGAGGCTAATGGCTGGGACATTATAAGCATCAAACAAAAGCCAGACCCAGACACGAGATAAACATTACTTTATGACATCATTGTGGAAGAAAGAAGTCACGTGACTTGAGTGACCAATTTTAAATCTGATCTGCTGATTTATCCCCAACCTAAAAACCTCTGATAGCAAGACTCTTGTAGAATATGGTCTTTCTTCCAATGATTTTATCCACATCAGTTGAAGAATAATCTTGCAGAATGGTCTGTTTGCCATTCACGGATCCCGGCCATTTTTTAATCTGTAAATTACCACGCAGGCCAAAACAACTATCCACCTTGTAGAATTTCATTGTGCATAACTCTTCTAAAAGCATTTTTGAATCAGAAAAAGTAATCAGTATATGATCCAGATTTAATAGTAACATTGCAGTTGCTTTTTCATTCTGGAGCCAGTTAAAATGCTGTTTAACTCCACAAAAGCAATGCATGTTAATCCTACCCCTCCACATCCTAAATTTGATATAATTGTTACTGAATTTAATTCAGATATGCAAACCATCCTGCATTTAATTTGAAAATTTTCTGACTAATGCAACTACCATTAGATAATTACATAGGTAATTTGTCAGAGAAAAAATGCTTCGAAAAAAATATCCAAACAGGCAGATGGATGTCATTTGACAGAGCATAACTATTTGTAACGATGAGCAAACATTGCAAATCTTAATCTGAGGGTTTACATTTATTTACAAATTATGTTCAACTGAATAATGAAAGTATTTGTCACAACAAATGCTGCTACTAAAGGAATTAGAAGACCAGCAGAGTGGATAACTAAACCCTGTTTACGTTCATTCACTTCTCATTATTATTCATCACTGGATTTACTCCTGCCATATTCACCAGCTGCCGTTATCCCATAAATTCCTATTACTCATCTTTTCTTCTGGCTACATGCTATTATTATGGGCTCCAGTTATGGACCATTTATAATACTGTCACATCATGAAGTTGGTAAAAAGCTACTCTAAATATGACTCATTGCTTGCTTCTGCCATTCTTTCTGCAATGTACTCAGTGAAGGTTGTGACTGCTGTGGAATAGAATATTTCCCCATGTTTTATAAGCAGTATTTGCATCCGATACTTCCAAGGCAAGTATTGCAGAGGCCAGATACAGAAGTAAGTTGCATCGAAAAGTCACTCACAACGCATCAATATTTTTTGAGTCACTGTTATTTAGATAAACGGGGAAGTCAATTTGTCCACAAGCCACAATACATTAAATGGTAAATAATTGTGTCTTAATGGTGTTGATTGAGGGATATATTTAATGCTATTCTTCAGAAAAGTTCATCATAATAATTTGCATCTATCAAAGAAGTAAACTGATCCTTGCTTTAGTGTTTTAGTTCAAACCAAATGTTTTAGTTTAAGATTTTGTTGAGGCATTTTAACTAAGCTATATCATCGGTACCCTGTTTGCAAGTTTCCCAATCACAGAAGGTGGGACAAAACTGTCAAAGACAGAACTTCTAATGGAAGAGTCCTTGGAACAGGTCTGAAAGAGACAATTGTTCAAGAATTCCTAAACTGTAGTAATTACAGAAATGGAGAGGAGACCAGAGATGGGAGCTCTTATTTGGAGGCCCTGAGAGACTGCAGCGAGGTGATCTTTCCCAAAGACACAGAAGAAACCAGCCACTCAAAGCAGCAGTGAGGCTGAGGATGTCAGCTGCAGAAAGATAGCCCCTCCAACACTGGACTTTGGGAGGACTGGAAAGGTGGCTGACAATGCTTCCAGGAGCCAAAACCCACATACTGACTTTCCCAGCATTCTCCTACATAGCATTCTTCAGGTCAATGCACCTTGAAGCTCCATTCATTCCTCTCTCTGCAGGCACTTCACATTCCCCTCAGAACAGCTAAGACTTACACTTCCTCTTTGGCCTACTGCTGCCTTGCACTTCTGCCTATCCCGACCTCTCCTCCTCTTCAAACAAGTCATTTCAAAGACTCTTATTGCAGAAGAAGAGCAAAGTGCAAGGGTGGGCATCCAGTGTTGGCTACCTTGATGTCCACTGGCAATGCATGCCCACCTTGTCTATTAAGAAGGAAGTTTTGTTCTAGGAGGCTGCACATGCTGTGAAACCTTGGGCCTCTTGAAGAATTGGTGCTCATACATGTTGATCTGCAGAGCCTGGTCTGGAGAGGAGGCTCAACTCCTTGAAGCTGAATCTGTGTGACCATTCCCTCTGCCTTTACAGCCTCAGAAACATCTGCTGTCTCCACCCCATCCCCATCCCATCAATACAAAAATATGACAAGAGGCCTGCTGAATGGAGATGGGTCAGCCGGATTCAGAATTTTTTCAACTTGATTTTCTTGCTTCCTCCCTTAAATCTGCTCTGCTACTTCTGACCAGAATTGACCTTCCAAGTGAAGCTTTACAGCTCCAGTGAACCACATGAAAATACAGCAAAACGTTTTAACTTGCAGGGGAAGTAAATATGGGGACATGTGGTCACTTTGAGGTTTGAAAACGAGCACTTACGTGAGTGCAGAATCTCACTCACCATAAAGAATAATGTCATTCATTGAATGATTTCCATACATAAGTGAATGTCTTTACTTTAAATTGATTTAATTCACAACCCTAACAGTAACTCCAAACTGAAAGAAAAAAACTAAAATAAGTTACACTGAATGCAATGCTATCCCCAATTCTTAATGAGGTCTTCCAACAACCGTAAACTCAATCTTTAATTTCCCGCAACTCTTGCCTTCTTCCTGATGTTCTGCCCAATACATTCAGCCTTGGTTGTGTTTTGGGATGAAGACTTTGGTCCTGCACCAAGGTTTCTTGGACAATAGGATCACATCCATATTAATGGGGCAGTTTTACCATTGAATTGTGCACGGAACAGACTCCCATTTTTGGGCGTGATCCAATTGTACAGTGGGCCATAAAGTAATTAGCGCAATGTTTTCATGACCGGCACCATTTTATGAGCACAGGATTTTAGGCATGGTCAGCCCCTCGCAGGTTAATATATTGAAATTTATTTAAAGAAGCATTTGCACGTCATTAGCAAACTCCTCGCTCAATCATCTGGACTCACCTGCCTTTACGACATCGCCAGGAAAGGTTCTCACCGGTTGAGGAATAGACATGCTTCCCATGAATGGGGAGCAGTCAACTTGGCCTCACCAGCCCCCTCCCGCTGGATGCCCCTTGACCAGTGCCACCCTGGCATCTGCGCAACATCCACTAGCAAGTGCTGAGGGTGTGGCTAATGGGAGAGGGCCAGCAGGAGCAGGGGCCCACTGACACTCTGCAGCAAATCAGTTGGGGGAAGGTGGGAGAGAGAGAGATGACCCGTTGCCACTCCGCAGCAATGGGGAGAATGCAGCAGGGCCATGATCAGTGGGAGAAGGGTATCTGCGATTGATCTGGATGGCAAGGGTTGTACCTCGGGCCATGAGCCCCCCGCGATTGTAGAGGTGGGGGGGGAGCCATTTCAGACTGCCTGCACTACAGGGGCCTGACAGCATTCTCTTTTCTGTCAGACCCCTATCACTGCTAATGTGCATGTGCAGCATTAGAGGCCTACACATGCATGCTACCTCTATCTGTAGGGTTTCGGGTGTGTTAAGCCCTGCCCACAAGCTTCTGCAGCGAGCCAAAGGCTTGCTCAATATTTTGCAGGCAGAGTGTGAATGATGGGACCCTGAAAAAATAGCCAGAAGATGGATCTGAAACTCTCCCAGTTTTAAGCCCGTCCAGCACTTAGAAGAAAAATAGTAAAATAACAGCCTATGTGTGCATTGTGAAAAGGCTGCATTGTTTATTGTAATCAGTTTATTATACACCTAATACTCAGTGGATTTGGCATTTTGTTTTACAAGCAACATAAGAGAACAGATGGCAGTAAAATTCTAGCTAATAATTTTTATACGATGTAGACAAAGTATTTAATTGGTTCAATTCTGATTTTTTGAAAATGTACTCAAGTAGATTAACATCCAAACTCAAATTATTTTATTTATTACTTCCTCTTTATAGCCTAATGGGTTGTTTACTCTGAACCTCCCTTGGATTCAAGGATATTTGGGTCATTATATTCTCCTCATTACCTACTGCAACAGATCACAAGCAGTTGATGAAGGTGAAGAAATGTCACCTGAAATGGTGGCATTTGATAAAGCTAACTCTGCAAAGTGAACTGAGCCAAGGATGACAACATACCATCTAGGTGTGAGAAACCATCAATAGATTTGATGTGATTTATTATTGTCACTTGTATTAACATACAGTGAAAAGAATTATTTCTTACACACTATACAAATAAAACATACCGTTCATACAGAAGGAAACACGAGAGTGCAAAATGTAGTATTACAATCATAGCTAGAGTGGAGAGAAATATCAACTTGGTGCAAGGTAAGTCCATTCAAAAGTCTGACAGCTGCACGGATAAAGCTGTTCCTGAGTCGGTTGGTACGTGACCTCAGACTTTTGTATCTTCTTCCCAATGAAAGAAGGTGGAAAAGAGAATGCCCAGGCTGTGTGGGGTTCTTAATTATGATGCCATACTTAATTATAATGTGGTCCTTAATAATTGCTGAATCTGCAGGAAGTGTAGACAGAGTCAATGAATGGGAGACTGGTTTGCGTGATGGATTAGTCTACATTCACGTCCTTTTGTAGTTCCTTGCCGTCTTCAGCAGAGCAGGAGCCATACCAAATTGTGATACAACCAGAAAGAATGTTTTCTATGATGCATCTGTAAAAATTGGTGAAAGTCGTAGCTGACATGCCAAATTTCCTTAGTCTTCTGAGAAAGAAGGGGCACTTGTGGGCTTTCTTAAGTATAGTGTCAGCATCGGAGAACCAGGGCAGATTGTTGGTGATCTGAACACTTAAAAATTTGAAACTCTCAACCCTTTCTACTTCGTCTTCTTTACACTTCCTGAAGTAGATAACAATCTCCTTTATTTTGTTGACATTGAAGAAGAGATTATTGTTGCCGCACCAGTTCACCAAATTCCCTCTATCTCATTTCCTGTACTCTGTCTCATCATTGTTTGAGATCAGATTCACTATGGTGATGTCATCAGCAAATGAAATTGGAGAGGAATTTGGCCACACAGTCATAATAGGAGTATAGGAGGGGGCTAAGAACACAACCTTGTGGGGCACCAGTGTTGAGGATGATCGTGCAGGAGCTGTTGTTGCCTGTCCTTACTGATTGCGATCTGCGAGTTTGGAAGTTCAGGATCCAATCTCAGAGGGAGGTGCCGAGGATCAGGCCGCAGAGTTTGGAGATGAGTTCCATGGAAATAATGGTATTGAAGTCCGGGGTATAGTCAATAAATAGGAGTCTGACATAGATGTCCTTGTCATCTAGATGTTCCAGGCTAGGCAAACTGCAGTGGATCCAGGTAATCTGGGAGGCTGGAATTAATTAGTCTTTCAAAGCACTTCATAACGATGGATGGTTCAAGACACAACAAGTTTCAGAAACATATTGCAGAACTGTTATTTCTGTTTCTAAGTACATGCACAACTTCAAGTATAGAATACACAACCTGAAATAGCAGATTATTTTGGAACTTGCATACTGCTAACTCTTGGGGAGAAGGGCCGCCCTTTGAAGTTGAAGAGATTCCAGTTAAGCAAACTTTTATCTTTCCGATGTGCACGATTTTCTTCAGAAAGGATCTTGTGCTTTCCTGAGTTAGTGGAATGACAGTTGCCTCTGAGTCATAAGATTCCAGATTCAAGTCTCACTCCAGGACTAAACACAAAAACCAAGGTAGATACTTCACTGAATTACGGAGGGAGTATTGTGCAGTCAGAGATGCCATCTTTTAGATGAGACATCAAAGTGCGCCCCAATAGAATCACAGAATCCCTACAGTACAGAAGTAGGCCATTGGCCTATTGAACCTGCACCAACAACAATCCCATCCAGACCCTTTCACCGTAATCCCACATATTTACTCTGCTAATCCCTCCTGACACTAAAGGGCAATTTTGCATGGCCCGTCAACCCAATTTGCACATCTTTGGAGTGTGAAAGGAAACCCACGCACATGTGGGGAGAACATGCAAACTCCATATAGACCTCCAATATTATCCAAACCTCCAGGGACTCCACACATCACTTGACTACACTGTTCCCCAAAGTTCCTCATCAACAAATCCTCTCTTCTTCACTAATCTTTCCTACTTATTTTAATAGTTACCTTCTCACCAGCCTGTTCATGACCTTTAAACATTGTTGATCCTTTAATTAACCCAGTTTATGGCAGTTTATGTTGTTCAAAAAAGTACGGCGTATAGCCTCCTTGTATCCATGATGTGAAGATGCTGGCTTTGGACTGGGGTCAATTCAGTAAGAAGTCTCACAACACCAGGTTAATGTCCAACAGGTTTATTTGGTAACACAAGCCACTAGGCTTTTGCAGCACTGTCCCTTCATCAGGTGAGTGGGAGTTCTGTTCACAAACAGGGCATATAAAGACACAAACTCAATTTACAAAATAATGGTTGGAATGTAAATCTTTACAGATAATCAAGTCTTAAAGATATAGACAACGTGAGTGAAGAGAGGGTTAAGCACAGGTTAAAGAGATGTGTATTGTCTCCAGACAAGACAGTTAGTGAGATTGTGCAAGCCTAGGGGTTACAGATAGTGTGACATGAACCCAAGATCTTAGTTGAAGCCATCCTCATGTGTGCAGAACTTGGCTATCAGTCTCTGCTAATGACTTTGCATTGTCGCATGTCGTAAAGACTGCCTTGGAAAACATTTACTCGAAGATCAGAGGCTGAATGCCTGTGACCACTGAACTGTTCCCCTATAGGAAGAGAACTCTCGCCTAGTGATTGTGGAGTAGTGTTCATTCGTTTGTTGTTGCAGTGTCTAGATGTCTCCCCAGTGTACCACGTGTTGGGGCATCCTTTCCTGTAGCTCATCAGGTAGACAACATTGGCCGAGTCACAAGTGTATGTGCTGTGTTCCTGGTGGATAGGGTTCTCAGGTGAGATGGTGGCATCCATGTTGATGATCCGGCATGTCTTGAAGAGGTTGATGTGGCAGGGTTTGTGATTTTGTGGTCACTGTTGTTCTGAAGGTTGCGGACAATGGTCTGTTTGAGGTTGTGTGGTTGTTTGAAAGCAAGAAGTGGAAATGTATGGATGGCCTTGGTGAGATATTCATCTTCATCAATGACATGTTGAAGGCTCCGGAGAAGATGTCATAGCTTCTCCTCTCTGGGGCAGTACTGGATGATGAATAGTACTCTTTCTGCTGTATCCCATGTTTGTATTCTAAGGGGTCCCATGTTTGTATTTTAAAGCTTTTCGCTGCGGCAATCGGAATTGTCAACACTACAGGCTTCCTACAGAAACTCAGCACACATGGAGCAGCTGAACCAGGAGCACCCCTCATTACAACGGATGTCTTGGCACTGTACACCAGCATTCCCCATTACGATTGAATTGCTGCAACTGCCTCAGTACTCAACATCAACAACCGCCAATCTCCAGATGCAATTCTACAACTAATCCGCTTCATCCTGGATCACAATGTCTTCACCTTCAACAACCAGTCATTCATTCAGACACATGGAACAGCCATGGGGACAAATTCACACCTCAATGTGCCAACATCTTTATGCACAGGTTTGAACAAGACTTCTTCACTGCACAGGATCTTCAACAGATGCTATATACTCGATACATCGATGACATCTTCTTTCTTTGGACTCATGGTGAACAATCACTGAAACAACTATATGATGACGTCAGCAAGTTCCATTCCACCATCAAACTCATCATGAGCTACTCTCTGGAATCGGTTGCTTTCTTGGATACACACATCTCCATCAAGGATGGTCACCTCAGCACTTCACAGTACAGCAAGTCCACAGATAACCTCATGATGCTCCACTTCTCCAGCTTCCACCCTAAACACATTAAAGAAGACATCCTCTACGGACAAGCCCTCTGTATACACAGGATCTGCTCAGATGAGGAGGATTGCAACAAACACCTCCAGATGCTGAAAGGTGCCCTCATAATAACAGAATATGGCGCTCACCTATTCAATTGACAGTTCTGACGTGCCACAGCAAAAAAACCGCACCAACCTCCTCAGAAGACAAACATGGGACATGGCAAACAAAGCATCTTTCGTCCACCAGTACTTCCCTGAGCGGAGAAGCTACGACATCTTCTCCGGAACAGTCAACATGTCATTGATGGAGACGAACATCTTGCCACCCCCACTTCTTGCCTTTAAACAACTGCACAACCTCAAACAGACCATTGTCCGCAGCAAACTACCCAGCTTCAGGAGAACAGTGACCACGACACTACATAACCCTGCCACAGCAACTTCTGCAAGATGTGCTGGATCATCAACATGGATACCATCACCTCACGTGAGAACACCATCCACCAGGAACACGGTACATACAGTTGCAACTTGGTCAATGTTGTCTACTTGATATGTTGCAGGAAAGAATGTCCCTAGGCATGGTGTATTGGGGAGACCATGCAGACGGCAGATGCTACAACAATGGATGTGCGAACACCGCTCGACAATCACCAGGCAAGAGTATTCTCTTCCTGTTGGGGAGCACTTCAGCAGTCACAGGTATTCAGCCTCTGATGTTCGGGTCAGTGTTCTCCAAGACAGCCTTCATGACACATGACAACACAGAGTCGCTGAGCAGAAAGTGATAGCCATGTTCCATATACGAGGACGGCCTCAAACGGGATCTTGGGTTTCATGTCATACTATCTGTAATCCCCATGACTTGCCTGGGTTTGCAAAATCCCACTAACTATCTTGGCTGGAGACAATACACATCTCTTTAACCTGTGCTGAACCCTCTCTTCACTCACATTGTCTGTACCTTTAAGACTTGGTTGCCTGTAAAGATTCGCATCCCAATCATTATTTTGTAAGTTGAGTTTGTGCCTTTATATGTCCTGTTTGTGAACAGAACTCCCACTCACCTGATGAAGGGGCACCGCTCCAAAAGCTAGTGGCTTGTGCTACCAAATAAACCCGTTGGGCTTCAACCTGGTGTTTGGAACTTTCTTACTATCCTTGTATCCCACGGAGCTGCCTTCAATGTTAGACCTGGAGGTGCACTGCACTGCTGGGTTCTCCCCCAGCAGAGTGGATGGATGGGTGAGAGGGTTGAGGAAAAGAAAACTGAGGAAAAAAATTGAGGAAAAAAATCTAGGGGTGGAATGGCAATCTGACTGCAAGAACATTTATCCTTTGCAAAGTATTTATTCAAAGATGATTGTTCTTCAAGTCAAGTGAACAAGTGGGAGATAGCTGGAACAGTATTTTAATTAAACTCTTCTTCCTGTTCATTTATCCATCTATTGATTAATATATTTGTTTGGCAGCATTTAGACTAAGCTTCAGTTTAATACATTGTTTATTTTACTGGTTTCCAAAGTCAAAGGAAGTCACACAAGAGCATACAATATAACCATGATAAGAAATAGCTCTTCAGTGAAGCTCACAGCAAATTCAAGCACTTTATCATTTAATTAGATGGTTTTGCAGCTTTCTGGGCTCAAAGTTGAGTTCAACAGTTTCAGACTGTAATCTTTGGTGTGGCAAAATGCATGTAGTGTTGGGAAGGCACGCTCATTAAAATAGGGTTCTGTGTTCCATCAAGCTTCCTTGAGCAGTTCACTGGATTCAGACAAGCCAAGTGACCTGGAGGCTGTTGGACTGGATGAGGAAGAATGGAGCAGACGATTGTGACTGTAGGGTCCTGGAGGCTGAGGGGGGAGGTACGTAGGTGGTAGTGACCCTGAAGCAAAACCTGCCATGATTTTTAATTGTAGGGATCTAAAGGTGCATTTCTGCTTCTCCTGGTCCATAAACATAATTTAATGCTCAAGGTTTTGGCCTCACCATCTCCACCACCAGTAACACTGGCAGTTGGACACAGTGCCTGGTGCTGCTCCAGCAATTCAGCCCTAAAATGGCAACCAGGGTTCTATGTATGTGACAAGACCCTGATTTACATATTAAAAAGGGTCTTCTGCCTCAAACAAGTAGACATTTTGGTTTCAGTGATAATAATCTGTAAAAACAGCAGGGGCCAATATGTCACCATTGATGAGATGGCAAATCCAGCAATCACTTTTTGAAACTGCTAAAATTGACCTCTTAGAGTAAAGACATAAAGAGCCCAACACTTGCAGCTTTCCAATCTCTCGTACTAAGTATTCACATCCCAATGTGCTGCTCCACACTCTATATAATTTTTAATAGGCAGAGTGCAAACCAGTACAATCATAACTCTAACTAATAATGTTTTATTGAAAGATCCAAGTCAGGGCCAAGTTCTATTGTGTGGGACATCAACAAACCTGAAAAGAGTCAGAGAAAGGAGGAAGTAAACAAGAAAGCAATGATTAGCTGCTGTAAGCTTAAGTTTTAAAAGCCTTACATTTGTATGAGGCAGGAAACACTGAGGGAGGTAAATAGTGGCCATTAGGATGTAGCATTCCTTTCAACTTTTGTCATTAGGCTCCAAGACATTCTTTTACCAGTCGATAAGGTTTTTGCCTTCCTGAATGGATAAATTGTTGAGTTCACTAGTGTAAGTGCTGAAACTTAATCAGAGTTTTAGATGACTTCTTCCAGTATTTAAAGTAATTTTATTCCTTCACTGTGTATTTGGAAAGAATAACCATTGAATGTTTCCTTGATGGTGACTTTGAAAGGGCTGCCGAATTCTAGTTTTCCTCCCTAGCTCTCTTACCTCATCAGAAATGCTGAATTCTTACACTTGTGATTTAAAGTCACACACTGAGCACTGACATTTGGTAAGTTCAATGTTAGAATAGATTACATATTAGAATAGATTCATATAATTACATATTAGAATAGATTCACGCACGGAAAGTATGGGCAGAATTATCCCACTTTGTTTTTAAGTGCAGTGGTGGGAAGTTCCGATGCTACTCTTAGCACTGACCAGTATGGCGTGAAGATGGATTTGATTCCTCACTTGGAGCCCCATTCATTACGCACGAATGGCTCTCTCTGTGAATCCTCTGGGGGACCGATTCATCTGCCCATTGACAATTGGCAAGTTCAACGGGCCTGGTGCCATGTGTAAATGCTAGTGCAGCATATTCTCTGCAGCCCACCTGTCTTCACAAGTACGGACAGGAAGTCTGTAACTCAGATTCAAACACCATGTCCGGGCAGCCATGAATCAAGGAGACCAGATACAGAAGCATGTCTTCTACCCAGAAAACCTAGCAAGCTCACCTTGTGGCTGAGGGATTGTAGCTCAGGGAGGTCAGTAAGGTTGGTGACCATATCAGAAGCACCACAGCGTGCAGGAAGTGGATGAATGATCTTAAAGAATGATCTCTTTACAACAATCTGAGGCCCCTATCTGTTTCAATAATCCCAGCACCTAAGGAGAATCAAGCAGCAAGCCTTAATGACAATGGGCTGGTAGCTCTGACATCCATCATTATGAAGTGCTTCGCAAGGCAAAACATGGCACAAATCAATTCCAGCCTCCCAGACTACCTGAATCCGTTGCAGTTTGTCTACCATCGTAACAGGTCCACAGCAGACACCATTTCCCTGGCCCTGAACTCAACTCTGGAACACCTAGTTAACAAGGATACCTATGTCAAACTCCTACCTATTGACTACAACTTTCAATACTATTATTCCAAGAAACTCTTCTCCAAACTGCATGGCATGGGCCTTGGCTCCTCCCTCTGCTACTGGATCCTGAACTTCCTAACTCTCAAACCACAATCAGTAAGGATAGACAACAACATCTCCTCCATGATCATCCTCAGCTTCCTACTATACTACTTATAGACAGATGACTGTGCAGCCAAATTCTCCTCTAATTCAATTTTCAAATTTGCTGCCAACACCACTGTAGTGGGTCAGATCTCAAACAATGACGAGACAGACGACAGGAATGAGATAGAGAATCTGGTAAACTGGTGTGGCAACAATAATCTCTCCTCAATGTCAACAAAATGAAGGAAATTGTCATTGACTTCAGGATGTGTAAAGGAGAACATGCCCATGTCTACATCAACGGGGACAAAGTAGAAAAGGTCAAGAGCTTAGGTAACCAGATCACCAACGAACTGTCCTGGTCCCCCCATGCTGACACTGTAGTTAAGAAAGCCCATCAATGCCTCTACTTTCTCAGAAGACTAAGGAAATTTGGTGGGTCAGCTACGATTCTCACCAACTTTTACAGATGCATCATAGAAACCATTCTTTCTGGTTGTATCACAGCTTGGTATGGCTCCTGTTCTGCTGAAGACACAAGGAACTACAAAATATCGTTAATGTAACCCAATCATCATGCAAATCAGTCTCCCATCCATTGACTTTGTTTATACTTCCTGCTGCCTTGGTAAACAAACCAGCATAATTAAGGACACCATGCACCCTGGACATTCTCTCTTCCACCTTCTTCCTTTGGGAAAAAAAATACAAAAGTCTATGGTCTTTTACCAACTGACTCAAGAACAGCTTCCCTGCTGCCGTCAGGCTTTTGAATGGACTTACCTCGCATTAAGTTGATCTTTCTCTACACCTTAGTTATGACTGTAAGACTACATTCTACACACTCTCGTTTCCTTCTCTGTGAACATTATGTTTTATCTGTATAATACGCAAGAAACAATACTTTTCACAATATAAATACATGTGACAATAATAAATCAAATCAAATTATCCACTCATAATGCTTCCCCAGCTCCCTTCACCATCAGACTCTTAGCATAGCATCATGTATCAAATAACAACTATCTTCATAATCTCACACATCCATTAGTGGTGGTAAATGTCTCATCACACTAACCCATCAGTCATGTTACTCATACTCTATCCTTTGCTCCATTTGGGAGAGTTCATCTCTCTGCATAGCCAGAATGTAAACAGCAAATCGTGATCATGCTGTAAATTTTTTCTGGTGCATATTGCAGATCTCACTTGTTACAGAGCTTTTAAATGTGATGTTTGCTTAAAGAGAAACATTAGAAAAATAAAACACAACTAATTTAGAAAAGTGTTAGTGTACTTTGACCAATACACTAATACAATAAGAAAATGATATATTTCAATTCTGTATTAGCATTAAGTGCATGTTTACACACTATGCATTATTTTCAATTGTTAAGAGAAGAATCAACATAAGCCTGGCTTTTCTCCATAACAGAAAGGTTTTCCATCATGATGAAAATACCAGAAAGGGCTGAAAATTTTAGTTTTTCCCCTGTCTGCATCTTGCCATTTTCACAGGGTGGGATTGGAGTCGGGTCAGGGTTCACACATGTGCAATTGGAGGCAGTCTTTGAGATTGCTAAAAATAAATATCAGTATGCACTCTTGTACTGAGTGCATAAGTACTCAGTATACTTAGTGAGTAGTATGCATTTGTGTGAACACAAATGCATTGGAACGAGCTGCTTGCTATTATGGAACTGCTAAGGAACTGTCCAGCTGTCAAGAAACTGGCCAGATGTCAAGGAAATGTTAAGGAGTTGTCCAGAAAATACAAAACTTTTCAAAGCTATCCAAAAATGCCAAACCTGTCAAGGAACTGTCCAAGGATTGGTGAGTTGTCACAGAAGGGGTAAGGGCAAAGAATGGTTGATGGGGGACATGATTTGTAATAAGTGAAATGGGGGCCATTGGGGTGGCTAGAGGAGCACTAAATTGGCATAGGTGATATAGAGGCCCTGGGAGTTATTGGGGCATAGGCTGTCATGGATGAGACATAGAAAACATGTTGGGGGGAGGGGCGAATGGTGAGAATTGGAGGTATATATTATGTTTTATTATCTTTATTAGTTAGTTAGTGTCAAAGCAGGCTTTGTACCCAGCAGTCTGTTCATTTGTTCAAATGCCACTTACCCCCTAGTTTCAGTCCACCCCACCGCCCCTCCCATCGAAAATCTAATCCACAGGAAGACATTTTTAAAGGCTGGGTTCGCCAAATTAGAAATGTATGACATTGTGAACAAAAACCAGGGACAAAAATCTGAGCCTTAGTTTCTAACCAACTAAACCTGCAGATAATGGAATAACGAATTCAATTTATCAAACTATATTCGTTAATCTGTTTTCTGTATCCAGAATACTGGTTCAATTGTAGCAGAAATGATCACAATGCTACAAATTTCCTCAGAGTTGTTCCCATTGGCACAGTGGGAACATTTTTGAGGGAATTTCCAACCTATGCTTATTCCCAGTCTCTTGAAGACCGGCAATTGTAAATTGACATTTTAACATATGAACAACGCTGCAAAACACAAGCTTTTACCTTTAGCTTGAATTGACACACTGTCTGTTATTTGATTTAATATACATGGGGTTTCTGGTTCTGACTTTGAGGCCAGTTTTGCTGACCTTTTTCTCCTTTGGAAAAGGGGAGTTGAGTTGGAAAGAACATTGAGTTTTGCCTGGTTTAAGCTGCCTGTCAAAAAAAACAGGCACTGAGGGTAACCCTGGGCTGGAGGTTCTGAAATCATCTGAAGTATGCCTGAGATTTTCTCTTCCCCTCCTGTAATGTTCAGACAGGGTCACCTTCCCGTTGTTTCTTCCCCAAGGCCAAGATACAGCTGGAAGCTTCCGGATTGGCGCAGCTGTTTATACATTTCTTTTGCCTTTTCGCTCACCAGCAGCCAGCAGTGTATCTATACATGGATGCATATTGGGCCATGTAAATGGCTCAGATGTAAAACTGAGTTCAGATAGGTGTAACACACTTTGGGCTCTACACTTCTATCTGGGATAAGGGCTGGGAACCAATGGGTGAATGGGCGGAAACCAGAAAATTTATTCTCTTTCCAGCTTCCATTCTTACTCACTTTTGAGTTCATTTGGACCTTTTTTTTTAAAATAATATTTCAGAATTATTTTCTGGGTCAAAATCCTGGAACTCCCTGCTAAGCAGCACTGTGAGTATACCTACGCTTCAGGAGCCACAACTGTGCAAGATGATAACACACCGCCATCTTCTCAAGGGCAACTAGGAATGAGCAATAAATGCTGTCTCAGCCAGTAGTATCCACATCCCATAAAAATGAATTAAAAACTGGCCGCTCAGTACTGAATCAAACTTCAGAATCGTTATTGGGACTCAAAATGTTATCATAGAATCTCTACAGTGCAGAAGGAGGCCATTTAGCCCATCAAGTCTGCACCAACAACAAACCCACCCAGACCCTATCCCTGTAACCCCAAATGCATACCCTGCTAATCCCCCTAACACTAAATGTACAATTTGTCATGGCCAATCCGTACATCTTTGGACTGTAAGTGGAAATCGGAGCACCTGGAAGAAATCCACACAGACAAAAGAAGAACATGCAGATTTCACACAGCCAGTGACCCAAGCCAGGAATCGAACTGCCTCGAAGCAGCAGTGCGAACTACTGTGCTGTCCTTATCTTGTTGCAGGGTATGTGATTACCCTTGTCTAAAATATTCAGAAATTTGACACACAGAAAAACAGACACTTGCCTGACATTTCTTTCGTCGCCTTGAAATTGTTTTACTGAGTACTGTTGAATTTTACAAATAATTTTACTTATGTAGCCAAAGGAACAAATTAAAGTTTAAAATCTCTGAAAAGAAGTGGGATTTTGTGGTTGTCCTTGTGTTTAATGTTTTCTCGGATGGAAACTGAAGACTGTAGATGTACACAACTCCAGCAAGATAAGGTAGCTTGGAAATACCCGTCATGACTATTACTTTGCTGATGAAGGATGAACAACAGTACAGAGTTACAACTCTCAGCATGTATTTGTAGTTTGAACATTCAGTTTGTCTGTCAGGATTTCCTACGGAAACCAAGAACAGACAATTCCTCAGGCGAACGGGATTGAAACAGGTGCTGGTTTTCTACTTTGCAGCAAAAAATATTTTAAAAAATCTTTGCCTGACATAACACAAAAAAAAGCCTTCTCGGTAAAGTTGCATTTCACCCCCGAAGAGGATTTTTAAAACTAATAAGTTCTTTTCCAGGCATTATGATAACATGACAATTCATGTGGCTTGTGTTAAGGTTCAGTGTTTGAGTGCAGGGAGGCAGTGATTAGAGCACTGAGTAATTGTTAGATTAATAAAGTAAGAGTAGCTTATGGTTTTCAATGGGTTGGAATTTCCTTGCAGGCACTCTTAACTATATCACTGAAACGTCGCCAGAATTTCTACATTTCCGGCAAAGTTACAATGTAGGATGGGATCATTCTCTTCTATAGCAGTATGATTTTTTTTAACATAAAGGTCAGGACTCAACTGAAAGGGACTGTGTAACAGTCACTTATGTAGTATTTATGCTTAGTGTCAAAGGCCATTTCTATAAATAAGTTGCACTCCCTATAAACTAAAGGGAGTTTAGTTTGAATGTGCATGAAATTTTGTATTGCAATGTTGCCCAGCGGTCAAACAAAAACGCTTGTTACTGTAATTGCTGAATGAACATGACATATGTCCTCTCCTAATCAGCTGCAGCAGAAAAGTCTGTACTTTAAGTGACAACAACTTGCATTTATCTAACACGTTTAGCATAGTTAAAAAAAATCCCAGTGCTTCACAACAGCATTATTCAGCAGAAGTTGACATTGAGCCACATAAGAAGCTGTTAGGACAGCTGACCAAAATCTCACTCAAAGGGACAGAAACATAGCAAATAGGAGCAGAGGAGACCATTTAGCCTTCAAGCCTGCTCCACCACTTTTATGATCATGGCTGATCATCCAACTCACCAACCTGTTCCCAAATTTCCTCCAAACTCTTTGATCCTTTTTCATCCCAAGAACTGGACCTAATTCTTTCTTGAAAACAACATTTTGGCCTCAACTGCTTTCAGTTGTAGTGAATTCCAGGGGCTGATCACTCAGGGTGAAGAAATTTCTCCTCATCTCAATCCTAAATGGTTTACCCCATATCTGTAGACAATGACCCCAGGTTCTGGACTCACTCGCCATCATGATTATCTTTCTGTATCTATCCTGTCAGAATTTTGTAGGTTTCTATGAGATCAACTCTCATTCTTTGAAACTCCAATGAATATGACCCTAACTTACTTAATCTCTTCTCATACATCATCTTGTTATTCCTAGAAATTAGTCTGGTAAACTCCCGGTGCACTCCCTGAACAGAAGAACATCCTTCCTCAGAAAAGGAGACTAAAACTGCACACAATATTCCCATTGTGCTCCCCTGTATAACTGTAGCAAGACATCCCTGCTCCTACTTTCAAATCCTCTTGCTATGAAGGGCAAACGTTTGCTTTTTCACTGTTTGCTGCACCTAAAAAACAGGTTGTTTAGCACTCTAAACCTGTGCTGATTATGATGCCCTAACTAAACAAAGAAACCTTCTGCCCTTATTCGGCCCATATCCCTCTATTGCCTCCATATTCATGTACCTATCCAGGTGCCTCTTAAATGTTGCTTATGTACCTGTTTCCACCTCCTCTTCTGGCAGCACGTTCTAGGTACCCACCACGCTCTGCATGAAAAAACTTCTCCTGCACATCTCCCTTGAACATTACCCCTTCTCATCTTGAACCTGCATGCTTATTTTCAGAGGCTAGTGTACAAAAACATCCAGGTTATGTTGCACATTTCCTAATAAATTCCTCAACCTATAGCAAGTCAGATAATAATCTGCTTTCCTACTTTTGATACCAAAGTGGATAACCTCATATTTATCTAAATTATATTGCATCTGCCATGCTTTTGCCCATTCACTAGCCTTGTCCAAATTACACTCAAGCACCTCTATATCCTCCTCACAGCTCACCCACGCAGCTTGTGTCATCTGCAAATCTGGAGATATTACATTGAGTTCCCTCATCTATTTGTGTGATTAGTTGAGGTCCTTGCACCAATCTCTGCAGTAAGTCACCAGTCACGGCTTACCATTTGGGAAAAAGCTCTGTTTATTCTTTCTCTTTTTTCCCTATTTGCTGAACAGTTTTTTTTATTCATTTCATTACCCCAACCCCATGTGCTTTAATTTTACATGCTAATCTTTTATGTGGGATCTTCTTGAAAGCCTTCTACAAGTCCAAATAACCAAATCCACTTGCTCTCCTTGGTCAATTCTGCCAGACATAGCTTCAAAAAGTTTCAATAGATTTGTCAACCACGATTTCCTTTCATAAATCTATGCTGACTCTGTCCAAGCCTGCCACTGTTTTCAGAGTGCTTTATTAAATCTTTGAAAATGGATGCTAGAATTTTGTGCAAGACAGATGTTAGGCTTACTGATCTATAATTCCCATTTTCCCTTGACCTCCATTTTTAAACAGTGGGGTTACCCTCCAATCTGTAAGAACTATTCCAGATCTATAGAATCTTGTAGGATGACCAGCAATACATCTCAGGTCATTTCCTTAAGTTTTCTGAGATATAGATTATCAGGCCCTGGGGATTTATCAACCTTCAAACATCATTTCCCAACCAATTCTGATTTCCTTCAGTTCCTTCCCATCACTAAATCCTGTGTTCTTCAACATTTCTGGTAAGTAGATTGGAGTGAGTGCAGTAAAAGGAGAAGAATAGAGAGGTTTAGGGAAGAAAATCCACAGCTTAGGGCCCACACTGCCTTCCCTGAGATGTACACTTAAAATTATGTAATTTTGGTCTTTATTTTTCAACTTGTAGGAATGTACCTATTTACTTCTCAGGAATGTTATTTATCTATTTTCTAGTGCCTAATCATAAGTGCTTTGCTTTGTTTCCCTCATGCAATCTCTCCCAAACTTATTTTTAAAACTCAAGATGATGTGAACCCCTCCCTCACTTCCACATTCAACAAAAATGTCTCTTTGTAACAATGTCCTCCCAGCCTTATTCTCAGCCAGGTCCTAGGAAATCTGCTAATGCTGGAGGCAGGAAAAATATTTAGCATAACGTCCAAAAGTTCATGAAACCATGCAGCACAGAGAGTGGCCATTTGGCCCATTGTGCCTGTGCCATGCTCATTCTTGTCCTCCACATAGGAATATGTAGAATTTTCCAAATTTCTATTCTACTAATGAAGGATCTCGTTGCTTTGCGAGGAAGGAGCAGCTCAAAAAGTAGTTACAAGCAAAGAAGAAACTGCCTTCATCTTGAAAGACTTTTCCTGCCTCCTTGATTAGAAGAATAAACCAAGCCTATTATTTTAATAATTTGCATAATGATTATTAAATGAATGAAAACATCCTCAAAGTAAAATTCTCAATGAAGGCCAATGACTTTAATAGATGGTCAGAAAACAACAGCTTCTTAATGAAAAGCCACGTTTCACTAAATTGCTCATATTTACAAGAGACCAACAATTTTTTTTTGCCATAGAACACTTGGTGTTAACTTTAACTGTTTAGGAATATTGCCCAGCAAATGACGTCTACAGAGGAATATAGCATTGCACCAAACAAACTGTGCCTAAATATGCATCTAATTACTTCTGTTGGGACACCACATTCTGTTAAAAGGTACTGATGTAGCTGCAGATTCCAGCAGGATTCTGGTTCATGTGATGTTAACTGCTTCAATCGTCAAATAGGGCTTTAATTAGAAATGGAAAATTTGGGCTGCCCTGAAAGTGAAATTGTGGAAATGAAATTGAGCCTGAATTAGAACCTGTCAGGTGTAATCCTGTACTGGAATTTGCCTTGGGGCTGAATGCACTGAACCTCCATCTGCTGCATACCTAAACTCCTAAATCAGAATTATTTTCTTAATTTTTTGATCAATTAAGTGGAGACTTTGGTATGGTGGGGTGGGGAGTGGATAGGTGATATCTGCATGTGGTCTTTGGTGAGAAGGGCCTTGTACCCTCCACAGTGGCGACTTGGCACATACGTCTCTGACAGCATAAGATGGTTAAACGCCAGCGAAATGCTTATACGATGCTGATAGCCATTGATATCTTGTGAAATTTGACACCTTCCCACTGACCCAACTGAATCTGGCAGCCCCAACACTAGCATTCAGAGTGATTACAACACAGCAGCTAATGGATTTCCATGGATTGTATAATTAAAAGTTTAAAGATTTCTTTGTGACAGCATAAGCAGGTCACTTGGAAAATCAATTCAGATCTTGTTATAAAATCTCGTTT
Source organism: Sphyrna mokarran (assembly GCA_024679065.1). Taxonomy (NCBI): domain Eukaryota; kingdom Metazoa; phylum Chordata; class Chondrichthyes; order Carcharhiniformes; family Carcharhinidae; genus Sphyrna; species Sphyrna mokarran. The sequence continues at coordinate 105,594,358 of JAGIQG010000001.1, read as the reverse complement.
TAAGCATTAAAGTCACCAAGGTTGACTGTTTCACAGTATTTTGAGTAATTCCAGTTCTCTTTGGAATTGATTAAATGAGGTACAAATTTTACAGCTAATTGGCAGTTAAGACTGCTAACGAGCTCTGGTAAATTTCAAAGCCATCAAGAAATTTAAACAGAAATCTGGAAGGATATAATTCCCTTTTAGTTTTCTTTCAGAATGTGAGTTGCTGATTCACTGCCATTCAGCCCTTCCTATTAGATAGGAGGATATTTGACCAGGTTGCAAACTTGTTCACATTTATCTATGTCTCCACTTTGCATATCTCTATAGGTGGGATGAAAATCTGATTTTAATCTTGTGTGAAAGCATTGAATTTTGGGGAGCAGGAGAGTCACCGATGAAAAGCGTGGGCCATTTTAATTCCTGGGTGACATGAAAAGTGTGGGCCTGACGTCCACACAAAACTGACAGGAATGAGCTTCATCTGGCAAGTATGACTGGGGCCAAACAGGGCAGGAGACACTCAGGTGAATGGATTGGATGAAATTTTGTTCAATAATGTGCCTGTAGAGTATCTTGGGATGGTTTACAATGTTGAAGGTGCTATATAATTACAAGGCAATGGTGGGTGGGGAGCTGGATGTGACAATGATCAGGGCAAAGTGGGGAGTCTTGGACAGCTGAGGCTTTTGGGGTAATGGAGCTTTCTCACTGTGGCTTCCCAGGACATGATCAACAGCATACAAGCCCTGGAGTTAACAGCACAGTCTGAGTGATATCTTCAAAGATCAACTTTTCCATGTTAATGAGGTTGTAACTATCTCACGTGTTGCAAAATGGTTTCTATTGCAGGTCAAAGGAAAGCTGATGAACTGTCACACAGGTATTTTAACCCCCTCGTCTGCGAGCCCCTGTTATAGTCCGGTTAAGAAAGGAGTGAGTATGTTTGTGTGGGAGGTGGCACTGGGTATTCCAATATTTGTTATACTTACTGGACGTCTGATAAATGAGGAATTGATTATTGAAATGACTGGAAAATGCCAGTGCCAGAAACACTGGAATGGAGCACGTCCTGTGGTGTTAGTCTCACTTTTTTCACACTAACTTTGTTACAGTGTGAATGTGACTAAATAATAAATTTTACTTGAACAGGAATACCCAACATTGTGTGGAGAATTCCTGTACCTGCTACAAATCACAGGCAGGCAATAAAATGTACTGAAGTCCAACTGCACAGTTCTCTGCCTCACTCTCCCATCTGCATGCTCACAGGGTGCAGTCTAGGTTTGAATGTTGGCATGTTATCAATGGACTGTGGATGGAGCAGCTGGGGATAGTGAGGTCAGCCAAGGATGTTAGTCCTGGTTGCCTTTCAAATGTTAAAAATATTATTTCGATATTGTTGCAACAATGAACCAATCAAGTTTTAAATGTCAGAAGTCAGGACTATGTTGATCCATGCCACATACAATTTGTCCCCTGTATCTCCCACTAAATTGTGTTGGTTAGTTAGCCTTGGCCAGGAACTATTGTAAACAAACCTTTAAGCAGATCCTGTTTAAATATTTCAAATAAATAAACAAACTGCCAAATGGTATATTGCGCACTGACACGACACTAACTGGATAGCAGCCATGTCTCAAGTCATTACATTTTTATTCCGGTGCCGTTCAATCATGAATGAAGCTCAATGAATATGGATAATTTCCAAACATTTGTTTGTCACTGTGACAGTAACTGGTCTTTCAAATAGCGTGAGCAAGGCCACTGCTGACATCTTCCAAATATCAGCAAGGTCCCAGGGCCTTTATCTTCTGACCCACCCGGTTAATTTGTGGCAGTGGTGTCAATATCCCACAGCTAATTGGCGTTTACTTCAAGTATGCTGAGAATGTTTGGATCATAACCTTCAGAGCAAACCATATCCAGGGGAGGATTCAGCCGCACAGTGGGTTACAACAATGTCCTTTGACCTTTAAGAGCTAAGTTCAAACCCAGATCCAGTTGAAGGGATGGAAGTCCTTTCTCTTCTGTAGCTGTCAATGACTGTAAGTGAAATGCTGAGCCAACATCAAGATAATTCAGTAAATAGAATGCCAAACACAAAACTGCCTTCAAATTTTATGTGCTTGGCATGAATTTGAACAATTCAGTCAAAATAGACATATTCATTTCAGAAATGGAAAGACTCAAACAAAGTTGGAGTGAAATCTGTCACCGTACTTAGCTACATAATATGTTTCAAGCAGGAAGGTCTTTGCACACTGTCTAACCCAAGGTGTAGTAAGTCAACAGATAACTACTATGGTATATCAGGTTCACAGATATCCCAGCTATGGCATATATGATCCACATGTACAACCGGTAGGTCTGTGGTAGGTGTCATCCACAGTCCTCTTTAATAATGCTGGGAATAGATGTAGAATAAAACAAAGAAATAATTCTGCATTGACAATGTGGAGGCATATGGGATGAAGCTGTGTATTAAGAAACTGGGATACTGCACAGTGCACCTGGTTCTCTTCACTGCCAATGAACATGGCTGCCCACACAGTTGTAGAAATGGGCCTCAAAATTTCCCATTCATTTGTTTTCACATTATTCATTTGACGCAGACCGCGAATGTAATCATCATGCGCCATGTAATCAGCATGCGCAGTGATGTGCACGGATGCAAAAAACTCATGAAAATGCATCTAAATAGTAAGAAAAAGAAACTTCTAAAAGCTGTGAGGGTTAGACTGAAATCCATATGAAGTGAACATGGTGATTTCCTGTACTGTTATTTGGGATGAAAGAGTTTCTTGTGTTTCACATGTTTTGCGAAGATGTGATCACCATTTTAAGTTTATAATGATTGGGAATGGTACTAGCTCTGCTGTCAATCTGATCTGGTTCACGTTGTTAGCTGTATCCATGTCTTACTGGTATGCAAAGAATGGTTCAGGAGGTACGAAGCAGAGACTAAAGTTTGGAGATATTGGGCTCTGGGCATTGAAACAGTGGATGCAAGATGGTATGGATGGAAAGAGCTGTACTTGGCAGAGCAAAGTATAAACGGAGCTAGGAAAGCCTCAGGTGATCCGGGAAATGATAGAGATGGGGAGAACCTGGGGACTGATAACCCTATTCTGAAGGGCTCAATAAATGAGAACATAAAGATGGGACAGAGGAATTGCCAATAAAGTACAAGGGATATGGGACAAAGTGAATGATGAAAGTTGAGATCTTAGTGAAATAAGCAAAGCTGGGCGTCTGGGAGAATTCTAAGCTTGGAGAAGAATGATGACATTCGGTGGTGTTGAGGATGCAAAGTTCAGAATGAGGGGCTGCAGAACATTGGTTGAATCAGCCTGGAACTTATCAGCTCCTCCACCTGAAGAAATAAGCTGAATTTGGAACAACCAGTTCACGAGTTTTCAGTTCCAAAGAAGAGTCACATTAACTCTGTCTCTTCACATATGGTGCTAGACTTGCTGAGTATTTTCAGCACTTTCCGTTTTTGTTTTATGCAAGAGTTTCCTGTGTTTCTCATGTCTTCATCCATTGATATGATGGAAACTGCAGATTCAGCATGTAAATGAGGTCCATGCCAATCCTCTGCTGGCATTGCAGTGGCTGAGCAAAAACCTTTTCCAAAAGGAGATTCCCAATGCAAGTCTGAGTCGAGGAGTCCACGGTCCATTTGCCATCGTCTTTGGTGTGAGTGTTTTCGCCAGCACCCTACATATTTAAGTTGAGGAGTCAGAATTGGAGATGAACAGAATGGGGTAATGAGTGAGGGGTTAGGGAAAAGTAAAACTGAAGCAAAATCCTGAGAGAAGAACAAAAGGGAAAGTTGAATCTGACAGGATTTGTTATGTGCTGTGATCTTCAATATCTGATTTCCCTCAACGTGAAGTGTCTCGGTATTTCTTTGATCCCAGGAAAGATAAACAGCTGCCCTGATAGCTCATGAATGACTATGTTGCATAAACATAGTAAAGTCTAAGCACGAGTCTGATTTGTTACTGTCTTAAAGATGAGGCCATCTGTGACTACACTGGCCTGAACCCCTATGATTAATGGGAAATGAGTAGGAATTCTCCTTCCGTTCAGTATCATTGCTTTCCTGGATCACAACCACTCTCCAGCACGCAATAAATATCAAATGATAGTTGAATGTGATGAGTGATTCTAAAATCACTGCAGGGTATGATAACATCAATGGAGGAAAATTGCTGCGATAATACTGATTCAATGCTGACTGTTCTGTGTGTAAAACTATGACAGTAAGTTTTATATTTAATAAGTATGTAAAATCATTGCTGTCATTAAAAAGTTATCAAACAGACATTTCTTTTCCATCCTTTTGTAAACCCTCTTGTATATAATGCTAAAAAATCCGAATTTAAATATTCTTGCCTAAGGACCATCCCTGAGTAATGTAGATCTGTCATCCCTAATTTCACTGAATACAGTTTCTGAGAGAGAATTGATTTCACAGAAGCCATTTGAGACTTGAGCTCATTGGGATTTTTGAGAAAGAGAGAGGCTAAGGCCCAGCAGCTGCTAACGTCATCGCTTTGATTTACTTGCTTGAATGTTTCCCATGTATGGCTATGTAGTCAGTAGGATGTAATTACGACTACAGGTAGGTAGGATCAGATCCAAAGATAAAATGAAGATTGCATGTCTGCACTTTCGTTTTAACTCCACAGACCTTGACCTCTCCTAAGCCAGTGGAACAGCGATGATTCTTGTCACACTAGATCATCAAATTCTAAGAGAGTTTTTCTTAGTCCACCCTGCTGTTACCAAGGTCACTGCTGTGCATAAAGTACAACCCGTCATCTCTGCCCCCAGATTTCTGACGTGTCTGAATTTGGTGCGAAGCCCACTTTTGAAAAATGATCCTTGCCTTCAGTCCTGTTCACCTCGCAGCAACCATAGGCTTTATCTCAATGAAATGTACTGTCCCCTGTACACCTGCTGTCACTGGCTAGAAAAGGGACAGAATGATAGGCGTACACCAGGCCCCTAGCAACATCAATGTCATGCAGTAATAATCAGAAATAAGCTTACATGTTCCACTAGAATTATGTTCTTGTCTACACTTTGTAAAACATGATTGCTTAACCCAGAAGCAAGTATAGAATCTATAGTCACAGAAAGTAAGAAATAAAAGAACTTTAATATATTTATACACCTGATGACTTTGGCATATCTCAAAGCAGCCATTAACTAGGTTTTGAAGAGTAGCCACGATTGTACTGCAGGAAAGACATTTGCACAAATAGTAACGAGATCAATGACCAGCTCATCTACTGTAGGTATTGGCTAAGTGATAAATATCAGCAGGGACACTTGAGAGATCTCACTGATTCCTCTTTGAAAAGTGTTGCCATGGATCTTTTATGTCTGTCTGTGTCTGTGTCTGTGTCTCTGACTGTCTGTGCTGATGTGTGCTATTGCAGACCAGAACACTGCACTTGCCTGATGAAGACACGGGAGTGTTGAAAGCTCGCTATTTTACTATCAAATAAATCGGTTGGATTAATAATTGGTGTTGCTAAATTCTTACTGAGTTCTTTTATGTCCAGCAGAGATGGGAGAGACAGCCTTGGTTTAATCTCTACTCTGAAAAATAGTGTACACAACTTCAATTGATTATTTAAAGTAATTCTCCCAAGGATTAATTATTGGTCAGGTTTAAACAAAATTGATTGATCTCTTGATATTCAAATTACTGCCAAGATAGATTAGGCACCAGAAGAGTTTCCTAATTTGAACAAATTGTAGTCTCTTTGGAGCCAAACTTGTTTTTTCCTTTCAGTTCTTTTGCCTACCATTCAATTTTTGTCAACTATATTCAGTGTATTGTTAAAGAAAAGAGGTACTATGCTGAGAGTTTTAAAGTGATTGGCTCTTACTAAATTCAGCCCCAATTCAGTGTGGCCCCTGAGCAAAATGGACTTGTTACATCACTTCTAGCCACCAGGTGGCAGACTTTTCATCTGGGGCTGGCGGTCACGTTGAGCAGTGTGTTGTGTGATAAGCAAAAGAGATGAAACTATACTGACTTTGAAGTAGGAATGGTTTCGAAATAGGAAACAATGCTGGTCAATAAGGACAGGAGTTTCACCTTCTTTTGTTTACCGGAAGGCAAAAACAACTGTGAAGAATCTATAATAAGATCCCATGCAAGCAATCCGATGAAAGCAAATTACTGCAGATGCTGGAACTGAAACCAAAAGAGAAAATGCTGGAAAATCTTAGCAGGTCTAGCAGCATTTGTAAAGAGGGAAAAGAGCTGATGTTTCAAGTCTGGATGACCCTTTGCCAAAGAAATCTGATATATTGTTGGTGTTTAGTATGGATTATAAGCTACAGTGCACATACACCAAAAAAAAACTCATGGATGTGACTGTATTAAGGTTTAGTGTCAAAGGACATACTTAATTGTCTTGCTACTCATCTCCTGATACGAGTAGTGGTGACCTGAGAGGGCCAAACACTGCAACAGGCCCACATTTTAATATATGTTAATTAGATGCCTGGGTCAGCAAACAGAACAAACATGCATGCACATGCCAGGGTATAGCAATTCCATGCCAATTGGCACACAATGCATTGCATTGAATCAATGCACCCTATAGTGAAAATAGAATGTGTAAAAGAAATCTTTAAAAGAAAACAATAATTTATAATTTATAATAGTTCTTTTGCTATTGAGAAATAAATGTCAATCATCCAGCCCATTTAAGCCCCTTAACCTTTTGTAAATGAACATTATGCAATCTCTGCTCTTTTATCGAGCAATGGTTTCCCTGGAGCCCAGATTCACCACCAACCACAGTTTGACATGGGGGCATGAATAGCCTTTTGAACTTGCACTTTAAAGGTCCTCTCACGCAGAGTCTGGTTCGTGTCTTGTCTGAGGGGTCGTGAAGTCTTTAAAAAAAAACTGGCCTGACTCCATAAAAATTGCAAAGCATTAGGGCATGCTCATCCCTGCAATTGAGCCAGCCAAGTTGGGAATATGGGCTTTTTACCCAACCCAAACTGCACCCTCTAAAGGCTTGCCTGAAGCCTGAGAATGGGATCAGGATTCCCAGAATCGGGACCTGCCAGCCATTTTTGAAGGGCTCCCAATTCCATGAAAATCCAGGCAATGGAAATAGCATGGAGGTTTAGTGCTGTGGGTTTCATTACATAGATAGAAATAAGCTAATTACAGGATTGTAGTCATCAGCCCGTTTTGCACCCAGTTCGATGACTAAACATTCTCACTTGAGGTTATTTCTCACCTAAGATCAGGAATACCGCCAAACTTAATGTTAATATACAAATTACAGTGGGTGGGATTTTCCATCTGCTTGCACCAATGGAATTTTCTGGTCCTGCCAATGGTGATCCCACCGTAAATGCCGCAGTGACAGTGGGGCCAATTAAAGGGAAATCCCCTTGACAGCAGCGGAACTGGAAAATTCCATCACCAACCCATTGCGGACCGTCTCTGACACTGAAGATCTCAAAGTGTATGTAGCTCATAAGTTCATAAGATATAGGAGCAGAATTAGCCCATTCGGCCCATTGAGTTCACTCCACCATTCAATTATGCTCCTCATCCTCATTTTCCTGCCTTCTCCCCATAATCCTTCAATCCATTATCAATTATGAATCCACCTAACTCCTCTTTAAATTTACTCACTGTCTCAGCATCCACTGCAGTTTGGGGTAGTGAATTCCACAGATTCACAACCCTTTGGGAGAAATAGTTTCTCCTCGACTCTGTTTTAAATTTGTTACCCCTTATCCTAAATCTATGACTTCTGGTCCTAGAATGCCCCTCAAGAGGAAGCATCCACTCCATGTCTACTTTATTCATACCTTTTATCATCTTGTATACCTCAATTTGATCTCCCTTCATTCTTCTAGATTCCAGAGAGTATAGGCCTAAACTGTTCAATCTCTTGTAACACTGGGTTAGCACATTATCCTTGAATTTTTGGAGATGGTGCGAGGAGTCCACCCACAAGAATGCAATTAAACTTCCTCTCTGCAATATTAAAACTGCTCTATTAAAATAGCAATAGAAGGGGTTTTGTACCATATTTATTCTCACATTATGCAAGTGCCTAAAAGTTGACATTAATTTGCATTTAGTGGCCTGTTTCAGAAATACAACTAGTTGCTGCAATCAATGGAAATGGAAGTCCAATGGATTATAGGGCCCAATGTCAATGGTGATTCCACACTATCCACCCAAGGCCATATTTGAACTCTACTAGCCAGCTGCAGACACCAATTGGACACTCTACTATAGATTGCTGTTTCAGAGGGTGGAAAATCAGACTGCTTTCACGGAGGAAGAAGAGCAAATCTTTGAGGGAGTAATGGGAGTGACAAAGAGAATCGGCTTCAAGCTTTGCATGGATTCAAAGGAATTCAATGGATTCTGGAACCCAGAAAAATCATTTTGTTTTAAACTTAATTCCTGGTTTGGCCTCTCAGTGAATGACACAGGGGCTATAGCCTGCCCTGTCCATTTGTAAAACATCAGTTGGACGCTTTCACCCAAAGTTGGCCTCCACTTTATAGAATCAATCAGCTTCCTGCCTGTTTTTGTTCCCATTTGGTGGCTTTGCTGAAAATAGAATGCGGTAGAGAAACATGTCTCCAAAGTGTACATCAGATACTTCTCTGCGGGTCAGATAGAAAACTAGTGCTCTGGTGCTAAAAATCCTTTTGATCACTGGACCAGAATACACGGCGCTCTCGCCCATTTTAAATCACGACTTAGACATTTTGGACTGCTTGTTGCTGATGTTGAAAGGGAAAAGGGCTCTATTTCATAATGCAGACATCATTCATATTAACAAGCTCAATAATTCACCCCTTTAAATGGGAAGAAAATTAATAGGGGAGTAGAAATTTTAAACTTCCAACAATGTGTGTGACAGTTAAAGAACTAACCAACATGAACACTACTGCAGAGAGAAAAATTCCACTATAGAGATTTAGCTATTGGAAATGAAGGAGATTTATTACCCCACGGAGCTATATGCTGACTTTATAAAGAAGCAAGCTGACCTCTGGGATCACGAGCAGGAACAAAGAAGGAGTTTTTAGTTTGCCTCCCAAATACAATAATTTACATCGTGCTCCTACTTTTCATATGCTCAATTAATCAATACAGGGCCATTAAGAAAATCACTCCATACAAATCACAACATATTCAATTGGAAATCCTGCCAGAATTCCTTGTACTTAACCCAAACGATGTTTGGTTCTAAAGGAAACATAAATTGTCAAATCTTCCACTGTATGATCCAATCATGACCTCGCAGTGCTCTTTGCTTTCAATGAACTGAAAATTCTTCATAAAGCTATTGAGCTTTGAACTGTGTTTCACCAGATGTGCATGAATGAATGTCGTCTTTACCCGTCTTCCTGATTGGCCTGCCATAGTGACGCAGTATCATTAGTCATCTGCTTAACAGGGACTGTCATTGTCAGAAAAATTAAAGAAAGGAAATAGTCATGAAGCCTCTCACCGTCTATGCAAATAAATATTCTACATTTCTTCTTTGCAAATGATGATGGAAGGAAGAATTAGATGTACTGGAGAATAAATTGAAATAATTGTTAGAAAATGTAGCATAGGCTCTGGCTTAAATGTTTCTCTGTTTTTTGAAGTAAATAAATTGTGTTATTGACAACAGAGTTACCAATGTAGCCAAGACAGGAGAGACGAATATATTGACAACAAGCAGTCCATTAGTCTATCGTTAAGTTGTGGGCAAACACTTCACAATCCAGAATGTGGGATAAAATTGTGACCATGAGAAATGGATTGGTTGAAGAACTCAAAGTTGTTAAGCCACTAGACCTTGATTTCACACACCTTAGGTAACTAGAATCATAGAATCCCTACTGTGCAAACTGATGCCATTTGGTCCATCAAGCCTGCACCAGCAACAATCTCACCCAGGCTGTATCCCTGTAACCTCACATATATAACCTGCTAATCCCTCTGACATTCAGGTGCAATTGAGCATAGCCAATAAATCTAACCGGCACATCTTTGAACTGGGAGGAAACAGGAGCAGTTGAAGGAAACCGATGCAGACACGGGGAAAGCATGTATATAAACTTCGCACAGACAGTGACTTGAGGCCGGAATTGAACCCAGGTCCCTGATGCTGTGAGGCAGCAGTGCTAACCACTGTGGCATCATGCAGCTCCTGAAAGAAGTCAGATAGGGCATAGCAGAGGTTCTGGCTTAAATGTGTTTCTCTTCTTTAAATAGATAAATGATATTATTTACAGCAGAGTTGCCAATGTAGCAAGGAAGGGAAGAATATATTGACAACAAGCAATCTGTCAGTCTAATGTCAAGTTGTGGGCCAACATTTCACAATCCAGAATGTGGGATAAAATTGTGACCATGAGAAATGGATTGATTGAAGAAAGACTTGATTGATTGGGTAATTTGGGAGAATTCAGTAAATAGAGCATGTTCAGAAAAGTATGATGCCTCACACTTGAAAGAATAAGTCTAGCTTTTGGCACAAGAGGATATGTAGAAACACACAAGAAGAAAATATGTGGAAAGGTTATAGGTAGTGCATGTGAGGCAACAGTGCTGAGTCTCTCTGTTCTTAGTGTATAAATAAATGATTTGGACTGAGGTTGTTGAATGTCAGACTCACTCTGTCCCGCTGATGTGAGGCTTTGGGCCTTATTTAAATACACCAAGCCCGACTTCTGCTTGAACCCAGATTCAGCGATGACAACTTTCAAAATCAAACTCCAAGCTGTGACCTGGTAAATAGGCCTGCAAAAAATGGCTGTAGCTCTTTCAGGGGTGCTACACAAGATCTATGAGGTTTTAGTTTTAGTTAGGGTTATATTTGGAAGCTACTAAAACCACTGCATGACATGATTTCTGTTTACTATGGGCCCTAATTTCAAATGTTTCTAAGCTCCTTGCTTCTGAGTGTTCCCTTATGTTGAAAAAGTTTGTTAAGTAAATAAACTGTGAATCCAGCTTTCTGCAATGAAAACCCCAAACGCAAATACAGCCAAACTTCTTGTGCATCTTAGATACAATAAACAAGTATCGTTTATCCACTGTTTTGACAAATGGAAGTACAGGTTCACAAGAACAGACACACAAGCATGTGCGCATGCAGGTTCTAAACTGACAAATGATCTCAAAATACAACAGGACCAGAGACAAGTAAAGTATCTTCTGAAAAGATTTGGAGCTATTAAGATAAAAGCAGTCAATGTAATTATATGTATTTCAAGATTTTCTCATTGTCATTTCAACTACTCCTATTGTAACAAACCACTTATTTATCGAGAATTTATACAAGCAATTCAAAAGCAGCAGAATACATCTATCTGCTCCTATCTTGATTATAAGTCATAGTTTCATGTACTTTCTGAAAATGCTTTGCTTCTATTTCAAAGATCACAGACAATTTTTAATCAAAGATTTCTGGTCACATTGAAATACAATCAATCTGTATGCACTTCCTATTTAAGAACATAATGAATCGGAGCAGAAGTAGACCTTATGGCCCCTTGTGTCTGCCCCACCATTCAATATGATCACGAACGAACTTGTACATCAACTCCACTTTCAAAATCCCAACCAGAATTCCTCAAATCCTTTAAAGCCTAAAGATCAATTAATCTATTAACTATTGATCTCTGCACTGAATATGTGCATCAACTGAGCATTCACAGTCTTCCAGTTTAGAAAATTTTTCATCATCTTAGTCCTAAATTGTAGGCGCATGATCCTGAAACTATGATCCCTAATTGTGGCCATGAATACATCTTTCCAGCACCTACTATATTAAGCCTTCCAAGATTTTACTAATTTTAATGAGATCACATTGCTCTCTTCCAATCAGTCTATTTTACAGAATCTCTTCTCAAAAGGACAGTTCTCTCATCCCAGGAATCAATTGCACCATACTGAAGTATGTATATCTTTCTTGTGGCAAATGATCAATTGTACACAATAATCCAGGGGTAGAATTATATGGTCACTCTTCATCAGGCTTTGTGCAGGGAAGGTGGGGATGTAGGTGGTCCATTATATTCCACAATGCCCTTACCTCCAGCCTCCTGCGTAATCTGACCTCTCCACAATTTTATGGTGGGACAAGCAATGCCCATCTTAATCCTAATTGAGGCCCCACAGTGAGTTCTTAATGGCCATTCTGTCCCTGCTATCAATTTTCAAGCATGTGCTCAGAGCTAAGGAGGGGAGCCAAGCAAATCACTCTTTCCAAGCAAGGAAATGGGGGTACATTACTCAACAATCTCCTTTCTGAATCAGATAATACCATCTTCTTCCCTTATCCACAAGGTCTGCCCTCTGCAGGGATGGTGACCAAGTGTCCCAGATTTGTCCTGTAATTGGGGTGGTGGGGAGGGGGGAGGGGGTTCAAGAGCAGCCCCACTTGCTGAGATCTCCTGTCAAGCCATCAACTTATCAGTTTTCAGCAGCCCCACAAGGAAGGTAGTGACTACTATGGATACTACACCCCTCCACTCAACTAAGGGGAGGGGCTCAGGCACAGGCGAGAGACTGTGAGCAGGGGAAACGGGGTTTGACAGTGACAGCAAACTTTTTGCTCTCAACAAGCCCCCTTTCCTAGTGCAGGGTCCCTCAATCAGGCATTAATTACCTTTGAACAAGGGAGCCAAACACCTTCCACTTCCAAATTTGGAACATACAAACAAATAAACTATGGTTTGTGTGTCAGGCTTCCTGCATGGTGAGCCCCCAACCAGCTTCTAGATTAATACTAGCAACAGCAGGAAGAGGCCAGTTAGTGGCGGGAGGTGGGATTCCCACCCCCACTTAACCTTCCCATGACTAAATGCCTCCCTGCCCACCATCCAACCATTCACAAGGAAGGACACAGGATATTTTTGAATCCATTTTGCACATTGGGTTTCATTGAAAGCATCAGTGAAACTTCTTGGATTCACAGAAGAAATGATGGAACAAGGATGTGCACAGTGTGGTTCACTGCTGTTATACAACAGCCAACCGTACTGGATTAATATTTTAAAATTAATTTTCCATTCAGTAAATCAAGCGTGTATGATGGTTCCCGCTGTTTAATCTATTGTTATTTGTTCCAAAAGCACAAGAAAGAAAAAATCCATTCTCCCAATCCCAAGCCATACCCTCACCCCAGATTCCAATAGTTTCATTGACAGTTACTCCTTATCTCACACACTGATTTCTTGGCATTTTAATCCAATCCTAATGATAAAATAAACTGCTGAGAGGTGCTATGCTTGCACTTGTTTCACCTTCACTAAACGTTAATAGATGTCATTATCAGCTCTTTCATTCTCAGCACGTCAGCAGTGAGATTCTGCCAACAGAAACATCCCCCCCCCACCCCCCCCACCAACCCATGTACATGATTGTTGGCTTTCACAGTATTCCTGGGTTGTGTGTCAGAGTTTGTTGTTCTTCATGTATCCAGATAGCTTAAACACATCATGTATGTTGATAATCTCATATACAGCAGTTACTCGGAGTCCATAGATAATGCGTTCTTAGCATACCAATGAAGTATCAAACTTACCAACTTAAAAGATTGAGGAGTAACTTAAACTAGTTTATCTGACTTTATGCAGTCTTCTACATGAGTGGAAGTTTTATGGACAAATTCGGAGTGTGAGCTGTATTGATAAAGCAAATGTTCCACTGCAATTGACCCATAAGTGCTCTTGTGAGTGTTAGAACAAAATTGCCAGTCAGTGTTTAAATGGGGAGTTGAAAAAGAAAGCATTTGTTCATGGTACAAATTATCTGTAATAGGAATAGCTGTAAGGAAGGAAAGCCTAGTTCCATTTCAGCACTTTGAAGGACTAACAATTCACCGGTAATCACTGTGCCAAAACATTGGCTGCTTTGCTGTGGTACTCAATTGAAAGCAAATAGCTTTTGAGTTTTCATGATGCTTTCATCTGGTTTAAAAACATTGGATTCTAAACACCAGGATTATATGATTCTGCAATTGATGGACATCTTCAGAATCTGCATCGTTTCCCTGTGCCTGCACAGATTTCCTCCCACTGTCTGAAAGATGTTCAAGTTAGGTGTATTGGCTTTGTTAAATTCTCCCTCAGTGTACTCAAACAGGAATGTGGCAACTAGGGGATTTTCACAGTAACTTCATTGCAGCGTTATTGTAAGCCTACTTGTGATACTAATAAATAAACTTTAAATCAGTTCCACGAGAATACAAAACGCAAGGAAAAAAGATTTGTAATTATTTACAAAGGGAATGGATTCCAAATTGCAACTTTGAAAACCTCTAGCCACTCTAGAGGTTAAAAAGGGCTGATTAAATCATAAATAAGTTGTAATGCTATTTTGAGTTTGGAATCAAGGTATCGACTTTACGGTCAAGTGCAAGAAGGTAAGCTCCCAATTGAACATGTACAAAAAGCCACTGGCTCAGCTTTTGTCATTCAATGGTATTTGCTAAGCAGAAGTTGTATCCTACTTCATGTACTTAACTTCCTGGCAAAGTTACTGAACCCCATCATTTTAAAATAGTCAGTAAGTACTTTAATTACAGAGCATAATGGATATCTCAATAAATCTGATTTATCTCTTTGATATTCCATTATAAATTCAGTTTCATTGTCAAGTATAGCTGACTCCTTTTACTTAGTTCACATGTGAATATTGCTGGAAAGAGAGACATGTTATTGAAGCTTCTCATCTTGGACTCCTCAGGACAAACATAAGAATGCCAAATTTCAAATGATCCCAATAATTTATAGTATAAGAGTAAAGGATGCTGATTGATTAGCAAGCCAACTCTAATTGGCCAAGATGTTGGTATGGAGAAAGCAATGGAGGAATGATGGAGTCTCTAATCTCCTGGGTATTTCAAAACAAAATGACAATCTTGAACATACTTCTTTTCTTTCCTTTTGTATTCTAGAGTTCGGGCTGTTCCTATTGTTTGTCAGAGATCCTGATGCCTCTTGGGTGAAGCGGCCTTTACTTTGACTTTACAATTGGGGTGCCATTTAAAATGGGCACCCGATTTCTGTGGCTGGCTCCATTAGGCCCCATCCCACCAGAATGATTGTGCAAAACACAATTAGTCATTTATTTTCTACAGTGTCAGCAGCTCAGAGAAAACCTGGCTGTGTTTCTGGAGAGAAACACAACAGTTTTCAGTCAGAAACGGACATTTTGTCATTTTTAAGGAACATTTTGCTCAGAATCTTTGGATGTTTTTAAGGCAGAGATAGATAGATTCCTGATTAACAAGAGGGTGAAAGGTTATCAGGGTAAGGCAGGGTTGAAATTACAATCAGATTAGGTGCATTGACTTGAACAGGCAGTGGATGTGGCAACTAGGGAATTTCACAGTAACTTCACTGCAGTGCTAATGTAAGCCTTACTTGTGACTAATAAATAAACTTTAAACTTCAAGATTAGTCATGATTTTATTAAATGGCAGAGTAGGTTAGAGGGGCTGAATGACCCTGAATGACTCATAATTCATATGCATGCACATTTATTGAAGTACCATATTGTAAACCAGTTTTCCCCTTACACATTTGAACCCGTTATGAAAAATGAATACTGCTATTTATGAATCTGTAAATACTAACCATATTTCTGTCAAAGCTCTTGCTTATTCCTCTCCTGGAGAGCCCACTTCTACCTCCTTCAAAATTCACAAACAGGATTGCTTCGGTAGGCCCATCATGTCAGCTGTTCCCGCTCCACCAAACTTACTTCCTCCTTTTTTGACTCCATTCTCTCTCCTCTTGTTTAGTCCCTTCCTATCTACATCCTCTGATGCCTTATGCCATATCAACGACTTCCAGTTCACCGTTCCAAACCAGTTGAATATTCCAGGGTATAAGTGTTTTAGGCGTGACAGAGTTGGTGTGAGGAGAGGCGGGGGAGTGGCTTTATTAGTTAAGGACAACATCATAGCAGTGCAGAGGGAGGGAGGTATGGATGATTTAGGAATTGAGTCTCTATGGGTGGAGTTGAGGAATAGGAAGGGAGTGGTTACTCTGTTGGGTGTTTACTACAGACCGCCCAACAGCCCGCGAGCCGTGGAAGAAGGGATATGCAGGGACATTTTAGATAAGTGTAGGAAAAATAGGGTAGTAGTAGTGGGAGATTTCAATTTT